>CAJQUW010012528.1:0-25001 GCA_907163375.1 Prostheceraeus crozeri | reverse complement strand
CCCCCCCCCCCCCCCCCCCCCCCCCCCCCCCCCCCCCCCCCCCCACCCAGGGGGGGGGGGGGGGGGGGAGGGGGGGAAAATAAAAAAAGGGGGGGGGGGGGGGGTATATAATTATAATGGAGGGAGGGTAGATAGGAGTATATAGTAGCGTGCGACTTTTTTCCTTCGGGTCGTTCGTCGGCCGTCGCGGTTTTTCTGGTACGGCGAGCGTCCGGTTTCGCGGCTTCGTTCTTCGTTCGCGATTCGTTTTTCGCACTTCGCGAGTTTCGGCGTCCTCTCGGTCGTTCGACGGTCGTCGTCGCGCGCGTCGTCGCTCAGGAATTCTTCGTCTTCGCCTTTTCGCGGTCGTTCGACGCGATCGCTTTCGGACGCGTCTCGGTTCGCGTTCGTGTTGCGCGCGTTTCGAGGGGATTCGATTCGCTCTTTCGGAGCGAGCGAGCGGGATTTCGTTCGTCGGTATCGAGCATTTCGGATTCGTGCGGTCGAATCGACGAACGGTCGTTCGTCGTTCGTTCGACGGTCGGCGGGAGGCGGTTCGCATTTCCTGTTCGTTTTCGGACGACTTTCATTCGTAATCGATCGCGCTTCGGGTTTCGCGGCGCTTCGGCGTCGTACCGAACGTTCGGGTTCCGGCCTCGTACGCCTTCGTCTCGGTCTTCGTCGCGGGGACTTCGCGGCGTATTCGGGCCTTAGTCTTTCTAGTGGCGTCCATTCCGCTACTTTCTTGGCCCATTTGCTGTTGTTCATTTTGGCTAGGTGTCCTGCCCAGTGTCCCTTCATCGTTCTGATTTTACTCGTTATGTCAATGATTCTCGTTCTTTCTCTGATGTTCTCTTTCCGCATTTTGTCCTTCCTCGTGATGTTTAACATTGCTCTTTCCATACTTCTTTGTGCCACAGCCAGTTTCCATTCCTGTCGTCTTGTTAGTGTCCACGTTTCTGCACCATACGTCATTGATGGTAGTAATGACCGCATCAAACAACCTTCGTTTCAGACATATTGGGATGTTCCTGTGTTTGAGTAGCTTGCTGTATTGTCCGAACCTTCTCCGACCAGTATTTATTCTGTGATCTATTTCTCTGCCAATTTCGTTATTTGCTGTTAGCCATCTTCCAAAGTATTGGTTTTCATTTACTTCTAGTATTTCTCCATCAATTTGAATTCCTTGTCGCGTTGTTCGCTTTGCTATTTCATTGCACACAACTTTTGTTTTCTTTTTGTTCATTTTCATACCATCTTTCCTTCCTTCTTCGTTTAATGACATCATGATTCTCTGCAGGTCTTCTTCTGTATTCGCTAATAGTATTATGTCATCCGCAAATCTGAGATTGTTAGGTTTTTCTCCGTTTTTGCTGATTCCTTCTCTGATGTCTGCTCTTCGAAATATTTCTTCTAATGCTGCTGTCAAGAGAATTGGTGATAAAGTATCACCCTGACGCACTCCCTTCATGATTTTCACCTTTTCACTCATTATGTCGGTTCTAATCTGTGCTGTACCACCGTTGTATGCCTTTTTCAGGATGTTAATAAACTTCGCTTGTACTCCTTGCTTTGTTAGAGCATCAAATACTGCTTTTTGTTTAATGGAGTCAAATGCCTTCTCGTAGTCAATGAAGGCCCACGGTGGGTTTTGAGGGGTCAAAATCGATGTATCGACTCCATTCAAAATACCTTCATGAATGGGTAGCATAGGGTCCCAGAAGTTGTAAAAACTGCATTTCAAAAAAAATCGGTCGGTAGCTTTTTTTGTGGGACCATTTTTTCAAAAATGGCGGCCAATTTTTCAGATTTTTGCCCTTTGTTCGAATTATGACTATTTTTGACCCATCTTCATGCACAAGCTCTATTGCAAATCCAGTATAAATTGATCAAGGAATATCAGTGTGACACATCATAGGTATGCTGTTGTGTTATTGGCCCATAACGATGCCAAATTTTCAAAATGGCGGTCATTTTTTGCTTTTTTGCATTTTTGAAGTTCAGATTATTTATACAAACATACGAGTTTGCTCATATCATGTTCTTTCATTCAAGTAATGCACACATGTCATAGTCAGACGTTTTTGTGATTTAGTCATACATGGTTGTAATATGTACATTGAGTATATGTATTTCATTAGTGTTATTGGCCTTCGTTCGCACAATGGTCGAATTTTGTTTGAGCAATGTAATGAATGCATTTTCTATACTCTTCGTGATTTGTATATACGTGCATGTAGTTCTACGAATATATCGACTGTGACTCGGCATTCTGTACATAAGTAGGAAAATTGCAGGCAAGTAGTATATAGTGTGACATCCGGCGCGACGCTTCGCTTCGCTTTGCTTCGCTTCGCTTGCGCCGGATGTCACACTTTTGCGGGTTTTTTCAAAAAATCAAAATTTCAAAAATTTCAAAAATTTAGGTAGACTTCAAATTTCACGTGGCCGAAGGCCGAAGGACGAAAATTTAAGCGTTTTTAAAAATACCCAATTTTCAAATTTTTCAAAATCTCAAAATTTGAGAATTACAATTTTCTCGCTTAAATCATGACCGTTCCAGGACACCGAAAATCATAAAAGTTAAGAATCTCAAAATTTGAGAATTACAATTTTCTCGCTTAAATCATGACCGTTCCAGGACACCGAAAATCATAAAAGTTGAGAATTTCAAATTCATGAATTTTATCCATCTTTTAGGTTTTTAAAATGTAACATGTGACTAAAAATATTTCTTTAAAAATGGAAGAAACAAAAGTGGAAGGAACCGCAAGAATATATCCTTCATTATCATATGAAATGGATATTGCAAAACACAAAGATAGAGTACGTTATATGAAAGATAAGGAATCTCAATTATTATTAAGATTAGAGCATTATAAAAAATTAAGAATGTGACACAAGGCGTTGGAGCATGTTTAACAATTTCTTTAGGCGCTCTCACTATTGTCATTTCATCTGGCGTTCTTACAATTCCAATAGTTGCTACAGCTTTGTGATACAATTGATTTTAGTTGTACGTTAGGGAAGTTGTTTTAATTCTTACTAGCACGTCAGCACAACCACATGACGCCAAAGCATCTGGCAGCTGTTTTCACTTCTCTCTATCCTGTCATTGTTCCGTGTGCGCTAGAAAGCAAAGTTCTCATTTGCAATGTCTTCCGTCAGCAAAATAGAGAGAGAATTTTGTTGCTTCGTGATCAAGTTGTGCCTCTTATTTCACCAGACCATCTTGATTTCTTCAAAACGATATCAACAAAATTTATTCTTGAATCACTAAGAAAGAAACAGAAGACGAGTGGAAACGAAGAAGATAAAAAGAGAGAAGTGTTTGAAATAATCCGACATTCATTCAAGGATGTTGACAGCAGCAATTTACCTGTATTTCTCGAGAAAAAAGATTTTTTAAGTGTTTCATCGTGCATCTCGTCATTGAATAAACTCATTGCTTTCGAGAAAATGACACATCGGAATCTTCTACGTTGCTATATTTCGCAAGGAGAAGTACTTCAGCGTCTGAAGTTATTGTCTAATATGAATTTATACAAAATTCGTGAAAGAGTTAAATGAGACCCACAAAATAAAGTTTTCACGTTCATATGTGACATTACTGATCAAATTATTCAAATTATCAAAGAACTATCCAAACTTAGCCAATTCTTCTCTATCAATTTACTTTGTGATGAAGAATTTTGCTCATCTTGAAGATTATATTGATCGTGAAAAAGAGGAGGAACAGCAAAGAATAGCAGAATCCATATTTGATTCACCCAATGTGCAACAAACTGAACAACAACATGCGCAACATACTGGACTCACGCAGGAATTAGAAGACTTGCAAACGTGAAATTCTACTTCATAAGTAACAAGTATTAACATTTATTGCAACTTATTTGCGTGGAGACTGAAAAATGACAATGCCATTTTCAAATTGGATTTCTGTTTTCATATAAATGTTGGACTCTACTTCGTAAGTAACAAGTAGTAACATTTATTGCAACTTATTTGCGTGGAGACTGAAAAATGACAATGGCATTTTCAAATTGGATTTCTGCTTTCATATAAATGTTGGACTCTACTTCATAAGTAACAAGTAGTAACATTTATTGCAACTTATTTGCGTGGAGACTGAAAAATGACAATGGCATTTTCAAATTGGATTTCTGTTTTCATATAAATGTTGGACTCTACTTCATAAGTAACAAGTAGTAACATTTATTGCAACTTATTTGCGTGGAGACTGAAAAATGACAATGCATTTTCAAATTGGATTTCTGTTTTCATATAAATGTTGGACTCTACTTCATAAGTAACAAGTAGTAACATTTATTGCAACTTATTTGTGTGGAGACTGAAAAATGACAATGGCATTTTCAAATTGGATTTCTGTTTTCATATAAATGTTGGACTCTACTTCATAAGTAACAAGTAGTAACATTTATTGCAACTTATTTGCGTGGAGACTGAAAAATGACAATGGCATTTTCAAAATTGGATTTCTGTTTTCATATAAATGTTGGACTCTACTTCATAAGTAACAAGTAGTAACATTTATTGCAACTTATTTGCGTGAGACTGAAAAATGACAATGGCATTTTCAAATTGGATTTCTGTTTTCATATAAATGTTGGACTCTACTTCATAAGTAACAAGTAGTAACATTTATTGCAACTTATTTGCGTGGAGACTGAAAATGACAATGGCATTTTCAAATTGGATTTTTGTTTCATTTAAAATGACTGACCTGATCGAGTTTTTTAAATTATATGGAACAGACACAACAACGAATTTTGATCTAAAGAAAATCGCACATCAATTGGGAATAAAGAATTTTCATGTCCTAATGAGAGACGAATTACATTTGATCAAAAATAAGCCAACAATAACTGTAAATTTCATAACGAATCTTCACACTTCAGAGCAAAAAGGCGTACATTGGTCAGCAGGTATCTTTAGTAAAAACGGAGATAATTATTATTTTGACTCATACGGGCTTCCACCTACGAATGAAGTAAGAGAAATACTTGGCAATGGAATTTATAATACATTTCAAATTCAAAAACCGGGAACAACTTATTGTGGTCAATTATGTCTTTATGTTTTATTTAAATTGCAAGAAGGAGTGCCATTTCTTGATATTATGTTAGAATTGAACGAACCGTAGGTTCTATGGCTACGCCTAATAATAATAATGATAATTAAAAATCACTTCGTTGTAATTCATTTTGATAAAATCGGCCTCTGATATTTTCATCATCTAAATCTTTGATTTCGTAAGTAATCGGATAACTTTGATTTATTTTAGAAATTGCAAATATCTCTTTCGTCCAGTATCCGACGAAGCCTTTTTCAAATTTATTCTTATATTTAAATATTCTAACTCTATCTCCAATTTTAAATTTTGGCTTAAGTTTCTGCAAATTCGGATTACTCTCATTCGAATATTTTCGTTCGTATTAAATCAGGGTCGTCAGAAGCATTCTTTGGGGTTTCTTCAATACCTGAATGAACTTTATTATTGTACTGCTCTACAATTCCTGGTAATATTTTTAACCATTTCTGATTTCCTTGCTGAGTAAATTTTTTGAATAATTTATTTTTTAACGTCCGATTGAATCTTTCTATCACTACGGGCTTCCCTGCATTTTCAGTTGAATAAACAGTTTCAAATAGTGGCTGAACATTTCTGTTATAAAATTCCGACCCTTTATCAACAAACAATTTTTTTGGCTATCTCTTACTTTCTTCAAAGATTTCTTCAAACGCATATTTAACTGATAGACCACTTTTGTTTTTTAAAGGCTTTATCCAAGCGTATCGTGTATATAAATCTATAACGGTCAATGCGTATTTATAATCTTTTTCATTCGGCATATGAATAAGATCAGCACTCCAAATATCAACTTTATTAAATACTTTTACTTTCAATAAATATTTAGGCCTTCTATATTCCTTGTTGATTTCGGACGCGTAGGTTCGAGCGTTGCTCTCAGACAACTTTGCTGTCGTTTCATTTAAACCCTGACCGAATAATATTTTAGCTTGTAAAGCTTTCTTAACAAACATTCTTTCAATTTTTTCTCTAAATGTTGGATTTTGAATACTATCTAATTCTTGAATCATCTTCTTATCAGCTGCATGTCGAGAACTTAGATCATGATTTCGATAAGCTAAATCATGCCTGTAAGCTGCGGCATCTACTCTATTTATTGGTTCTTCACCTGGTTTCGGATTATTATTCTCATCCAGTCTTATATCTAATCGAGTTCCTGGACCGGTATATGAATGACCAGGAAGATGTTTTTCTTTCGAATATTTACTCCAAATAAAGCCAGGAAAGTTTTCTAATGTTTTTTGTATGTCACCTCCAATATGCTGACAATTTCAGTTTTTATTTTTGTTTAAGAGATAATTCAATAAATCTAAATTAGAAATTTTTAATTTAATTAAATTTTCGGAATTTGTAGAATTCATTTTAAAAGATAAAATAAATGTTTTACCTTATCATACTAGGACTTAGATATATTCCAGAACCATCTTTAGTTTCTTTAATTTCAATTAAATCATCAACATTGTGGAGAATATTTTTAAGAACTCGTTTTCCTTCATCAACTAATTTTAATTTACTAATAAAATTATCTACTACTCCTTCACCCCTAGCAACTTTCTCTAACTGTCTATTATGTCGTTTTTGTTCTTCTAATGCTGCCTTCTCTGATTTATTTTTATTTACTGCTTGGACAATACCAGCTGTCCCACCTGCAACACTTCCTGCTGCTGCTATGCCTCCTATTATTAGTGGAATTAATGGGAGAATTCCACCATTCCTTTCTTCTTGTAATTGAATATTCTCTATCATTGGTTTACTTATGTAATACTTTTTTTTGTTAATCGTAATAGTTTTAGGGGTATTTTTGTCAACCATATTACGTAATTTTAATTCAACAGTTTTATTATTACTTTTCGCTTGCGACAATTTTAATAAAAAAATTTTAAAATTAGGAATTTTTGATCTATTCTAGTTATGAATAAATTTTAAATTAGGAATTTGATCTATTCTAGTCAAGAATAAATTTTAAGTTAGGAATTTTAAATCTATTCTAGTTACGAAAAATTTTTAAGTTAAGAATTTTTAATCTATTCTAGTTACAAAAAAATTTTATTACTAATTACTAAAAAAATTTTTAAGTTATCAAAAAAATTAATTAATCGACGTAGTCTTGGGCTTAGCCGATCGGACCAAAGGTCCTAAGGTTATTAACCGATCGGAGCGAAGCTCCTCTGGCTTAGCCTATCGGACCAAAGTCCTAAGGTTACTAACCGATCCTAACCATCTTTCCATTAAGAATTTCAATAGAATATTTTGCATCTTCCAGCAATAAACCGTAAGCCATCAATGAAGTTGTGGAATCTTTCTTTTCAATATTAATTGTTACATCACAACCAGTCTTGATAATATCTTCAGATTGTGCACTTAAATCGAAACAGAAAACAGGATATAAATGTCTCCAATCTCCAGGATTTAATTGTGGTTCAACTCCAAATTCTATACAAAGATTTCGATAAGAATCATATCCTTCCATAAATTGATTATTGGTATCATCGAATCTTAATGGATTAATTGGATAACGGGTTTGATTTAATGAAACTTGTAAACTTCGAATTGTATTAATATGAAAAAGATTGTTGTTCTGATCAAAACTTGGAGAATTATTTCTTTGAAATGTTAGTAATAAATATCTTGGAGTATTCGCAGTTCTAGTAAAATGCCAGTTAAATCTTTGTTCGGAAAAAGTTACTGAACTAGCAGTACGCTTTAGAAAATTAACTGGAATTGGTTTGTTAGTATTTAATCTTTTTGCAATAGCTGTTTCAATCTCTAAACTAGGAGTAATATGCTTAATCCACCATTCAAGTCTATCAATTTTTAAATATGCTTTCTTCCCAGCCTTTCCATAAAATATTGATTCATTATTTACAGTGCGATGAATTATTAATTTGAACTTTAATTGATATGATATTTTGTCATAATCTAAATATCCGAATAATGGAGACAATGACCAATTAACTGTCTGTTTACTTTTCTTGTTAAACTCACGTCTTTCTTTATATGCATCATTATTTGTTTTATTTAAATGTTTTGCAATATTTTCTACATCTTTCGCAATTCCTGCTGCATCTGTTCCAGCGTGAGTTAAATCATCAACAATTACACCATGATTAGTATCAGGAAACCAACCTTCGATTTCATACTTTTTATTATTTTCACCAATTGTTATAAATCTAAGCATTGTATCAATTACACCTGGAGAATCACTTATTGTTTCTATATTTTGAGTTGCAACATCTAAACGCATTTGTGTAAATAATCTTGGAAAAAAATGATTCTCTAGTGCAATATTATCGGTTTCTGGTAATGGTGTTGTAAAATTAGCATCACTATACAAAGAATATTCACAGTGTAAAAATGAATCAGGTAGATATATATAACTCTGCTGATTATCAACTTCAAAAATTAAATCACCTCCAGTATTTACTCTACTGGAAGATCCGGGATTCATAGCAATTCTTATATAGTCATTCTTTTTTTGATTGCAACTGACGAACGGAGGATCGTCTAATCTAAATTTGTTTTCGATAAGCGAAGACATTTTTATAAAAAATAATTTGACTTTTTGTTTTTCTCACACACAGAAAAATTCTGCTAAAATAATTTTACTTAAATAATTTTACTAAAATATAATTTTAGAATTTTGCTAGACCATTACCTCTTATTTCTTCAATTGTTTTTTCATTATGTTTACTATCAGACGGAGCTCCGCTCCTCAAGGTTTCCCCAACAGCAATGTTAGCAATTTTATTTTTTGTTTCCTCTGAAAGTTTCTTTAAATTTTTTAGTTCTTCGGAATCATTCCTAAGTTTACGAATAGCTTCTAGTTGTTTTAATTCGTTTTGAGACTTGACAGCATTTGATATTGCACTAGCTGTACTACCTATAGCAGCTGCTCCTTTTGCAGCAGATGTAATCAAATCTTTATTATTTTTAATTAAGTTAACGATACTTCCAATACCAAGAAGATCCCAGCTCCTTCGGTGTGAACGGCACCTGCGTGCCTAGAACTTTTCTGTTCCGACTGTTTCTCTATTATCATAATGATAAACAGGATTCATACGTGTTCATGAGCAATTTTTTGATTTGCAGCAAAATGTTTAAGCTTGTGTTTATAAATTATAGGCAATTTTTAGGATTAAATTTGACTTTTGAGAAAAAATATTTACGATTGGTTAGTAACCTGAGGACCTTTGGTCCGTTTAATATTACGTTTGTGAATGGACAACAACTTCGAGATAACTTTATTAATTGACTGTTGCACTTTATCTATTGCGTCAAGCAGCGTGTGATGTACTTTAATTTCTTTTCTATTAACTTGCATTTTCTGCTGATTAATCTTCAATGCCGTTTTAAGTGCATTTAACTTAATTTTAAGAACATCTAATTGCCTTTTAACAGAATCTAACTGTTCTTTATTTTCTTTAGAGTTTTCTTGTAAATTTTTCTTTAATTCATTTTCTAAATTGATTTTAAGATTTTTCATTTTATCAACTTTTTCATTAAGTGAGTTTACTTCATTTATTATTCTATTCATCTTTTTCATTTGTTGAGTAATTTTAGAACTTAATTCATCAACACTTTTTTGGAATGTAGCTTGTAACTGCTTTAAATTTGTTTTAATTCTTTCAGGAAGTTTTTCTATTTCATCTTCTAATTGTTCTTTTAACATTTTTATCTGATGTTTATTTTTAATTACAGCAGATTTTAAATTTAAAGAAAGTAATATTAAAATTTTTGATTGTTCAGAAATCTTTTTAAAAAGTTTTGCTATATCTGCTTCTAGCTCTCTATCCTTTTTATCAAGTTTTAATAATTTTTCGTTTAATGATTTGTCATTAAGTTTTAGCAACTTTAATTCATTCATCAGTGGAACCAAAACATCGTTTATATATTTTTCTTTTAAATCATTGATTTGTGTATCAACATATTGTTTATTTGTTAACTCTGTATTTTGTTGCGGAAGAATAGAAAGATGCAATCGACCAGATAAAACGTCTCCAGTTTTCATGATATAATTTTCTATCTCTATTTCTAATTCACGATTATTCGGGATATATGCACCTCCACCAACATTTGGTAACATCATTTTTTAACAATAAAACATATATATCTCATGGAAATAAATTTTAGATATAAATTTTTAGGAATAAATTTTAGATATAAATTTTTAGGTATAAATTTTAGATATAAATTTTTAGGTATAAATTTTAGATATAAATTTTAGATATAAATTTTTTTAGATATAAATTTTAGATATAAATTTTTTTAGATATAAATTTTAGATATAAATTTTTTAGATGTAATAAGTTTTTAGATGTAATAAGTTTTTAGATGTTATAAAATTTTTAGATGTTATAAATTTTTTAGATGTTATAAATTTTTTAGATGTTATAAAATTTTTAGATGTTATAAATTTTTTAGATGTTATAAATTTTTTAGATGTTATAAAATTTTTAGATGTTAAATTTTTAGATGTTATAAAATTTTTAGATGTAATAAAAAAATTATTATTCCCACGTGTCATCATCATCACTTAAATTACTCTCACTGACGATTGTTTGAAATATTTCAGCTTGAATATCTTCTCCGTTATAAGGTAACATAATTTCATTTTCATCAGGTGCTTGACGTTTAAGTATATTTATTTGACCAGAAAATTTTTTTTCTTCAGTATTATTATTTTTATAAGGAATACTAATTCCAGTTTCTAAAGATCTTTTCCATGGTTTATTAACTGTAGTCGATAATGTTTTCCCCGAATATAATTTTAGAAAATCTTCTACTTTTACTTTATCTTGTGAATATTCTTTGAATGTTTTATTTTCACTAAGTCTCCCTTGTTCATCTACAGTAATACAATATTTTATTTTAGGAGCAATAAACATTGCAAAAATAATTCCACCATTTCCATAATCATTTTTTCCTTGACACAATTCCCCACCAACACATCCAGCAGCATCTAATTTATTGAAGAGCTCATTAGAAATGTATATTGAATCAGTATCTGTATAATGAATGTATTTTTCGTTGAAACCATTAATTTCTAAAATAAAGTTATTCATGATTCTTCTAGAGTGAGAAAGAATAAAAGAACCTAAGTGTGAAGGCATGAACGACGTCTTCCCATCTTTTACAATATTAGTTTTAAGAAATTCATCATGTTCCATTTCTAGTTTCGCTAAATATTGTTCATCATTTAATTTTTCATAATCTTTTACTTCTTGAGTGAAATTTTTTCGCAATGTATTCTCATTCCATAAATGATATTTAGTGGTTATATCTTTTTGCACAGTTTTGCCATATAGCGAATTCATCAATAATTTAATTAACTCATCGCCTACAGTATTTCCTTCTGCTTTATATCTTTTTCTCAAATTAAAAAGTTTTTCAATATAATTTCGAAATGGTGAAACTTGATAATTTTTTTCATAAATTATACCGTCAGTAATATGTAAGATTTTTCCCCCACATCTAACAATTTCTTGTATGTCTACAGAAGTTAATACATCATAACATATACCATTTCTAAACCTGATTACTTTTACATGAGAATTATTATTTTGATTTTTAACTTTATCTTTAATAGGAACTGGTTGAAAAAACATATCATTCGGATATTGAAACACAACTGTAAATATTCCAGTTTTAGGTCTAAACGTTTGAGTATTAAATTTATATACTATTTCCCGCTCTTCTTCTTGTCTAAATTTTCTAGCGGATTCAGCTTTAGGGTATTCTGAATTTTCATCATACATAGCTGATGGATATAAAGATGTGGCATCAAAAGCCATTAGAAATTCATGTTTTTGTTCAAGTAGTTGATTTGAAATTTTCTTACAAATTTCAGTTTTATCTCCTAAATCTCGATACTGTTTCATTAAATCTATTAAATTACTTCCAAGGGACAAAGCCCCCCCAGGGGAGCGACCAGGTAAATACTGTTTTAATATTGGTAACAAGATGTTACAAAATTGCGATATGTATTTTCTTATATTTGCCGAAACTCTTCCACCTTTAACAGATTTTCTAATATAATTTCTAGCCCATAAATCTATATGAGAATGAATATTTATATTGTCATTTTGTACGCTTTTCATCCAACCGTTAAATGTTAAAGCAGAGGATGTCAAATTAGTAGTTATATCTTCACCAACTAAATCTCGCATAACATTATTATATTTGTAGATACAAAAAGCTAAAGAAAGAATATCGTTAACTAAATATGGTCTCCATTCATTTTCTTTTTCTTTATAATTTTCATGTGTTATGTCTCCAATTTCATAATTTAATTTACACACATTCGTAGGAATTTTAAAATTCTCACACCATTTAGAAAGACTTGTTTTTACATGTTGATAACTACATTTCATTATAATAGTTTGAAGTGCTAATTTACCTGAAGGTGAATCTTTTTTCATATTGTTTTTAAATCTAAGAGATTTTTGAATATATCTACTAACACATTCAGTTGTATAAGGATTTTGTAATGAAGCAGTCAATATTCCTCTTGAAGTTTTAAGAGGCGGTTTAGATAATTTAAAATTAGCTTTTATCGGAAAATAGGAATCAAAACCTGATGAATTGTGAGCTATTAAAGTTACTCTAGGATAATTAAATTTTCCAAAAGTTTTAAAAAATTGATGGATCGGACATACGTCCTCTGGGTTTCCCCCGATCGAACATTCATCATCCTCAGTTCTCGTAAATATTTTCACACAATTTTGAAGTTTATTAAATTCTAATTCAGTTAAATTATTATACTCATTAATCTGTTTTTTAAGTTTTTTAATTTCATCTTCATCTTTTGATCGTTTAATTTTAATCATATCACTTAACAAACGTGTTTCTAATTCTTTCAATCTTTGTTTCGGTAAACAACATATAAATTTATTAAAATTAATAGCTCCTACAGCGTAAGGAATAGGATGAGCTGTTGAACAGTTAGGATCGGGAAATGTTTCGAGATCCCAAATATATGTTGATCCATAGTCAATTTTTTTCTTTGTTATGATTTTATATGGACGCGTTGTTAGATTTTCATCAGTAACTGTTTTATATATGGGTTTGAAATTATTTTCAATTTCTCTAATAGCTTTTAATTTATGAGATTTATTAATTAAACAATAGTGACCAATTGTTGAACCTGCGTGAAAATGATTGTAATAAACATAATTATGAAACGTTTCAATTCCTCTAGGATTTAAATGACGATTGGCAGGACTATAATATTGAACACATTCTCCAAAATATTTATTGAATTGAGAATAATTTGCAGTTTGACATTACTCCTGTTCTAGATGTGGCTTTCTCTTTATATAAAAAATTATTAAACATTTCTTTCATCATTTCTCCTTGTTCTTCATTAAAACCTCGTAAAGCATTATAACATTTAATAAAACAAAAATCTTCAGAAGGAATAAAAAAATATTCACCGAAATATTCTTTGATTCTATATTTCATATTAATCCCTGCCCCTCTATGCGATCTTTGTACTAACTTCATTCCAAAATCTTCATATTTAATATTACCTGTAAAAATCCATTCGTTAGCATCGGATTTCACATCCAGATTCGAAAACCATGTTTCAAATGATTTTTTATTATAAAAGGTTACGTAAAAATTTTGAATTATATTTTCCTGATCTTTAACAACTTTTCCAACTAAATTAATAATTTTACCATTTGCTAAAAGTTTCCGCATATCATTTACTACATTAATAAAAGATACATTTTCATATTTAATTTCATTTGGATTAAATAAATTACATAAATCATCACCAAGTTCATCTTTAATTCTATCATCAAAAAAGATATCACTAATAGGAGTTTCTAATATTTCTTTTGTTCCACTTTTCTGTTTTTTAGTATTACGTCTAATACTACGCCTAGTACGTTTCTGTTTTTTAATACGTTTACTACGTTTACTATGTTTAATTTGCGCATCAAACTCAGCAATTTGTTTCTTGATTAATTCATCAATCGTAGACGTTTGTCCGAGAGACATTTCACGATTCATATTTTTTAAAAGAAAAAAGTAATTTTTACATAGAATTTCGGTTCCGTTTTTACATATACACAGGAATATGTAATTGATGTAATGTTTCTAATTCATGTGTTGTTAAATGTTCTTTCTTAACCAACCACCATAAATTATTATACGCCAAAAATACTCGGAAACTTCTTAAACAAAGTGGAAAGTCTTTTGTTTTAACACACGGTTTAATACCATGTTTTGTTTTATAATCTGTAACGAGCGCTACGTATTTATGATGATAATAAAATCTAACTTCTTTCTTCGAATTTACAGGATTTGTAGGATGACGATAATCTTTTAAAACTGGTACATGCTCTATCTTGTAAACATCCAACATATTTTTTTTTATTTTTATTAACAAAAAATTTATAAGAAAAAATTATTCGGTCACTCCGCGAAAATATTTTCTATCGACTTTCACTCCGCGAAAATATTTTCTATAACTCTTTCATGAATTTTTTTATCAATATTAATTGTGATAAATCCATAATCTTTTGACCAAGCATTGTTACACGATTGTTTAAATTCATCTTTATTTCTTACGCATAAATCTCTTAACAAATCACTTAAGTTTCTTGCATTTATTTCAAATAGTATAAATATATTTGCATTCTTTCTAATAACACTTCCGTCTAATGAATACATACTTTGTGTTAAATAAAAAACACTACAGTTATTATGTCTACCTCTTGTGAAATAATTTCTCTGAACTGACTGATTTCTATCATTAACACAATCATCAAAAATTACACAATGTTTCATTGTTTTATCTAGTTTACTAGGATCTTGCATATTACCACTATCATCTATTAATTGTATCTTTATATGCTTATTTTTATTAGATTCTACTAACTGATTATTTTTTGCTGCTTCTTCACACCACGAACTTATTTCTTCTTCATCTTCAGATTTTTCATATTCTTTGAATAATGAAGCAATTGCTGTTTTTTTAAGATTATTTTCAAATCCATATTTTAAAAATTGATAGACGGATTGTTCTGCCGTTGTTGTATAAATTATAAGATTGTTATAATCCAAAAAATTTGGAGTCGTTATAAATTTGGAGTTATTTTTTTTATTTCTAAAGAAGAAGAAGAAAATTAGACTTCTCTAGCTTCGCGTAGGAGTTTATACCTCTCGAACCAAAAGATCTATCATAATCTCTTCACCTCCAAAATTTATTTCTTGTCCTTTTTCATCAGTGATTCTAATGTTAATGTTGTTAATAGTTTTTCTTGTAATAGGGAAATATATTAATGTTTGGGGAAATACATTTAATCTATAACCAATGGGTACAGTAAAAGCTGGAAAACTGAATATTAAATTTGACAATTTACCATTTATATATCCTCCTTCAATAATGTCACAATGTACAACAATTGAATTTATTTCAGTTATTTTTGGAATCTTCTCACCTAAATGATAACCTTGACTATAGGTTTGTTTATTAAATCCTAATAGCTTTGACAATGATCTATCATGATTAAAATCAACTTGATGATTTTCGTCTAAAGTAAGAGAAAATTTATTAACTGCCGGTTCAACTGCAAAATGTAATTGTTTCTTATCTTTAAATGGTATACCTAAATGTCTCTTAATTTCATTTGATATTGATTCAACTTCGTAAGAACCAGGAAGAAAAGTTAATATTTTCCATGTTTTGCCTTTATCAGTAGAATATCTAAATTGATCATTCACATCTTTTATAACATTTTGAATAGTGTTAAATGTGGAGAAACTAGTCAATGCAATTTGATAATTTTTATTTTGTTCCAAATGTAGAATGGGTTCTAAATTACAAGTGTGTGATGAAGTAGTTGTTATAATTTTTAACGTCGTACTAAATTTTGATGAACCCAAAATCTCTGTCAAATTTTCGAAATGATTATTAATTTTGTCTAAATCTGCTGAACACATTTTTTAGTTAAAATTTTGAATAAATATTATAGATAAAAATCATAGATAAAAATTAGAAACAACATATTTCAGCTACACTTTTATAATCCTCTTCATTTAGAATCTTCTTTTCTAACAGTCTTTTCAATATAGCATGAATTTCATTGAAACTAGAATTATGTCCTTCTTTTATTGCAGATATTAAAATATTTAATCTATTTAGTAATTCTTGTGGTTCATCTGGTAAGAATATGGTTGTTTCTGTTTTCTGTTTTTCAGATAAACCTTTCCCTACTTTAACTCCCGTTGATAATAAATTTTCTAATTGGTTATAACGTCTAAGAGATTTTACTGCACCAACTCTGTCTAACATAGCTTTATATTTTATGAGATCTTCTACAGCATAATTATTTAAATCTGCTCCTCTTAAAAGATTAACAAAATTTCTATCTAAATTAAAAGGAGATTTATCTGGTGAAAAAATTATACCTCGAAAAGGTTGTGGAAATATTTCTTTTTGACCGAGATAAAATCTAGGTATTGTTTTTCCATCTATAAATGAAATAGAATGTTCAAATTACATAGATTTTGGTAATTTCTAATTAATGTTTGATTCTAGTAATCCATAGTCATCTAATATAGTTTTGTGCTCTGGATCTGTTATATCAATTTGTTTATCATTATTTGTACTTTCTTTTTCAAGAGTTTTAAATGGTTTCATAGTTTTCTCAAAATCAGTTTTTACTTGCTCGGTTTGCTGCATTTTTTCAAACATATCAGATTGAATACCAGCTTTTATCATTCTATGTTGAAGATGATTTTCTTTCATAATATTTCTTTGTTTTATTAACTCTTCTAATTGTTTAATTCTTTTTTGATTATCAGCTTCAATTTTATCCATTTTTAAAATATAATATTTGAATTTTGTGGTAACATTGGAATACAACAAAAACATTTTACTGAACAAATTATTTTTTTATTGCTTTGTTGTCTGACATCTTTTCGTTTTAAGTTTTGTTTAATAAAGTTTTGTTTAATAAAGTTTTGCTTAAATTTTCGCTTAAAGTTTTTAGCTCTTCTAAAAAATTTTTATCATTTTCTTCATTAGAAATTTTACCATCACTAGAAATTTTGCAATCCTGTCTATTCTTATCATCAACTTTTTCGGACTGTAATTGAAAGGTTTGATTTACTTCATTAGCTATTTGATCAAATTTTTCAATCTCATCTAACGTAATAACATTATCATCACATACTCTTTGAAAGTAGTAATGTAGTTTATCATAGACTTCTTTAATATGTAAATGCTTAGTTTTTAATGATTTTCGTTTCTTAGTTATTAAAGATTTATCTAACATTGTAACAAGTGAAGTTGCAAAAACACCCGTACCTGTTAAAGCTGTAGCAACTACTGGAATTACTAAAACACCTGAAGATATAACAATAGTGAGAGCGCCTAAACTTATTGTTAAGAATATGCCAATTCCTTGTGTTACATTCTTAACTTTACTCCATCTCTTTCTTAATTTTTTATAATGCTCTAATCTTAATAATAATTGAGATTCCTTATCTTTCATATAACGTACTCTATCTTTGTGTTTTGCAATATCCATTTCATATGATAATGAAGGATATATTCTTGCGGTTCCTTCCACTTTTGTTTCTTCCATTTTTAAAGAAATATTATTAATCACATGTTATATTTTAAAAACCTGAAAGATGGATAAAATTCATGAATTTGAAATTCTCAACTTTTATGATTTTCGGTGTCCTGGAACGGTCATGATTTAAGCGAGAAAATTGTAATTCTCAAATTTTGAGATTCTTAACTTTTATGATTTTCGGTGTCCTGGAACGGTCATGATTTACAAGGTAAAAATTGTAATTCACAAATTTTGAGATTCTTAACTTTTATGATTTTCGGTGTCCTGGAACGGTCATGATTTAAGCGAGAAAATTGTAATTCTCAAATTTTGAGATTTTGAAAAATTTGAAAATTGGGTATTTTTAAAAACGCTTAAATTTTCGTCCTTCGGCCTTCGGCCACGTGAAATTTGAAGTCTACCTAAATTTTTGAAATTTTTGAAATTTTGATTTTTTGAAAAAACCCGCAAAAGTGTGACATCCGGCGCAAGCGAAGCGAAGCGTCGCGCCGGATGTCACACTATATACTACTCAGGCATAGCTAATCAAAAACAGATGTATTGGTGTACAAGAAATACGTATGCATGAATAGCGGTATATAGGCATAATAGCCTAAATTTACAAATGCAAAGAGTTGTACTCGCAAACTGCGTGAAGGAGCCGTTCAGGATATCTTGAATTGATCAAATTGACCTTGTATTTTAACCAAGTGACTTTAAAGTCTGAGTGCGCAGCTTCTGATGCCTGCCCCGACCATATACCAAGAGCACCATTGGTACGGTCGCAGAATTCTGGCAAATGGTAGAACACCATGTGCAACTTCGGTGTGACAGGAAGTCCTGAATCTTTGTGTGCTCTCCTAAAATCATCAATAAAACGGCGGAAATCAGGATGCAATGCTGCTCCAAAGCAAGATTTCACAATCAATTTGAAGAGTGAAAATAACTCAACGAATCGTAGCCATCGTAGTGGGCACAAAGATCTCAACAAGTCAATTTTATTCATAAGAGTCTTACAAGAGTTGCCATTGAATGCTCCTCCATGCATGGCTTCTTTTTCTACATAACATTTCCTAGGCCAAATGATGGCCTGTGGCTTTGATCAGATGATTGTACAACGTATTTACAACACCAATGAGGAGATGTAGCTCCGGTGGTACCAGAATGTCGATAATTTCAACATTTTCATCCACATGTTTGACAAGGGGAGAGTGAATAACAGGTTGACTATTCCGAATTCAGATAGACATTTTTCACACAGTTTCTTAGAAGTTCCAGATTCTGATGGCTGTTCAGCATTTTTCCATGGAAACGCGTTGCCTTGTTTCAAATTTGGATTTGAGGTTGACTTTGCAATTTTACAAATGTAGCAGTCACAATCAGAATCTCGAGTTCGTGATGGACGCCCAATCAATGAATAATCTGGTAATTCAATAGTGTGATCACATAGGTTTCGAGAATATTCCGAAAGCATAAGACGACATTTTCCACAAACTGCTGTTGGACATCGAATATCATCGGGATCAAAATGCATTAAATTTGAATGAATAGTCCTGATCTGATTTTCTGTAAGAACTCGCATTTTCTTTGATTTGCGGAGACATAGTAAACAAACTTTTTCTCTACACGCATTGTGGTTCATTCGCTCATATGGCATACTTGTCTGAATGTGATGAAAACAACTTCTGATGTGTTCAATATGCTGACTCGCATCATGCTATTGCTTGATCACTGAATAGCCATGATATGTGTTGCATTGAATTGAAACGAGCATCGATCGTTGATGTCTAGATGGGACATAGATATTCGTCCGACCTCAAAATAGCTGCTTTTGTCTCTCTAGGAATAGCGACAACGACAACATAGCTTCTGATTATGGCATGTGTGACGAGAGAACATGATATGAGCAAACTCGTATGTTTGTATAAATAATCTGAACTTCAAAAATGCAAAAAAGCAAAAAATGACCGCCATTTTGAAAATTTGGCATCGTTATGGGCCAATAACACAACAGCATACCTATGATGTGTCACACTGATATTCCTTGATCAATTTATACTGGATTTGCAATAGAGCTTGTGCATGAAGATGGGTCAAAAATAGTCATAATTCGAACAAAGGGCAAAAATCTGAAAAATTGGCCGCCATTTTTGAAAAAATGGTCCCACAAAAAAAGCTACCGACCATTTTTTTTGAAATGCAGTTTTTACAACTTCTGGGACCCTATGCTACCCATTCATGAAGGTATTTTGAATGGAGTCGATACATCGATTTTGACCCCTCAAAACCCACCGTGGGCCATATATAAAGGCATTTGGTATTCACCTGCTTTTCAAGGACTTGTGTGACCGTGTGGAGATACGATATGCGATATTTACGATATGCGGCTTCTTCAGGGGGTTGATTGTCCTCTAATATGTTTGATATTCTTCGTTTCACGACTATTATATATAATTTGTAGACGTGGGATAGAAGGCTGATTGGTCGGTAGTTGCTCAGTTCCATTTTGTCTCCTTTTTTGTATATCAGTGATATTATCGCGTTCTTCTATGTTTCTTTCTGGTATCCTTTCTTCTATTGTTATTTGATTAAACGTATCTGTCAGCTTTTTTATTATTGTTTGTCCCCCAGCCTTAATCATTTCAATTACCATCTCATCTTCGCCTGGAGCTTTCTCGTTCTTCATATCTTTGATAGCCTTTTCTACTTCGTCCTCTAAGAAGATTGGTTCATTTTCTGTCGGTGCTGTTTGCATATTTTCATGGTTATCATTCTATAGCTCCTGATAAAATGTGGCACAACTTTCTGTAATTTCGACTCTATTTCTTGTGACTGTTCCATCCGCCTATTTCAATGCTGGTATCAGCAGTCGATGTCCAGTTTGATTCTTTATAGCTTCTTTCAAGCCTTTGTTTCTTTCGACTGCTTTCTGTATCAGTCTTGTGTTATATATCCTTAAGTCCTCTCTCATTTTCTTCTTGATGGTCTTGCATAATTCTGTGGATTCGATGTTGTTTCCTGCCGTTCCACCGACTATCATCAATCTTCTCTTTTTCAAAAACACTTCTGTTTCAGGTTTCAGCTTTTCTTGTCTCTCTTTCCTTCTTTTCCCAGCTAAGTCTTCCGCACATTGCTTTATGATCTCAATGTCTTTTTCTACATCGTTTTCCGACGTGTCTTCGTTGGCAAGTACCTCAAACCTGTTCCGCAGTTCAATTTGGTATTCTCCTTTCTTTTCAAATGTCGCTTCTGTATTGATTCTTACTACTTTACTTTGCATCATTCTGTTTTTATATGGCATATTCTGCTGTAATAGAAACTGTTTTAAAGACTCAAAAATGCGCCTACAAAATCGTGCGCTTGGGTCTTTGGGGATAGCAACTATTTAAATGATGCATGGAACTTGCTCTCATTTAGAGAAATTAAGATGTGGCAATTAACCTACGTTCATATGAATGTACAAATTTTCCATTGACATTTATGTATTGAATTTGCTAATCCAAATTCAGATAAACTCTACCACTGCCGAGTGATGCTTATTAATGATGGGAACATGTCATCAAAGCCAAAATCTATTAATTTCAGAATTAATGAGTGAACCCTGTATCGCATGTCGTATTACATGTACGTTGAAAAATCCAAAAAACATGCTTAAAACACAGCCTAGGCTTTAATTTGATTTCTATTTTTTGTCGTGACTTTCCAAAAGCAGCACTTTTATCAGTTTGTGTTCAAATCAGCTCTCTACAGAAAACATGTTGATTCCACTTGCACATACATTCATTTTCAATTTAAATATTTTGATATTTTGATAACTTAAATAAATGCGCTTTATTTGCACTAGTAGGCCCTATAACTTTAAATATCATCCCCACCAAATGCACAAAGGATACTAACAATCCAGTGGGTAACAGACTTCACACACAACTCTCAACCAACTGAACTATCTTATTCAATAGAACACATAAAAGGCGTCAGACTCTACGCTCTATCGCTAGCCGGTGGGCATGCCTGTGAGCGGACAGTTCAGCTAGGGCTAGTGACCTGTGGGTAGAGGCCTCACGGAAATGACGGGTACGGATAGAGAGAAACTACGGGCGGGTGAAGATATTTTCGAGTATGCATGAGATGGACTACTGCGAGTAGAATAAGTGTGTAGATCAAAATTCAATCGCTGTCCGTTTACTAGATACCTTTATGTCTTGTGTCTGTTGTGCTTCATCAGATGACCTAAATTTATTGTACATGTACAGTATACTGCAAAGGACTCCTATTTATAGAAATCACCTTTGATTTGATTCAGGCCAAGATACAGTGCATTCGAACTTTTGAGTGAATGAATTATTGAGGTTATTAGTCTCTCACTGTTGAGCGAGTGAAGTGAGCGAACGTGATATTCCAGCCTTGAATTTAAAGTTTGAATTAAAAATTAACTAAGAAATTTCTTAATTCTTACTATCCCTATCGATGAATCAGCTTATCATACATTGACAGTGCATTCCCTCCACATTTCTGCATATTTTACAGTTAAGCACTGAAATTCCAAATTTCAGATTCTAATACTTGATTGTATAGGTGGCATCTAAATCTAAGGTATTGTGGATTTTTGTCGATCCTTTTGATTTTGAATACAAATAAAGTATTTTGACACATTAATAGATGAGTACACCAAACTTAAGTGGGAGTAAATTATTCGGAAGCAAGATTTTGCTATCGCCACATAAGGTACCTTGAATAATGATGTTCGCATGTAAAGAAGTTGGGTAAAGAAGTTGCGGGAAGACACTTACGGCCTTATAACTAAGAGTGGTAGAGAACATAAACGACAAACATTATCAATTTGGAGCCATAAACAACAATAGTATTTGACTGTCGAGTTTCAAAAGTGCTCTGAGAGATACAAACTTGACTAATAGGTTCAATTGATGAAATCCCACATAAAAGTCTATGAGCACAAAATCTCTTGACCGTAAAAATGACTCAGACCTAAATTAGTCCAGCTATGAAGTCCTTCAACTTCATCGGTCGGAATAAGTCATCAATATATTAAAAAATCGAAATTCTACGACCGAGAAATTATATTAAAAAGTACACGCGAAGTTTCGCACTAGGCATGACTAAGCCCAGTGCGAAATGTTGCTTGTACTTTTTAATATAATTTTTCGGTGGCAGAATTTCGAATTTTTGAATATATTGCTAAATTAGTCAATTTCTTCTTTCTAGGGTTGTGCGCTAGCCGCACCTGTAATCAAGGGTGCAGCGGTGCATCGAAAATTTTAAAAATTGCACAACATCACTTTTTAAAGTATAGCCGAAATATAAGCTGGTTCGCGTGCTAGATTGTCAAACTGACTTAAGCAGCACTTTATGCTGCTTCTATTCTGCTGCAATCAGTTTTCAGTTTGATAGAAAAGGGAATGCATACCTCGACTTGCAACATTGATGCTTCACGTTCATTTTTCACAGAAGCTTCCTCTAACACACTTGCCACTTCATCCATTGCATTTTTCACCATTTCATCATTCAGAATTTCTTCCTCCTCATCCTCTTCTTCAACGTCGGTCACTGCGATTAGACATCCATCTGCAGTGAGACAAAATTTGTCTGGATTCAGGGACACCATCAGAATTGCTAAGCCCAAACTAGCGATTTGATGTAGCCAAGATCTTGGGAGGCGATCAAGCAATTTTGCTAAAATGTGGGAGTTAACCGTCCATCCACATTTATCATGCTGAAGCAACTCAAATAGGACACTGGAATTGAAAGACTTTTCATTCAATAACTCATCAAAGCTTGAAGAACTATATAAACAAATGCATTATTTTCTACAAAGATATCCAACTTATTGGAAATCAAAGCTTGAGGGTAGATGATGGTGCTAAACACTGAATATGTTCTTCAGGACACGTGTATACTATGCTATTATCATTTCTCAATGTACCATGAGAAAGAGAATCCAAAAGCATCTTAATTGTAATAATGACCTTGTTCTTCAACATTTTTATCAAAACATCGTTTGCCTCCTCTTCTAATGATATAAAAGTAGAAATCTGACAACGTAATTTCACTAATGCTCATGAACGCAAAATTTGTGAGAGATATTTTATCAAAACCAAAAGGCCTGAAATCAATGTAATGTATAGCATCTTGTCCAACATTCATCATAGTATTCAGTTTGCATCTCATTTTGAAAATTTTCTGTGATATACTGTCAAAAGTGTTTTCCTTCTTTTCTCGTTGCTCTGTTAGAGATAGCTGCTTTTTTATTGAATTGATAAAGATGTAGTCGAAGGCTATTCCATGCATTTTATTATTGACCTTGTCTTCGGCTTATAGAAAATTATGCTCTTGTTTATATGGATATAGATTGCGGCACATTTTTGGGTGTATTAAACTATTTTGCACTTTTGGGTCAATTTAGGCTAAGTTTGGTAATAAAATGACGTGTCACCGTCTAATCATTTAGAAATAAGTCACAAATTTTGCTTTCAAATAATTCCGAATATGATATGGAAACAAATTCATGCAACATTTAGATGCTATCTGAGGACAGCTATGTGTTATTCAAATGAATTCTTTAATTGTGATTTTTAAGCAATAATTTGACACTCTTAATGAAAAATAGTCCTGTACATTTTGTTCACTCCATAAAGATCTTGGGGGTTCATTTTTCCGCAGATCTTTCATGGAAAGATTAATTTGACTGTTTGTATCGTAAATTGCGTCGCTCCATGTCGCTTATTAAGCGGCTGAAATACAATGGCAACAACGACGATATCTTTGGACTGCTTATGTGGGTCTGGTGTTGTCACAAGTTTCATTCCGCTGGCCTGTCATTTGCGATATTAAACAGCATCAATTGAGAAAGCTAGAGCAGCTTGATCGTACTGTCAATCGGTGGGCTAATGCCCAATCAAAATTGCCTTTGAGACAAACCTTGGATAACACCTGCGTCCGGCTTATTCATAAGATTGTAGCAAATTCACTGTGTCACCTTATAACTGATTTTTTGTCGTTAGGTCTGGCAGCTCGAATGTCAGACAGGAGAAAATTGTTAGCCTAACAACGGCGCATGTCGCTTTATATGAAATCTTTTGTCAAATTTTCTTGTTTTACTTGATTTCGAGCAGATGTTTTGTCATATACCGCTCGCTGTAATGACTAATAATAGGGCGGTCAATAAAGTCAAAAAAAGTAAAAATACGGTCAAAATAAACAAATGAAGTCAATATAGTCAATAGAGTAAAAATAAGGTCAAATGTAGTCAAAAAGTTCAAATAAGACAGTAAATTTTTCAGGAATCTGGTCTTCCCAGGCGCTATTTTTAGACACCTGGC
>CAJQUW010012527.1:0-496405 GCA_907163375.1 Prostheceraeus crozeri | reverse complement strand
ACTCTGTTAAAATTTCGAAGAAAAATTTTTTCTCACCGATCGACTTGAAACTCACCCTACCGATGCAGAATTTCACGCTGAACACGAATCCGACCTCCGTTTTCTCATCCAACCACTCCTTCCACTCGAAACAACCCATTTTACAACCCAACATTCAGCAGATTGCACCAAAAACATCACACACTATAGCCTCAACACTAATCCTGGCGGTCGCCCAAGTCCACCACGACACTCTATCGTTCCAGAGGGGGGGGGACTCAGACACGAAGCACCACGGCGGCCGACCACGACACTCTGCCGTTCCAGAGGGGGGGGGACGCAGCGATGGCGGCCATCTTGCGCTATCTGGTGTTCGCCGTTTTCTTACTACTACTGTACTCATTCATGATATTTTTGTATCTTGACGCTATTTTAAAAAGAGCTGAGGAGATCAGATCTCTGATGTATTGGTCATGCGCAATGGTGCTCCTCGAAAATTGTCTGATATGAGAGACAATGCAATTTCTGGTGGACAAGACGAAAATTGAAAAATGCAAAGCAAAGGAAGCAACGAGGATATGCTGTGATCAGAAACTGAAACATTTCCCAACAGAAGTTTGAATTAATCTCCTCAGAATGGAGAGCGATGTTAAAATATACCGTCTGATAATTGGCGCTGGCACGGTCGTTTTTGATCACAGACTTGAGATGGCGAACTTCATGACTGAAAGAACGTCGTTTGCAGAAAACATCATTGCTGACTTACAAAGGTAGACTTTGTAAAGAAGTTTTTCTTTTTTGGTTTTGGTGCTCACATAAGGTGAAACACATAGGCCATGCATGATACACCGAACATAAAAATGGAAAACATGGCTTGGCTTGCTCCAGAACAGTCCAAACTCGGACTTGTCAAGCACAAGATCACGAATCACAAAGCCATACTTTTGGTGGCTTTAACAGCGAACAAGAAGATCTCCATCGAATCTGCTGATCCTGGGACATCAGTGGATGCTGACCAGTGCATTCGAACTTTTGAGCAAGTGAGTGAGCAGACGAAGTTTTCAGGCGTTCACTGGTGAATGAGTGAACTCAGCGAACGGGATATTTCAGTTTCCAGCAATTAACTGAAATAAGAATTTGCCGTTCATGAACCGAAGAACGAACTGAAATGTTTTTCTAATTTTTCCAATTCCTATCGATCTATTGACATTGATGCATCGACAGTGTATTCACAGTGCTTAAATAGAAAAGCTGCCTTGTTCCTACAAACATAGTTTCCCTAAACAAATTATCAAATTACTACGAAAGGATATGAAAAAAAAGTTCGTAATTAAAGAAGCTAACATAGAAAACACGATCGCATGAATGTACAAATTTTCCAGTTTACTTACAGCCAATTGAATGCCAAATTTTAACAATATAAAAATGACATGCATGTAAGATAAACAAGAATATACGAGCATGCTTGTTAGCATGTACACTCTCACTATACAATTTTAGTAACATTAATTTAGTAACTTATCACATAACCCTAGACTTATAAAAACTTAAGCCCTACAGTGCTTTTGGAGACATACCCGTAGATAAGGGGAGCAGAGGTCATCAAAGTCAGCATCAATGTGAGCGACAGTACTCTGCAAAAAAAACACAGACTTACTCCTGAAATGCTGTCTTGAGCACATAGTTCTAAAGTGCCCTCTCGAGCAAATGGCTACCTAGTGGAAATGCCTTTAAAAATGCCCTGTCATCAACAGTCTCTGAGGGACTTTCATACAGACACAGAAGACGCTGTAATTGATTTCTATCGTGAGTTCCAACGTTTGAATTGATGGCTTGCCATATACATTTAGGTGTCATATACACTGGCTCCAAACAGACTTCGCTTTAAAAACTTCACATCGAACTTTTTCTTTAAGATGAGTATGCATGGCGAAGTTCTCACAGCGGAAGGTATCTCAACTTTGGCTGATTGAAGACTTCGGGAAAATGTCATCCAAGGCTTATCCGTGGGTGATAGTCTTACATACATTTTAATTGTAATTTGACATTCAAAATGCTCGGAAAGGAGGGCCGACGTGACAAATAATATGCTCAGGCTTACAAGCTCACAATGACACTGTCAAGAAAAAGGTCCGTCACACAAATGCACATATAATTGCAAATCGATGCGTTTAGGGTAGTCCATGAATTTCAATAAGTAGAATAAGAAGTAAGTTAACAAGTAGAATTTTCACTTAGAAATCTTCAGCTTCTACTTATCATACGTGCTTTCATTTTACTGAGTAGCAATACATACCATAACGCTGAATATTCATGCATACTTTACGGACTCAACGTCTAGAAATCCTAAAATAAGATCAACGTCTAATTAGTCATTTAAATGCCTCAAAATTCAAGTTGTCTGGCGCATAAATAGGAGAATCCATTGTGTAGCGAAGGTCTATGGTCTGAAAGCACGCTACGCCACTGGCGAACAAGCATAATTATCAAAATTCAACTTCTAGCGCTAATTGTGCATCAAGTTCCATGGAAGATATGCTATCATGGATCCATGCATAAACACCTCCTCCAAAGCGACTTTGTCTATCAAAACTAGTGAATCCAAGAACACGAATTAAACCATCATCAATGTCATCATGTAACCAGAATTCACAACAAGCTAAAATATCGATGTTCTTAAGAAGGAGGGTGGAACGTACTTCATAGATTTTTGGCAAAACTGATCGAGCGTTTGAGAGCCAGATAGAGTGCAGGGTTGGTCGTCGATCATCAGATCAAGCATAACTGAAAATTTTGAGATATATCGACGACCTTCCCACAATAAATCTCAACCAGCATCACGCCTTCTCTTGATTGAGCTCAGTACCGGTACGCAACTCTTTTTGAGACTACTATTCTGGTGAAGTCAGATCAGGATTTATAAAGGCACATGTAGACGTTTCAAGGCTGTCGCCTTCTTCAAAATATTTGGCTTTAATTCATTGTCAACACATGTCACTTTTAGTAGGCGTGAAGATTCAAGTCTATGAGCTCTTCCAATTTGGCTAGTGTGCTTACCTGAGTCATGGTGAATGTTTAAATCCTTTAGCATTTTTCCACCTTCTTATGATCATGCAATTTACGCTCATCAATATCTTCACCAATTTTCTCAAATATCCGACATAATTATGCTATTCCTCCTTCGATCTCTAGCCTCGAACTCATCAAATATCTCTGCGTTCTTTTCTGACAAATTGAAGAGACATTTACCGAGATGGTCCACCCAGAGGCGTCGCTAAGGAAACATCATTGGGGGGGGGGTTTGCTAAATTTTACCTGATTTACAACTAAGAGCCAAAATTTGCCTGATTATTGCACACACGTATACTCACACACATTCCAACATGTTTCATGTTTATATCCTACAGAAGAGGTACCTGCAGTGTTGGATTTGACGGGAGGGAAAGTGGGGAAGTTCCCCTGCACTGCCTCATCTCATCCCCGGCACTGGAGATGCACCTTCCTTCCCTGAGGGGGAAGAATATTTCCAGTAGATAGGCTTTACATTGCCTCAACCAGATTGATTGAGCATCAGTTCATTATTTTAGTGAATATGAGCAACATTGACAGGCGCAGGCCTAGTTTCCTCACGATTCTTCATAAGCTTAATTGTCTTATCATTATTAATTGACCTTCTTTGTTCATAAAGATAACAAATAAATTCGAGAAGCAGAAAGTGCTGAATGAAATAATTAGAAGGTAGCGAAACCATCACAAAAAGAGTGAAATCCAGAATGCTATCTTGATTCTTTCAGGGTCTTGATGACAACACACACAGTATTTTATTCATATTAATGTAATAGAACTCTTCACAATCAATAAAATCAAGTTTGGGAACATTGTTTAACTTTCACTCTGTGAATATTGACAGAAGGCCGATTTTTGTGAATTCATTATAGGTCTAATTACAATAAATTACAGAATGATCATCTGCGGAATGTTTGTGTGGATCTTCACATGCGAGACCTACTATGAATTTCTGATGCACAAGGGTATCCACGCACCTTATTTGAAGCATTATTTAGCCAAATGCGGGTGGCACCAAATGCATGCATTGGAGAGTCCCTTTCAAGGATCAAATGGGCATATCTCCTACTTTTTCCATTTATGGTTCAACTGTTTTCAAAATAATTCGCGGGCGTTCTTAGTGCGAGGATGATAGTGGTGCTATATGAATCAATATCCTCTTCCTTTTGATCACCGTTTTTCCGGCTTTGTTTGCAGCGTTGACCCAAAAACTTCCGTTCGAAAGCTTCCCCCTACTGCTATCATGCTCAAATCCAACACTAGGTACCTACCTAATCATCTAATCGGTCGGAAATGACGCCTATAGATGAAAAATAATTTAATTGGTGGTTATTTAAGTGGCCAATGAAATGCCGATGACGTTAAGTTAATTTGTGCGCAATTGGATCCCGTAGTCTCGACTGTTAAGGAAATTTTCGATGGTGTTTGCATCGAGAAAGTTAACACGCTGTTAACAATAAACTTCTACGCACAGAGAAGACGGTGTGCCTTATTCATACCGTGCGCTTTCCGCGGTGCGCGTGTGAATGACTCGGTATGAGGAAGGTTCGATGAAATCCACCGTAACAATGACGTCATCTCCTCAAGGGACAGCGCAATAGCCAGAACTTACATGAATCAACGGTTAAATATACACTACACAGCTAGGCAGAATGAGTTGCAGGCGTTTCAGCGTTAGATGATTATGTGCCAATATTCACTGGCCACATTATAGGTAGGGTACTGGAATTACATTTCAATTGCACTTAGATATTTTAAATTTTGCAGAGCTAACTCACATCGCCTTATGCTCCAATTTTTAAGAAAATGCGAGGCGACTGTTCCTCCTGCTCGCATATACATGTACAGTCATCCCGGGTAGAGGTCGTTTTCAGCGCGCTATGTTTGACCGCTTTCGCGTGACAAATCAATATCATCAACAACAACTAACCATATACTTTCTGGTGTCTAGAAAGGGTGAGAATTTCCCGACATTACGATGTGTTTTTGTGACAAGACGTGTTTTTGTGGCTAAGAACAACGTCAGTGAATATTGGAGCTGAATCGCCGGCAAACCGGCGGTTTACCTGAAATTTCTCATTTTGAATCAATGATGTGAAAAAAATCAGTTTTCGCTCCCGAGTAATTTAATGCCACTAAATAATTACGAATAAAAAATATGTGCACAGTCGACGTTTCGGGTCCAGACCCTTTCTCAAGGCAAGGCAGCAATAATATATTTCTCATTTTACCTGAATCTTTTAATAATTTCATATTGGGGGGGGGGTGTTACGGTCCCCCACACCCCCCCGGTCGCGACGCCTCTGGGTCCACCTGAAAGTGATGCACGTCCTGAATTTGTGCGACGGCAGTGAGAGATTTTTCAAGATTTTCAGCCTTCTTTGTTAAAGAATCGATGGTTCCATCCAACTTATCGGACAGTTGCTTTTCTGACGTTATGATCAAAGTAAGTATAATTGATTGCCATGATTGATTGCTTTTCGCCTTCTGAGTTCGAATCCTCCACAACCCGACCTCGTCTTGTTCGTGGTGTCGACATATCAGCAAAAATGCGTATATCACATTTAGACAAGGATAATTTGACCAAAATACCAGTTGAGCACCCAACCACACACACTGATAGCAATTGACCACTGTCACAACACAAACGTGATTAGTTAAACCAATGATATAGACAAGCCAAACAATCCACCCAAGACTGTGTTGTCGTGTCAGTGACGCAGTTATCGAATTCCCAACTTAAGCAACAACAACGGAACATTACAGATCGCAACTCGCTATGTGCAAATGGAAATTTCATACAGAATATGGAAAATGGGAAATTGCGAGTCCTCGACGAAACAACCAGTGCAACAATGAGAAGATGGAGGGCGAACTAAACTCAAAGAACACGTCAATGAAAGAATCACGGAATTCGACGCTATATATCCAGAGATGTGATTCACACGAACAAAGCACTAGAGATACATGTTTGAGCGTCATGTCACGAAGAACGATGAAAGAAGCTTCTGATGTTGCACTCCTACCTTTTGATTTCACCTGTGCATTTGATACTATTCCTCAGCAAGGATTAATTGGAAATTTTTAAATAAAAAGCTTGTAATGGAAAGCTTTTCGTGTCTTTCGACCAATATTTTCTTCACCAGTCTTAGAGCGAAATAGAAGCATTGTATTTCCGCCTATAGATCGCTTGCTTGCCATTTCATCTACAAGAACATCTTCGGTATACTTAGAAGAGATGTCATCGCATTATTTGTGACGGTCATTGTTACTGTGATGTATTCGAGGATGCAAATAGCTGTTGTTTAACCCTTTTGCTGCGAAAAACTTTAACGCAAGTGCTTGTTGTGTGCCGAAGCGGTGTTCCAGCCAACGTCAATCACAACTTTCTAACTTACTGTGTTATGATTTTGGCTTGAAACATGAACTGTTTTATTTTTTACTGATTTTCAATTTGAAATAAAACGCTTTCTCTCTCTCTTTCCATCTTACACCAATCGCTAATATAATTCGAAATTATTGGTCAACACTCAGTAGACACCTATTAATTTCTTTATCGCGCATGTACAGAATCGTCTCTTTGAGAATGATTCCATCAAGGTATCTAAAGACCAGCACGATCTGCGTTTAGCAAAAGCATGGAAATCTAGTTTCGTGAGATATGAAACAAATGCTGCATCGATAGGAACAAGATCCTTTGTGGGTGCAAAGACTTCGCAGCTTATACGATCGCTCGACTACTCCTCTTTAATATAATGAATGCTCATATGTTGTTTAATTCAGTTTACAGTAGCATGATAGTATTACATGTATAGCAGTAGTAACGGCAAATTTAAACATCGGCATTTTGCGCACATGTCCCTCACTTGGTTGGGGCGCAAAGCAACTCACTCCAAAATACACTTGTTAATGGCTATTTGAGCTGGGTACTTCAACAGTACTGGGAGTCTTCATCTGAACCTTAACAGCAGCAAGTAAAAATGTGTCACACATGTCTACATAATTAATTGCATGAAGAAGTGCAGCCAGTATGCTCGTACAAAAGACAAAATGGTAAGACAGAGAAGATATTGCGTTCGTGGCAAAGTGGGGTAGTTGGGAACGCAGAAAATTATTCTCGTTTGAAGAACTGTGAGACAATTCTATAGCAAAACTATGTGTACTAACGCACTATAGATTTCACATGAAAATGAATGCTAATAAGACAAGTTATCTGTAATGACTTTTATAGCTAATTAAGGTCGGTCTTGATCATCATCATCAAAAGTCAATTCCAGTGGTGACCTAAATTTTGTTTAGTTTAATGAAATTCTGTCAATTACAGATACTAATTTGGCAGATAAATGGAAATAAAGGTTGAAATAAAATTTTCTTTGTTGTTCAGTGGCTCTGTAGAGCTAGTTGGTCCTAAGAAGGGCCATGGTACGTTCGCTGCTGGTCACTAATACTTTGTGACCTTGTAACGGTCTATGTCAAAGCCCTGATATCTAACTGCACTACTTCATTGCATAAAGCTATGCGGTAATGTTCAGCGTGCTTTGTATGAATGTTACCAAGATTAATGTTAATTACAAAATTCAAACTTTGCGAAGAATCAACTTTATGCTGACGCACAAATAGAGCATCTAAAAATAATTATCTTCGCGTTTTACAATTGGTGAGCCCGACATTAAAATGAAGACCGAAGAATCATCCGATGCAATCAGTGCCGTCACAACAGTTAAGCTTCCTATGTTTTCAACGACTGAACCCCTGACGTGGTTCCGGCGAGCCGAAGTTCAATTCCGCCTCCAGGAAATTACACGCAGTTCAACGATGTCAGACAATGTTATTCAATCGCTTCCCGATTGTGTGTTTACAAAGATTTCCTCTTGGTTAGATGAAGAACCATCAATCAGAGATTGAATATTATGGTTTAAAGACATTCCTTCTTAAAAAGTTCACGATAACTCCAGCTGAGCGCACTCAAAGAATCCTGGATATGACAAAGCGTAGCAATGCTGATCAATCTCTTCGTGAACTCTGGGACGAAATCCAATCTTTAGTTCGTCTCCTTGCAATCGACCCAATAACTCAAAAGCATTCACACCTGAATTTAGAGCGTCAAATTTGGTTGCGAACACTTCCTGAGTCCATTCGATCACTGCTCAGAGACGCCAGACGAATCATCTATCGATTTCCTCATTGAAAAAGCTGAATCTCCATCGATTGCGAATAAATTTGCACGATTCAACGCTGTCAAGACGTCGTCCACGTGGCATGAAGTATGTGAATTTCGCAATGCGAGTCAGTCAGCTCTCATCAAGATGCATCAGGCATAAATGTTGCCAATTCGAAGAAGATCAAAAGCAAATACATTGTGGCGCAACGTTCAAAGAAGGGATATATAACACTGTCTGGCATTTGTAATTTTCACGACAGATATGGACCTAATGCTCGCAGTTGTGTTGAAGGGTGTCTATGGATCTCAAAAAACGGCATGAGCGGTCGTCATCTTTAATGACGGCCGCAATTAGCAATGTCTTGCATGACAAAGTCTCACGGGGTCTTGCTGATCTGTTGATCAACAGCTAAAATCATGATTTGACCTACAGCTTGTGATAATTTGCTTGCTGACGTGCTTGTCAAATAGCTGCTTGTAATCAACAGCTCTTGACATTGATCAACAATCAATTTACATCATAGAAATAGATTGTTTATCTGAAGTTGACTAGAATGGAAATTGACTCAAGGTCGCGGCACATCCGGGGGAACTAAGTTGAGGCATTAACCACCAATGAAAAGCTTATAATTGCACATGTGACTGATTCTAAACCAATGATTCAGCCGTTGACAAGTGTATCTAACTGAAAAGGCGTGCGATTTTTGTGCCACTATTGTGTATTGCATGAATCTTCATTTTCGCTCTAGATATTTCATTGTTATCTATTTCTATGATTTACATGCAGCCATAGAAATTAACAATACCATAGAAATAGTCCGGCAGCCAGATCGAGTTTCTGCAGGGAACGAGGCCGAAAGTCAGACTTTCACAGAATGATGTACAACCTATACCTACTTCGAATCGGCACGTCTGCCGAGTTCTAGTGAGTTCCTCTTCTTGTCAGACATGATCAAAGAAAAACACATGTAAATCCAATGGGACGCAGATTGCAGTTTTTGGTTAAATTGGAATTTTCTATGTTTTCTCTGATTAAACGAAAAGTACTAAGCGTAAAGTCATAATTTTTGACATGGAATGTCTTCAGGTCATTTCCTTTCATCTTCATGCACCCGTGTCTATGAAGCTAAACACATGTAGATTTGGCGAGCCTCTTAATGTCGGCAAACACAAACTTTTTCAGTAACTTTATCCACATTCAACCAAATTCTCGCATACATAGCCGATCAGAAGCCTGATTATATCACATGCACATCATAGGAAATGACCTGAAGACGTTCCATGTCAAAAATTATGACTTTAGGCCTAGTACTTTTCGTTTAATCAGAGAAAACATACATAATTTCATTTTAGTCAAAAACTGCAATATGTGTCCCATTGGATTTACATGTGTTTTTCTTTGATCTTGTCTGACAAGAAGAGGAACTCACTAAAACTCGGCAGACGTGCCGATTCGAAGTAGGTATAGGGTGTACATCATTCTGTGAAAGTCTGACTTTCGGCCTCGTTCCCTGCAGAAACTCGATCTGGCTGCCGGACTAAAAATCCTAGAATGGAAATTGCATGAAAATTATGGCACACTCCGGGGGAACTTAGTTGAGGCAAAAAGCAAATTTTGCGAGATGGCTTTCTTGTTTTCTGGTTGGCATTTTGAATTATCAAGTCAAGTTGTGATCTGGATTGTTGCCCCTTATCTGAAGATCATGTACACAAAAGCAATAATGAATTTACGAAATACTGCGGCGACAGGATGACAAAGAAGGAAATCCTTTAAAACGTTCTGTACGTTTGTCATTTTGAAATATCGCTCCTATAATCTATCAAGAGTATAATCAGACACATGTGCAACTTGTAATGTCGATTTACAGAGCATGCATTGCTCCAGCTTGAAATCAGAGGCCAAGAAATCTTACAGTATTCATTTTACTTTGAAGGGTTCCCCTGTTCAATATATTTGAACAATTTTCAATACCTTTGCATGCTTTCGAATATGAGCCTCCAAAATGTCATCACACTATATTACATAAGTCATTTAGTGATTAATTGAAAAGTTCCAGCGACATTTCATGTATCTGATAAATGACTGTCGCTAAAGAAGCGTTCGATGTGTTTATTCAAGAAAAGCGCTAGGTTTCTTAACCGCTTGAAGGAGAAATTGTCCAATAATTAGAATTTTTATCTTTGAATTCTTCAGATGTTCTTTCGATAATGACTCTGTCAACCAAATTTCAATTCGTATTCCAGTGTTGAAAAATTGGAAAATAGTTGTCAATGACTGGTACAAATAGACGCAGTATATTGATCCATGGAATAGTAGCCTATTTTACATAAAACAATGCCACCATCTCACTTAAAATTCTCTTCATGAAAATCCTGCAATTTGATGTCAACAACTTTCACAACCAACTTGGCAAATAGTTTGACTATGATATAATGTTTTAGATCGAATCTGATCTACAAACCATAGATTTTTCCATGTGCCATCATTGTATATAGTGAAGATATCAAACATCCATTTTAGTGTACTATTATCTACTTCTATGCATGCAGCTGATGATAATCAACAACTAAAAATAGTTTTGAAGTCAGAAGGGGAATCTCTGACGCTTGTTAACAGAAAGCTGATTGTTAAAATGACTTTCTGATGTGATGGTTCGAGCAAAATTCGATTTAACAGACAGCTGATGATCATCGAAATCAACTCCTATAAACATTTTTCAGCTAACTGTTGATCAACAGCTTAACTATCACAATCTTGGCCATTGCACTATTGAATCATCACCTATCTGATGATCAGAAGCGCGAAGTCAAATGGATCTGATGGAATACATGAACTACATGGATGGTGAAGGAGACACTAATCATGGTACTCCTGCCTTGATGCGATTGAAGCCAATCGATCCGCGATTACAGTACACGGACGAGGAGTTTCGAGATCGCCTCCGAATGGACAAAGCTTGTGCCATCAGGCTACATGATCTGTTGCGTGATTCCATAGAGGCCTCAAGAGCAGGCAATTATTTACCCTCTCCTATGTTGCAAATTTTGATAGCACTCCGATTCTATGCTGATGGCAGTTTCTTACGTTCAGTTGGGGATATATTTAACATCAGCGATTCAAGCGTCAGCCGCATTGTTCACCGAGTCTCAAAGCATGTAGCCGACCTCAGAAGTGAATACATAAAATTTCCTTCACTCGATCAAGCGTTTCTTGATATGAAGAAAGGATTCTATGACATTGCACATTTCCCCGGTAAGTTTATCTTTATTGTTTATTGTACTTACATGCATGTATTGATTACCGTATATTGAATATATCACAACTCTCCTATGTGCCTAAAAGGCTATTTTTCGATAAACGTGCAGGCTGTTAACTCTCACGATTTGCAATTTTCAAATCTAGTGGTGCGATGGAAGAGTGCAACCCATGACTCGAGAATATGGAATAATTGCTCGTTGAATAGCAAATTCGAATCTGATTTGATAAATGGATATCTTCTTGGCGATAATGGATATGCCTGTACGCCTTATGTGCTGACTCCCTTGTTGAGACCATCTACACAAGCCGAACTTCGATAACAGAGCACATATATCGACAAGAAATAGTGTCGAGAGATTATTTGGAGTTTGGAAGAGTCGATTCAATGTCTGAGGAATACTCTTAGATTTCGTCCATTGAGATGTTGTCGCATAATTATTGCAACAGCCGTTTTACATAATTTTGTCAAACAAAATGGCGAAGAAGATATGGAAGAGATCAACCAGACATTTGGTGATCAGGCCAACCCTCAAAATGAAGTTGTTGCAGAAAGTGCTTCATCCAACAGACGCCAATTCGTCATCGAAATCTGTTTTAATCTCATTAATCTGTTTTTACATGCCTCAAGCTGTAATATTTAATTGTATCGAAATAGAATGTTTAGGCAGAAGTTATTTTCTCGAGCAAAACAAGAAATTCTTTAAAAAGTTGACTTTCGAGCCATCCCACAAAATTCCTCACCCACAAATTCACGGATGTGCAATCACAGGCCTGATGCATAGAATCATCTTCATTAAAACTAGACTTGTGTCAATCAAAACTTCTTATCAGTTATCAAAACAATATTGTAACAGAACAATGCGAGTTCCTGGACAATTGAACAAAAAGTGATGAGAACAGTCAGATCATGATTGCTATTCATCATCCAGATCAACTTTTGAAATTTCATTTAAATATTTCTGCTTTATAAACATCACAGTGTCCATCGCTGCCTTGTTCTCACTAATTTTTAAATCTATTTCTATCTGCTTCATCTCCAGCTCTTTCTTTAAAATTTCCATTTTCTTTTCGTGCTCTTCACGCAAATACTTCATCTTTGCTTGATGAAATTCTTCAGCAAGCTCACTAGCTGATCTCTTCTTTGAGCATCTGGCCCTCTTCTCCATTACTTCACTTGCATCGTCATTTGCAGAGTTAGAAGAAAATTTCATTCACACATGAATCTATTCATGCAACAGTGCGAATATCCTTTACCTGATTCGATGTGGTCATCATCGTTGACGCCAACTAAGGGGACCTGCTGGCTGAGGATGGCTCGCACACCTTCATTCTTCGGATCAGACTCAACCTTGAGTGACCCACCACCAGTTTTGAATCTCTCTCTCCTTTCTGCTGCCATTTCCGATTTCGCTATTCTCTTCAAATTGTTCCATAGATTCTAAAAAGAGTGAAAAAGAGACTTTGTAAAAAAACACAAAGGTTTTATCAATTGCGCTAATCGAATGCGAAGTAGTGTATGTAGGGACAACATGTGAATGCGAAGAACTCACCTTTAGTTGACTCTCACTTCTTGGACGGTTGTTCTCATCAGCATTGTAGGTAGAAGTAATTGTCTCCCATGCCTTTCGCTTCTCATTTTCCACTGATGGAGCCTTTCTTTTATTTTCTAATACACTGCATTTATTGACAATTGCCAGAAATCTTTCTTTTTCCCTAGTCGTGAATTTCATTCTTGCTTCTTCTTGCAAACTGCGATCCATGATTGATTCCTATGACTGTGTTCGGCTGAGCGATACATGCATGTACACATAGCGCAAGGTTCAACGCAATTTTCACGTCATCTCACGAGCGAACTTCTGATTGGTAGCTTGCATAGCAACGCCATCGTCTGTAGACTTTTGATCAGGAGCTTGTGGTTGATCAACAGCTGCTGGTAAACTAGAAGCTGATAGTTAATCATCACATCAGCAAGCCCGATTGAGAGCAGTTGTTCAAATTCAGCATACAGCTGATTGTAACAAGCAGCTCCATAATCAACAGATCAGCAAGACCCTGACAAAGTTGTATAAAATTATTGATGAACGGTCTGGACGATCATTTCTAGTCGATACTGGTGCACACTGCTCAATCATTCCTGCATCCTCCTCACAAATACCGCATCAAGATCCTAATGTTCCCGCCCTCGTAGCAGCTAATGGATCACCGATCAAAGCTTACACTTTTCAAGAGGTAACGCTACGGTTCGAAGGACACACATACAAGTGGCAGTTTGTAGTTGCTTATGTTCGACAATTGTTATTAGGTGCTGATTTCTTGGCACACTATCAACTCCTTGTTGACGTGGCTCGTCGTCGTGTTATCAATATTGAGACATTTGCAGCACTACAGATAGAGCCTGTTTTGCTCGATGACATTAACAGTATTTCCCCACGAATCGTGGGTCACTACGGTCATTTATTCACTGAGTTTGCGGACGTGTTCCGAGCAGAGCTTAAACAGAATCCCGGTGTCGCCGCAAAGCATGGTATCATGCATTATATTAAAACCAATGGACCTCCGGTGCACTCACGCTTTCGATGTCTTCCACCAAACAAGTTTAAAATAGCAAAGGAACATTTCGCCGAAATGGAAAAGATTGGAATATGCACTAAGTCGGCCAGTCCATGGGCATCCCCTGTTCATATGGTTCCAAAATCGGATGGTTGTTATCGTCCATGTGGAGATTACTGTCGATTGAACATGCAAACGGAAGCGGATCATTACCCAACTCCCAACATCACAGATATCACATCTAACCTTCATGGAGCTACTGTGTTTTCCAAACTAGACCTTCTGAAAGGTTATTTCCAGGTTCCGGTTAACCCAGCAGACATATCAAAAACTGCCATAATCACGCCGTTTGGGACATATGTATTCCATTATTCAACGTTTGGACTCAGAAATTCTGGTGCGACATTTCAGCGCATGATGGATACAATATTTGGCAACTTGCCTTTCTGCATCGTTTACGTTGATGACATCCTGGTATTTTCTAGAACACATGATGATCAGAGAGCACATTTGAAACAGATTCTTCAACTTTTGCGTGAAAATAGGTTTGTTGTTCGCTCTGACAAGTGTATCTTTGGCGCTTCAGAAATTGATTTTTTAGGCCATAATATCGAGTGTAATGGAATTCGTCCTCTTTCATGTATGGTCAACATTGTTAGCAAGTTTCCTGTTCCTGCCACGGTAAAATCTCTACAAGAGTTCGTTGGAATGATAAATTATTACCATCGATTTATTCCTAATGCAGCAAGGATCATGAAACCATTATATGACGTCATTTCAAACAAGCCGAAAGTCTTACAATGGGGACAAAGTCAACAATTGGCGTTTGAAGCGGCAAAGAAAGCTTTGGCCAACGCAGCTGTTCTCGTTCATCCACTTCCGAATGCGCCTCTTGTTCTATCGACTGATGCCAGCAATATTGCCATCGGTGCGGTTCTCGAGCAAGATGTGAAAGATCAACACCAACTGATTGCATTTTTTAGCAGGAAGCTTCGACAACCAGAATTGAAGTACAGTACATTTGATCGCGAGGTTCTCGCCGTATACTTTCAATTCGACATTTCAAGCACTTCCTCGATGGTGCAGAATTCCGCATTAGAACCGATCATAAACCAGTAGTGCAGGCTCTTGTCAAGTCATCTAGGCAGCAACGCCAATTATCAGCCATAGCTGACATGAACTGTACAGTTGAATATCTTCCGGGAAGTCTAACCTAGTTGCCGAAGCTTTATCTCGCGTTGAAATTTCATCAATACATTTTTGAATTGATTACTCTGCAATGGCTTCTGAACAGCGTCTTGATTCTGAAACTCGAGCATATCAAACTGCTATTACTGGATTGAAATGGAAAGAAGTTCTTTTCGGTGATGTGGCTCTTCTATGTGACATAAGTAAGGGTAGACCACGGCCACTGGTTCCCAAGAAATTTAGAAGAGAAGTCTTTGATTTAATTCACGGAAATTTACATCCATCTATTCGCTCATCTGTAAGACTGATCACATCGAAATTTGTGTGGCACTATATGAAGCACGATATTCGTCATTCGTCACGTGTATGTCTTGATTGTCAAAGAAGCAAAGTGACTCGTCATACTGAATCAGGTATAGGTGACTTTCCACAACCTAGACGACGTTTTGGACACATCCACGTAGATATTGTTGGACCAATGCCGACTTCAAATGGTTTCCGATATTTATTTACCATCACTGATCGCTCAACTCGGTGGCCAGAAGCAATTCCCATAAAGGATCCTACAGTTACCTCTTGTGCAGCTGCTCTTCTACATGCATGGATTGCGAGATTTGGAGTTCCGGACAACATCACTTCTGATAGAGGTTCTGTTTTCCTGTCTAGCCTATGGAAGGCCTTGGGAACTTTAATGGGCGCTCGTCTATACAACACGACAGGATATAATCCTGCAACCAACGGAATTGATTGAGCGTGTTCACCGAACTTTAAAGCAGGCGTTAATGTCAAGATGCGACAGTTCAGACTGGCTTTATCATTTACGCTGGTTTTTAGCATTCACATATCCATCGGAATTCATGTTCTGGATATGGAGTTCAGTTCGGCCATTCATCCACATCGCAGCCCAAATCAACGATCTTACACCTCTTTGATTCACAAGCAATGTCAGATGATCAGGAATTGCGTCACCGGACTTCATCCAAACTTTCACCGGGTTCTTCTAGGACTTCGAACAACACCGAAAGAAAGACTGCAGGTTTCATGCGCGGAGATGGTTTATGGAGAATCACTGGTAGTACCATGTGAATTTTTTCCTCAGGACGAAAATGATGATGAGCTAAATCTCTCTCGGCTACGGTTTTCAGCCGAAAAGTTTCGTCCGTGTCGCCCATCCAAGGAAAATTCACGGAAAATCAGAATCCCTGATGCTCTAAGGTCTGCTGAATATGTGTTCGTACGAAATGACGCCCATCGTCCGCCCCTTATTCATCCTTACAAGGGCCCATACAAGGTAGTTGAAAGGAAACATAAGGCTTTCAAGCTGCGTATTGGTGACAAAGTGGACTGGGTATCCATTGATCGGCTTAAACCAGCTTACCTCGACGATGACGTCAGCAGTGAAAATCTGCATACTCGCTATGGACGCATATCTCGCCCTCCATTGCGACTTGGTTTTTAATTGTTCTGATATTTTCAGTTATGATAACAGACGGTTTTGAGGGGAGTCCATGTAACGGTCTATGTCAAAGCCCTGATATCTAACTGCACTACTTCATTGCATAAAGCTATGCGGTAATGTTCAGCGTGCTTTGTATGAATGTTACCAAGATTAATGTTAATTACAAAATTCAAACTTTGCGAAGAATCAACTTTATGCTGACGCACAAATAGAGCATCTAAAAATAATTATCTTCGCGTTTTACAACCTCGCCATAAAGTTCAATCACTTATCGAATCCGGGAAGGCATGCTTTTGATCAAACGGTTGATTAATTCTTGATCTAAGCTCTCATACTCTTACCTTAGTAAAGTTTCCAGTCGAGAGAGACCATATTGAGAAGAATTGATCGCCTCACACTGCGCTTCAGTTAACACCAAACAATTGGATTGAGGTCTGGCGAGCAAGCGGGCCATTTCAAAGTTCGCATGCCGGGTTCAGCTTTGAATGAATTAGTTAACAGCTCTTGTGATAAGTGGCGCTGTCGTCAATGCAAAACCAGTCGGAGATAGGACGACCAATTGGGAGGACAATGGAAGAATGTGCTTTGCGAGGCATTCACATATCCATCGGAATTCATGTTCTGGATATGGAGTTCAGTTCGGCCATTCATCCACATCGCAGCCCAAATCAACGATCTTACACCTCTTTGATTCACAAGCAATGTCAGATGATCAGGCATTGCGTCACCAGACTTCATCCAAACTCTCAAACGGCCATCGCGACCTCTGAGTAGGACAGAAGCTTCATTGCTCCTAACAACTCGATTCCATTGAGAATGCCAGTGGCAATGTTGCATCGCCCACTTCAGCCTCAAGCTCTTGTGGTTGGTGGTCAATTCGATCCCTGATGGTCTCTTACGGCCTTTGAAATGCTCACTTTTCAGGCGACGTCTCACTGTTATGACATAAATCGTCGACTGTCGAAGTGAACTCCTCAACTCGGCTGAAGATAGAGAAGGATCGTTTCTTACTAAGCGAATAGTCATCTGATCTGTTCGAAAACTTGTCTTTCTTTTTACCGACCGGATCCAACTTTTCTGGAAAGGGCGAAAAAAATTAGTTTTCCACCTGTGGACGGTGGTCCTTGGGACGCCTACTTTTCGGCTAACTGACCGCTCGGACTGTCCTTGTTCTGACATAAGAGCGGAAACTTTGCCCTTCAAAAACACTTTCAGGGTTGGGCTACCATATTATGATACTATGACACATTTTGTCACATCTTGTTATTCGAGATTTGTCACATTTTGTCACATACTCATTGACGTAAAAGTCACATTTTGTCACATGTTGATGAAAAGACATGGCCAAAATATGACATATGCCGATGGGCAGAAGATTGGCAGTTATCAATTTTGCTTTAAATGCTGATTTTCTAAGTTGAGCATTTGACGTAATAATCATATTTTATATCAAACGGAGCTATAGCGGGACAAAATCGAGAAAAATCATTAATTTATTAATTATTACTTATTATTATTATTTATATAGTTCCATATGGGTGGTCTCCGTGGCACAGTGGCTAAGTGCTTGGCCTAGTGATCTTTCGGTCCAGAGGTCGAGCCGCGAAAGTGTCATTGGAAGTAGTGAGGAAGGGCTTCCGTAATAAAAGATCACAAGTCTCCATATTAAAGTCTGACTTATGTTAGCACCGTCCAGGCCTTCAATATGGGGAGTAGCGACGTTGAACCATCATTTCATTCCCATGGAGAATTGCCATTTAAAATGTGCAACATTTACCCCGAGATTTGGTGTAATAACGAAACAGAGCATGGGTAAAACCGGGACACACTTAACTTTGTTTTAAGTGAAAAAATTGCACTCAAACCTTGTAGTTTTATTACAATTGATTCTTTTTATAGTCTCGAATTTATTTATGCTTCATTACTTATGGCAAATATGATTGCACAATAAACACGTACTCGGAAGATGTTTCACAATGTGAATTCACAGACCATATCATTTCACAGAAAAGAGGAAAACTTCGTTTTCAGTGAATAAATGCCACTCAGCTTTATGGCGATTACTGTTACTTTTGTTCTATAGGCTATTCAGATCAGTGGCAAATATAATACATACGCGTGTATTATAGGGAGTATAAATTCATAATGATTCCTATGATCTGGGCATGACAATCAAGAAACACATGGCCACATACATACAATGAATGTTACAATTGGGCCATTACATAGCACGTCGAAGTCAACTTTGAAAAGTAGGCCAAATAATAGCATAACTGGCCTACAAGTTGCCATTTGGAGCAAGAAAGGGGGAAAATATCAATCTTGCATATCCCTAATACAAGTTATCATCAAAGAATATATAGGAACATTAGAATAAAGACCTCCTGGAAAACATGACTTCGTTATTTTATTCAAACTCCTCCTCTGTGACTTTGTTCATATTTTGTCACACAAACAGCAAAAAACACACATTCTATTTTGAGATGAAAAATTGTCACATGCTGTCACGTTTTGTCACATCGGCCCACCCCTGCACTTTCACAAGCTTCGAATCAGACGCATACAACTTTTTCAACACATTCCTCAACACTTACTTTTGTGAGCAGAATATTTTTGTCAATTGTATTTTTCAATCTACCGACGAATGGTTATTTTAAATGGGACATGAGTTACATTTGTGAATAATGAGCTTAATTCTAACAACAGCTCCTACAGCATTATTTTACTTTAATTGATGCATCAACACATGCATCGTCAGAGGAGGGGCGATGTCTGAGCCGCCATCCCCGTTCGACATAATAAGATGACATGATAAAATGTATATAGCACAATAAGACATTGAGGAAATTTTCAGTTTTTTTCATTTTTTTCTTTACCTAATTTGGGCATGGGTAGCAGGTGATTTCTTAAACAACAGACACAATACTATAGTACAACAACGCACTCTTATTTGTAAACGGCATCACCTAAATTATCCTCCTTAGTATTTTGCAGCTTCTTGTCGTTAGCAGTCGGACAGATGCAGCATTATACATGACAAGGCTTCGGCACCATGAACAAAGTGCTTAAAAGGGCAGAAATTTCAGCCACTCCACAAGCAGTCATACCATAGAGTAAATATATTAGGTAGAGTGGTAACTCCGCATTTATTAAATCCCCGATGTGTATACACTTTCGATTTAATTAAATGAACTCGTGGGAGATACAGTTGGTAATTGTTGCCAAATGTGAGGTATGCGAATTTTCGCAGTTTTGAAGAAATTGCCACGGAATCGAGTGATCATGTTTGTAATGCAGAAGGAATGATGGTATTTTACAGATTCTCTGTGTCATGACAGCCTTGGAGAGGTAATGCTTGTTGAATTAGCAATTCGATGGGTTCCTATTACTTTCATGCTGACCCTCAAGAGTATTTTCTTAAGCGTGATCATATCACAAACATCCCACCACTGGAAGAGCAAAATCACATAATCAAAGACAATGATTTCAATTAACTTTGAAAGATGCTAATGGGTCCACATCATTATTCAGATTCAAGAAATGAGACATGAATTTAGTGAATCATGAAATCATGCCGGTGAAAATTGAATTAATAACTTGAAATTTCAGGCAAGAAAACACGAATAAGATCGCGACTTTTCATAAAGACTTCCATTATAATGCCGTTCATCAGATTTCCTTGATAATCAGCTTGATTTCCGCCTAGTTAGGATGCTTATTAGAAAAAAAATTCATTGTTTTTGATATCCAACTTGTTTCATACTACTCATATAGGAGAGTCATCTCGGTAGTACATAGGCCTAAATTGGCAAAATTTTGACTTTTTTAAAACAGATCAAATAATTTTTTGGACCACGGGAACGCAATCTCCGCAAAAACTGAATCTTTTGATATAAAATTTTTCACTGTATACAGATACTTTTTTGAGTCGACACTCTACCTATATGTCCCTACTCTATGAGTCATACAACACATTCTTCAACACTGTATACTAAATATTAAGCTTGATCCAATTGTTGCCAGTGTTCCTTCAAGTGATCTATTCTGTCAGTGCATCAACGTGAAATTTATTGTGTCAGTTCCAATCGTGCATAACTCTCTTTATTACAATAAATCACATGATGATGTACATCAATTGGATGATAACAGCGAGCACGCGTAGGGCCACAGAATAAAAAATCATTCAGAACTAAACCATTATAAAATTTGTAAGTTGCGGTCTGCATTTAGACGTGATGAGAAACCGTTGCTGCGCTTGCCGCCGGGATGCAGTTTCTTGATGGGGGCTGCGGAGAATGGAGCATCGACCGCGCTCCACAATGACCGTGGAAATTGACAATTGACAGCAATTGAATACTGAAATCATTCGAGTTTGGCATAATGATCCAAACATTTGTGGCATGTTGCAAAATTTGGTGGATAGCATGCCACGACGAATTGCTAAGGTCATCGAAGCGAAGGGTGGCCACACCAATTATTGACATTTGTAATTTCTTGTTTGTTGTGAACGAACTCCATTCACACCTATTTCGTTGTTTTGCATTTTTACATTTGTAAACGTTAATGCGTGATAACACTTTTTCATAGTCTTCTCGGATCATTTGGTATTCTGAATGCATGAATCAATTATTGGCGAATATTTTTAAGTGCACGAAGCCTCTAGATCAATAGTAAATGTATGATTAAGCACTATTTCTTCAAATTATTCGAATGCAAGATGAATAGGAGAAAAATATCCCTTGTCATGAAAGGTTTCAATTTAGGTGAAGCCTGGTCCTAATAAAATGTCGCGGTCAATTTTCAAATAAAATTGTTTGGTCATCGCATTATTTATCAACATACGCTAATATTCTACTATGTTGTTGGTACATATGTCGGCTTAATATATTGCGAAGGGCGTTCTATATCATGACGATTACTGATGGCTACAGATGAAAAAGTGAAAAAAAATTGGGTGGTCCTAATAAAATGTCGTAGACTGTAGATGTACAATTCAATAAGTGTCAGTGAAGGGATTTTACAGAGAGTACGTACACTCTCAGAGAGTTTTTAAGACTATCGAGAAAATTAGCCTTTAAAATCATGATCATGCACCCAGAGAGATACGATCATAATTACCAGAGATAGTGTAGGAGTTCGATAGGACTCGATATGACAATAATTGAAACATTTGGGGCAAATCACGTTCTGTAAATTTTATTAGGAAAGCATGAAACTACCTTGTGAAAATCTCGTGGCTTTTGACTACGCAAATTATTTACATGCATAAAATAAAATATTAAATTTTTCGAAACGTTTCTGATTGGTCGAAATTAAGTGGCGAGAAATCTGTCGAGGAATGTGTCGAGAAAGTTGCATATGTTCGAATCAGTCATCATGACATAAGATGAATTCAAAACCGAATGGAAATCTTGTTCACAACTTATCTGGGTCAACACTTTGATTTGGCTCTGCAGACGTCTAGACACCATAGATATTGAAATCCTGAAATGACCTTGTTAGCGAGCAGAAGATGTAACAATCAACAGAGGCAGAAAACTATGCAATGAAATTGGGACAACATAACTTCTCTAAAAGTACACCGATTTCAACCAGCAATACACCAAAAGAATGCTCAGAGAAGGTCCTTTCAGACTGTGTCTGATTCATAATCATGCTCACATACTTTCATGTAGAAAATTTGAGATTTCTAAAAGTGACAATTTTCACACCTCTGTCTGTCTTAAACAATGACGGATGCAAATGTATGATGGCTCATTGAAAGCTGAGATCATAAGCTCTTGAATGATGAATGGCTTATCAATGTAAAATGAGATTGAAAGACATGATAATCGATTGAAGCTTGAAACAATTTAAGTGGTCCTTTTTTATGATCAACTCTGTTGTTTCAACGAAATGATTGCGTGATTGTTAATCCACAATTGACTAATTAATTACGAAATACAGGGTGATTCATAAAGTGCCAAACCTTTAAAGATTTCCTGTGCTTACTGAAATAAATATTCGACAATCATTTTAATGCCATTTTGTTCGTCAAGACTTAGGGTTTCGTTTCATGTAATATCTTTCGCTCCTCTAGAAATTTCATCTATGAAAATGTACAATTTAAATCTTATCAGATTATCTATTAGTTCATGAAATTCTAGCATTGTTTAGCGCATGATTTGTCATTTTGTTTTTGTTCAGTAATTTGATTTGACTGCAGATTGATTCAACAATCGACTCGAATTTGTTCGACCAACGATTTGGACAAAAGCAAGTCACCTACGTTGTTCGAAGATTTTGAATTTGTCTTTCAATTTTGAAACTTATGATTCATCTTAGATATGCAAGGAACTGCTCCTTAAAACCAAAAGCTCAATTGTGATGCGGTCGATGACGGTATTGTTTAATTTATAAACAAGATTGATTCTCGTGAAGTTGTTTTGTTCAAAAAACGAATACACAACCGTTACTGTACGTGCATATGTACATGTAAGTGAATCATGCCCTCACACTCAACTTTCAACAATCAGTAGACTGATGTAGAAGTTCGAGAAAAAGACTCAATGCCATCCGCAGGTATTCTGGTAGAACGTCGATAGCTAAAGATGTTCCGCGATCGAGATGTTGATCACCAAATCTTCAAGTGGCAAATTCATTTGGACCACACTATTTCCCGACAATTGCGATTGGTGACCATGATAAGTGCAAGCGTCTGGATTTCACCAAGTGGATATTGCAAGGTTGGGCCTTGGGTTCACTCTTGCGTTTTGGGTAGTCTTTGGAGGTATCCAAGAATCTTGGGGTGCGGACCCAAGAGCTTGGGTACCCCCCCAGAGTGAGAACCCAAGAGTAAAGAAATTGACCATGAATGATCATTTGGGGTTTTCTTGGAAAAACTCTGCCTAAGTATATGACCTCATCATGTCATTGCAAGTCATCTACATGTAAGCTTACATGTATGTACATGTAAATATGTAACCTACTTCAACCACACGATTGGTATTTCTATGATAAAACTGTGCTATCATCAACTTTGATGTAGACCTACCGTAAATGTCTATCTGATAGTCTGTTTAAATAGCTTTTTAAACTATGCTTTGATTACCTATGGCTTCCTTGTGAATTTAATCCATTAAGCTAGATGTAATGCACATTGTGTTAGACAGAATTTTGTATATATCATTTTGCGTGAAATAAATCGAATAATGCATGAAAAAATGCAATGCATTGAACCAATACCTGTATAACGCTTATGCTGTTAAATTGTTAGCCAACAACAATTCGTAGATAACTTGCTTCATATAGCCTCTTGCCTTGAAAGTTGAAAACTTCGGCCTAGATTGTTTATTCTACTATTAGGCTAGTGCTACATGTATTAGAAATAGAAATATATCGGTGTCATTTAATGCAGTGACATTCTTTGATGATTGCTTCTTACGATTAGATTAGTAAAAATATCGCGATATCTACATTTGTGATATTTTCATCCTATACGAGGCCTATATTATGTGTTTCGCTTCTCGATCAGGTAAGGAATATAGCTCAGTCATGCATGTTGTTCTAATTAGGAGATTATTAGGTTGTAAACGTAAATAGGGTTGATGATATTAAGCCCAGAGATAACCTATGCCGATAATTAAAACTTTTAGCTGAATATTAATATGGCCTCAATTCCGCGATAACAAAGTCATGTATTAAATAATAATTCATATGAACATTAGATACATATTAATTAGATAGCAATATGTACAATATGGTATGATTTGGACCCAACCTTGGATATTGCAGAATAAGAAAATTCTGCCAAACATGCTTTGGTTTGATGAAGCGATTTCTTCCAACTTCGAATTGCAGCCCTACTCGTTCAAATTGACTGTAGATCAGAACAATTACATCAACATGTTTCGTGATCACCTCATGCCTGTAGTTCTGCAAAAGAATCGGATTCCAAAAACTATCGTATTCCAACATAATCCACGAAAATCCCAAAAGACCGAGTGATTGGTCTTGGTTGCGGTCTTCCATAGGCATCGGGGTCTGCCGATTTGTGCCCGTTAGACTTGTAGGTAGCTTCGAAGAATGTATCATCATTTTGTCATAGGATTGATGAGTTGAAGGAGAAACTCTGTATGGAAATGCACCATCTGGAACCAGATGAGCTTCAGGTACTGTTGGCTATTTATTATACGTGTTATCGATGCTGATGGAGCATTGCATGAACCATGAGTAAGTGCATGTGATAGGTTCAATTGTATGCTGTCGGACGGAAAATTGGTTTTTGATTTGAATCTTTAACGATAAGGATTTAGAAATTTAAGCTACTTCTGATGAAATTTAAATAAGCTTGTGTACTGGCAAATAATTATAAGAGAAAAATAATATTTCACACAGAAAAACCCCATGTCTTGGTAATTATTGTGGTGCAAAAACTCAAGCCGAATTACCATCTCGGTCAGCATTACACGTCATTGAAGTTTTGCGTAGGCTACATTATGACAAATCGTAATCACAACCAACATGGAATATGATAAAGAACTGCATTTATGTTTATGTATTTATACTATAGATAAAATGATTGCTTTGAGAATGTCTTTAGCTCATAGTTGCTAAGGTTCTTTCACTATTGCATAATGTGATGCTTCAGTTCAATTTTGACGGATATCCTCGTTCGCATTTGGTTTGGATTTTGAGTTCTTCAGCATACATGCACCTGTGCAATATCTCTAGCGATGTGAAGAGTTCTATGTACTGCATCTATTTCAAAAATACAGTATTACTATGAGCATCCGACTTTGTTGAAGTGAGGATCACTGGTCCTTACAGTTGCCGCATCATTTTTGTTGCATTTCTTTTAGAAAATCAGTCTTTCTTTGAGTGGGTCGATCGAAATCAGTGTTCAGAGTGTCAACACAATTACTTTTTTTATCACTGGAACACATGTAGAAAAACTTGTTCAGAGGCTCCAAGTTAAGTGTCACAATGAAATCAGAACGAACGAAAAGGAATTGCATGAATAATGAAAATTATTGAGGCACTAAAAAGTACATGTACAATTGTACATACTGTGCTGCTTCATTTGAAGGACTTAATTACCAAACATTTTCAGAGCAGCATCAGTACGAAATGTTGTCATTTTGAAAAAGGTTTTGACCATTTGGTTTTGACAAGGTATCCCATAAACTTATGATTGACAAAAATGGCCCAAAAAGTATTGATGGATTCATGATATGTTTCATGTCTCTGTATCTCTTCAATCACCATCGAGGGGTGAAATGGTTTGATCAGTACAGTTCCACAAATCCTGATTCTAGTGAAATCCCACGGAGCTCATCTTTGAGACCGTATATTATGCCCGGTATGGTTTGATATTGACGAATATGCACGAATGTATCTCTTGTAATGACATCACTTTGATTAGTTACGCAGACGAATTTAGGTTTAAGTTGTGCGTTGTGGTAAAAGGACTACAACACCAGGGCTATGGAATATTTCTCATTTGAAATTGACCGATGGACAAACGAAAATAAAATGAAGATTCAATAGAATAATTATCAGCAGATGTTCATCTTTTTTGATGGGAATTTCAATTGTCTTACTCACATGTTAGCTCAGATTAAGTTGAAGAAAATCACTCAAGTTCTTGGCATGATTTTTGATAGCAGACCTACGTGGGGTGTAGCGATTAGAACCAGGAAGATATGTTCGAAATTGGTGACATATAGCTGAGCCGCGTCTAATCAAACCGCGCCTAACTGATCCGCGTGATGAGTTCAGTGTATCACTGAGCCGCGGATTTCCTCATCAACTAATGGTGCTCCTGTGTTTCTTGCTGTCAGATCCTACTGGTTAACGCTGACGAACAATTGGTATTGAGCTTCATATAGAACATTAACATCAAAACAATTCAAGTAACTCATAATCCCACGTATACTGAGACTCGACGGAGACCTATTAAAGAAGTTCTTGGGAAATGGATGTCACACTGCAGCTACCACAGTAGTCCCACGGGTACAATGATAATAGTGTGTCCGTCAGTGTACCAATGATCGCGCACCGCTTGTTAATGTGCACGCCAGTCGTCCCACGCTCTCACATTCGCAGGCATGAAGCTGTCAGAAGAATCTGACCTATGAGTCAACGAATCTACTGCAAATCTATTCTTGAGAGATAAAGGGATACTAAGAAGTAGTGCACCAATGTGTGGCATTGAAGACAGTCCAAGCACACCCGACGGGAAGCCGTTTAAGAAGTGAAAAAAAGTGCAGCCAAAAGTAGTGGCATGTTCCGATGCTGCTTGCCTAGTGGAGTTTGAAAATGCATACGTCCGTATCTTTAAAATCTTCTATGCCCTTCTTGACAGATGATGATAGACATCGAAATTTCATAATAAGCATTCAATTTTTCTCTAGAAACAACATTTGATTGGATTGTGTGGGCAATATAAAAAGTGCAGCCATAGGCACTAATATATATTGTTTATGCCTGCCCAGAGAGGAATGTAAAAATGCACATCCTTAAAATCTTCTATGCCCTTCTGGCCAGAAAATCATTGATATCGAACTTTCATAATTGGTAGGCCTATTCTGTGTGGCTATAAATGAACATTTGAGCTAATAATGTGTGGGCAGCGAAAATGTGCAGACACAAGTAATGACATATTTCATGAGATCATTTATGCTGCCATCAGCTTCACTGCTCTCAATCTTGCAGGAAATGGTAAAGTAGAATTTTTAAGAATCCGTTTCTCATCACAGTAACAAGCCATTTTGCTATGCATCAACGCTTGTTCAGCTTTCTGCGTTTTTAAGTGAAGTAATATTTGCCGACCTCTCAATGTATCATTTCACAACAGCTATCACTACAAAATTGACTTTGATTTCTGTAATGCTACATGTAGAGCTGCAGAATACCTATAAATAGTAGGCATAAGTAGTGAAAACTGTGCCCTACTTGCGACGGATAGGTACATGGATAGGTACATGTAAAATTTAGTGTTATCAATAGGTACATGGATAGGTACATGTATAATTTAGTGTTATCAATAGGAACATGGTTAGGAACATGTATAATTCAGTGTTATGAATAGGAACCTGTATGAGATCTGTTTTACTGGATAGGTACATGTGTTTGGTACAATCGGTTGAGTACACTGTGTTTCGGAGCGTCTATGATCGAACTTGTGTGGTTTGGTTCTGAGCACTTGGGTACGTACCGATAGACGTCCGTTGTTTGATTTTGAATGGGTTTGCTCAATTGCGACTATTGTGACTATTGAAACCATTGTAATCAAGATGACACATTGATTTTCCTTTTACGTAGACAAACTAAGCTATAAATATGATATAGTTGTTTGATGACATACATAATGATGACTAGTATCCCAACATCGTGGGTTGTCGCAAGAGACCTTGGATATTCGTTCAAAGCTATAGAAACTGTAACAAATCTCAGTGAAAATATCAACGCTGGTGATTTAGTTGATCGACTAATGGATCTAGATGAGCATGCAATGAATCACAATTTGGATCGCAGATGGATAGAGGATTTCTCCATGCTACACTGCAATGATAGTGAAATTAGGAGGATCAAATTGGAACGATATGGAAAAAAGGAGACATCTGACAGTGTTTTAATAAAAAGTTCTCCCAATAAAAGTGACTTCAGAAGGAAATTAGAACAAGAGACATTTAAATTATTATGTGAACGGAACTGCGTTAAATGTTTTAAACAGGAACGATCCCTTCTCTTTTTGCCATGTTCTCATAGCGTTATGTGTTCTACATGTTATGTACCTCTTGAAACTTCATCTTGTCCCCTTTGTGATGAAGAAATATCTTCAACAGTCACTGTATATCGTGCATGATGAGTCATCATGCAGGTCTGTGATTGGTCACTATTGTGTCTTTGTTTGAATTTCTATATAAGGAGGACATTGTACTGTTCTATTTCAATTCAAGCATAATTTGAGGCTAATACAATGTCAATCAGCATGTTGTTCACTACCAACATTCCCATTTCAATAATTTACCGAAGTCAACTCTTCACCGGCAATATATTTTATTCTGCCGTAAATATAACTGGCTATAAAGCGGATTTGGTGGATCTGATGGAGGAAATAGTGAAGTATTTCCGCTGCGGAGAGGACGTTGTGGTGCAGAGAATGTTAATGAGAGTCGTGAACAACGCTCTTACACGAGTTGCAAGATTTTGGCTCAATGAAGTATTTCGCCTACTAGCTCAAACGGAGATTGTACCTGAATACTCTCGCTGTTGGTGCAGCAGTATCCAACGGAAACTCAACACATGTCTCCATGACATTATCACCTCCAGCTACTATGACGAGAAGGGTGACAAATGTAAATTGGACTTATTCAGTGGACCGCCATCAGTGAGCATCAATGTGGCTGCTCAAGGACATTCTGAGGTAATCAGTTTGCGGGCATACTATGCCAATATTTTAAAGACTTTCCATTCAAAGCCCTGCTGTATGTGCTGCCCAATTTCAAAACATCTAATGAAAGACATTGAGCAGCTCATAACTGCTACAAATCAGACTCTAGCCGATGTGAGTGTATATCAGTTTCCCTCTACAACTTGTTAAGTGTTTTATGTAATTTTATAAGTACCAGCAACAAACTCTGTGTGAATGCTTGTAAACTTTTGTGTATAATGTTGTAAGTACTAAGCAAAAATTGTAATTGTATTATCTATTTCCATATTAGAATAAAAATGTCTGTAAAACGGAAGGCATCTTCTCGTCAATCGAAACGGTCCTTCAAACCTTCAAGTCAGTTTAAAAAGGCGTTGCGAAAGTTGAACAGGATACATGATAGTAAGAAGAAGTGTAAATTGATTCAAAATTCAAGTGATGATTTCATTCGTGATTTAGCTTTTGCAATACACAAATGTCTACCTATTTACAAGACTCTATTGAATGCTGGCTCTTTGAATAGCATAAAAAAGTTTTCAAATCCAAGGAGCAGTGATAAGAAAAGGCGAAACTTGATTCAGCGCGGTGGTGGTGGGTATCTAAGTATGTTAAATGATATTGGAAACAGTATTAATGGTGTAATCAATAGTCCGCTTGGAAGGATTGCAGCAACTGCTGCAATGTTAATATAAGGTTAGCGAATCATAAAGTGACACGTCATCACTTTGATTGATGAGTCATATATAGGTGTATATAAGGAAGACGCTTTAATGATATTTTACCACTTTCAAGTGACAATTCATTTGCGCTGGTTGAAAGCTCCGAATTAGTACTTGTTGAAACATGACTCAGAAAATGTATACAATCAGAGAGGAAGGTGACGCTTTTGAGCAAGATCTCTTGAAGCTTCGTCCGACACGAAAGGTGCAAGGGATTGGAAATACATTCTACTTTCAAACCTTGAATTATGGTGATGATGGCTTTTATCTTCAAGTTCCATTCTTCCACAGTAATGGTATGTCTACATCAGGGTATAGCAATATGAGACAAATGCGAGTGACTTTTCCAAAATGGCAACAGGTGATTCTTAAAACTATTGACTCTTTCGCGAAAGAATGTGTTGAGCTGCCTGAAAGTGCTCCCACTCATTGGAGAAAGGCATTAGAGGAACGAGCTGGTTATAAGGAATTGCCGGAATTCGATACACTGTTTTTAAAACTATCGGATCATTTTCAAGCATTCGATCTCTTTACAAACGCGATGGAATGTGAGGATCTCAAACGGGGCCGCTATATGGGCTTAGTGCACGTTACCGGACTTTATATTGGCTCACATGGTTCGACTGGTAAAGTCGCATCTTTGCAAATGAAGGTTCTTCAACTAGTCTATGAACCACTACCAATTGATAAATGTTTAATTAACATTGATAAGACTGCTTCAAGTGATGGGAAGGAAGAGAGCAAAAAGCGAGGGCGGAAATCTAAAGATGGGAATCCTAAATTGAAGTTGAAGCGCCAAGATGCTGACTTGAAAACTTTCTATAATCCTAATTGTGATGAGGAAACACAAATGTTTTAATTTGTAAATGTTTTAATTTGTAAATGTAACTTGAAAGTTTCTATTCTGAATGTAAATAAACGTGATCTGGAACATGTGTCTGTTTTGTTATTCTAAGCAAAATTAGCGGGATGATGAGTTTAATGTTAATGGAATTATAAGATGACAGATTTTCGTCTATTCACTGATCGAACAATGTGTGTCGCTGGACCAAGTCAGTCCGGTAAAACTACATTTGTAACTGAATTGCTACAATATAGAAATGAAATATTTAACAAGGAAATTAAGAGAGTCAAATGGTATTATGGAATATTTCAACCACAACTACATTCTACACTTCGCCAGAAAGGTTATGAGGTGAAGCAAGGGTTGCCATCAACTGAAGATATCAAAGCAGGTGACTTACTAGTATTAGATGATCTATTACGAGAAAGCAAATCTTCAAAGGATGTAACTGAAATGTTCATTCAAACTGCACATCATAGGGAAGCTTTTATTATCTACATCACCCAAAACATCTTCGATGGAGGGAAAGAGCAAAGAACTAGAAGTTTGAATACACATTATTTGGCAATATTTAAAAATCCAAGAGATAGCAGTCAGATACATCATCTCAGTAGACAGATATTACCTCAACAACCTAAAGTACTTTCAAAAATATATGAAGATGTAACAAAGAAACCACATGGTTATCTATTTATTGATCTAACCCAGGAATGTCCGGAACGACTTCGATTTCGAACAAATATCATACCTAATTCCGCTGAACCAATGACAGTTTTCTCGGTTCACAGTTAGTTTTAAGCAATGTACTTTGTTGCCTTATTATTTTCAAACATGTCGTATTCAAAGATGGTAGTCATTCCTCAAGAGGAGTATGTACAATTGACTACATTACAAAGTGCACAGGAAGTCAAAAATATAGATCAGCCTATTACGAATCAACTTAAGGAACTAACACAAAAGGATATGGAAATTCAGAAGATTAAGGATCCCTATCGACGAATGCAGTTAGCAGCTGAAAACATTGACGAGAGACGACAGATTCGTGACAAGTTGCGACGATTTATAACCTTGTCAACACCTCGACCATATCGTGTGCGCGCTGAGCGATTATTTGACTTCATTGATCCACATGTGAAGTTCAATGAGAGAGGAGAGATAATAGATGAAACAACTGGTGATGTTATTAGAAATAGTCACATAGATGACCTTCTGCAATATGCTGTCAGAGATGTAAGGCGAAAACTAGGTGCACCACATGGGTGGTCATATTTTCAGAAAATTTTATCTGATCAAAATGTACCTCACAATATTATTGGAGGACCGACTGTGAATGAATTGGATAAGGGTCACTTACAAGATCGATCAAAGAGTAAAACACCCACGATGGCGGTCAAGCGAGAGCTTCATGATCCCGATGATCTGCAACCAAAAAGAGCTACTAGGCGCTCAATGCGTGTTGGAAAGGATTATAGTAAATATTAAGCAAATATAAATTAAGCCTTGCCTCTCTCATATGATGTCGTTACAAAAATTTTGCTGTTGTTTGAAATCTGCGCTCGAAGGTAAAGCAGAAGAGGGCATAGAGGTTGATATCAATTGTGTTAGCAGTTGCTGTGCGAGTAATACGCGTGCAAATCAGAACAAAGACGATGAGTACAGCCGTGAAGCTGAGGAAGATTTATTACGACTTAAATCATCCCGCAAGTTTCAGTCGTCCGGAGGTTCTAGCTCGTGCAGCAGGTGTGGGAATAGTGATAGTCAAGAAGTGGTTGAGGAGTGAACCGACTTACACTCTTCACAAAAATGCGAGAAAGCGGTTTCCAACAAGAAAATATGTTGTTAACAATATAGATAGTCAATGGCAAGCGGACATGGCTGACATGCAACAGATATCACAGTACAATGATGGCTATAAATACATCTTAACCGTAATAGATATTTTATCTCGCTATGCTTGGGCACGTGCGCTGAAATCTAAACGAGGACCAGAAGTTGAAGCGGCTTTTCAGAGCATTTTCGATGAGGGGCGTGTTCCGCAAAGAATACAGACCGATCAAGGGAAGGAATTCGAAAACTCTCATGTTCGAAGTCTACTTAAAAGTCATAATGTGGAATTGTTTAGCGTCAAAAGTGCTTATAAAGCTGCCATGGTTGAGAGGTTCAATCGCACACTGAAGACAAAAATATGGCGCTATTTCACTGCAAAAAATACACATGTTTGGGTAGGTGAGCTGCAGAAATTTGTTAAGAATTACAATGAAAGCTACCATCGAATCATTAAGATGAAACCAGTTGATGTTACCCCAGATAATGCGATGGATGTATGGCTTCGATTGTATGATAAGAAAGCGAAAAACATTTCCAATGAAAAGAAAATTAATGTTGGTGATAGAGTTCGGATTTCAAAGGTTAAGTCTACATTTGAGAAGGGGTATCTACCTAATTGGACTGAAGAAGAGTTTTTTTGTGGATGAAGTAAATACAAAATTTAGACCCACCATGTATAAATTAATAGATTACCATGGCAATCCAATTGAAGGAAAATTTTACTCTTATGAATTGCAAGTAGTAGACAGAAGTGAAGAGGTGTATATGATTGACAAAATAATTAGGAGGAAAGGTCATGGCAATCAAAGGAAATATCTAGTTAAATGGAAAGGATATCCTGATTCATTCAATAGCTGGATAACGCACCAGGATCTACAAAATGTGGAGGTGGCAGACACTCGTAACTTTTAAGCTAATATAGCATGTGACTTCTTCCATATATGGGTTTAACATGTCTACTTACTTCAACATCATTCTTCCAAGCAATAGCAACCCCAAGATATTCCCAAGTAACAAACCATCTTTATACTCTGTTGAATTCGCTAATCCAATTACTCTGCATGGACCCCATGAAGTTGCTCTAACTGAAATTACATATTACAACGATATCAGTTTGCTCAAAAACAATTATTTTGAATAATACACATAAAAAAGTACGAGAGAAGGATGATTGTTTTCGCATATTTCACAATAGTCTACATGTTACATGGGCTTTTCATCATCTAACTTTACATCCTTTTTCAACATCTTTACCATCTGTCCAAAACATGATTAAAATTCAAAAGGCATTTGCAACGTCAACTTTTGATTCTAAGGTTCCCACAATGAGCTTGCAAGATACAGAAAAGGAAATCGGTAGAATGTTTGAACGAATAAATGATCTCTTCAAGCTGACTTTGAATAAATTCTACAAACCAGTCATAAAGGGGTCAACAAAATTGATGAAGGAAGGGAAGCATGTTCTTCTTGTATTAGGTAAGGATTTGAGTCATACTTTTGGGTATTCCAGAACAACTTTCTCATCAAGGTATTGGTACAATGGACGTGGGTGGAATTCGGAGAGGAAAGTCACTGATTTTCAATGTAGAATTGTGCCATTGTATGCATTACAAAAAAGGAGCATCCGAGTAAAAAATAAATTTGAGGTCATTAGAAGTGTTGAAGACTTTGCAAGAAAGTTTCAAGGATCAGTGCCAGAAACGTTAATGACTTGTGAATATAAGAAAGAGAAAGTAACTTTGTTTACTGTTGAAACGGAGGCAGAATTTATTGTTTTTACTAAAAAGACACCATTGGAAAAGTCTGAGTCCGCTGTTATTGAATTCGGATCTGAAATGATTGGGATGTTTAAGGGCCTTGAAAGCGCACCTTGGTTGACAGAATTAAATGATACATTCAAGGTTCAATTGTCCTCTTCTAAACTCAAAGCATCAACAAATGCTTCATGGGATATCCACGTCTACAGCGAAGACATATTGGGTGATGAATTGTCTACTTCCAGTGAACTTGTAAAAAGAGTTAATTTGAACATTGAAAGCTTGAAAACGCCATCTGAATTGTGTACAAAGTTAAATGAGTTTGGTGTAGATTACCTTGATGCAGATGAATATCACTTTTCTTATGACCCACATAAGAAACGCATGATTGTAAAGGTAGGGAAGAACTCTCTTATCAAGCTGGATAGCGTGTTAACGACCACATTGGGATTCTCAAAATCAACTATTTATGAAGGCACATCAATAGGTGATACAGCCCCATCACTAGAGCGTGATATAAGTAACTTATACGTCTATTGTAACATTATTGAATATACAAGGGTTGGCGACATTGAGGCCCCACTTCTGCGCACATTTCCTCTCTCATCCGTAAGGAAGCAACTAATCAATCGAGAATTTTTTAACACAATGTATCTACCAATCAGCCGCAATTTCATCAATAGAATTGACATATCAATTCATGATGACGTAGGAGAAGTAGTACCGTTCTGTGGTGGTGTTACTGTTTTGACCCTACATATTAGGTCACGAGAATAAGGCTTTACGCTATTATGCCTTCCATAGTTATTCAATAGTCATAGGCATTTACAGTAGACCATCATATCAGAGCGGTTATCCCGTGTTTGTTGGAGGTAGACGACAAGTTGGAGGAGGCATATTTGGTGCACTAAGACGTATGGTTCTTCCAACACTCAAAAAGTATGGCGTACCAATCATGAAGCGTGTTGGAAGCAGGGCTTTAGATTTTGGTGCAAATGTTGCAGCTGATGCGCTTCAAGGTGAGGATATCGGTGAATCTATGAAAATGCGCGCGCAGCAATCTGCCATAGACGCATTAGATGATTTAACAAAGACGAGACGTACAGTTCGGAAGAAGCGTAGGAAGTCAAGACAAGTTGGATCCGGTCGAGTTACTAAGCAAAGACGCAGGAAAAGTAAAAAGCCGACTAGAGCAGCACGTTCTAAATCTAGACGTCGAGTGAAAACAAGAAAGCGCAAACGAAATTCCACAGCGACTAGAAACAAGTCAAAACGAAAGAAGACAACATATTTGTAGAGCTAATACGATGCAGAGTATCAATTCGGCTTTGTGTTTCTTCGATTCTCCCCCTCATCAGAGAGAAATCATCTCCTAAACAATTGTAGACATAGTCCCCACAACAAATATCGATGGTAACCAGCAGCCTATTCAGTTTGATATACCTGCCAATCCTCAAGATTATATTGGCTGTCAATCCATTGATTTAGAGTTGTGTATACAAATTAAGAAGACTGATGGTACAAATATCGATTCATCCAAGGATAAAGTGGGATTAGCAAATCTTCCTATTGCCAGTTTGTTCTCAGATGTGTATCTAATATTGAATGACAAACAGATTGAAGGAGGGGATCGAGCATATCCATATGGAGCATATATACATACAATGACTCAATTTCAAAAGCAAGCTAAACAGTCACACTTGCAAGTTTCTGGGTGGTATGATGATCAGCAAGGGAAATTTGATGATGTCTCAAATACAGGGTTGAAAAGACGAATGGATTTAATAGCGGATTCAAAGGAATTATACTTGAAAGGACCCGTCTATCTTGATTTCCTTCGTCAATCCAGATATCTGCTATCACAGGTTAAAATGCAAATAAAATTTATTCGTGCAAATCCTGAGTTCGCGTTAACGGCTTTTGGAGCTACAAACTATCAAGTCAACATAAGTAATGCCGTGCTCAATGTAAGGCGAGTAACAATGAACCCGTCAGTCATCAACGAACATGCGACAGGATTGAGGAAAAACAATGCAACATATCCAGTTAATCACAGTGTGTTGACAAACTTCACAATTGGTGCGGGATCATCCTCACATGCCTACCCAAATCTTTTTCCCACTGCAATGCCAAAGGCGGTGTATATCACATTTGTGGAAAATGAGGCATTCATTGGTGCTTTTGAAAAGAATCCATTCAATTTCCAACACTTTAATGTTAGCAAACTAGCACTCTATCAGGATGGGAAATTTGTATCTTGCAAAGCATATGAGCCTAATTTCAAAGATGGTAAATTCGCACGTGAATATGGTTCTATTTTCACCGCCCTCAACATGTTTACTACAGATGATTCAAATGGAATTACAATGGATATATACAAGAATGGCTACTTCTTCATTATGTACAACCTCACAGCAGATGCAGATCTAGGTGGTGAAAGCGTAGGAGTTACAAAGCCTGGAAATCTACGACTGGAGGTATCATTTGAGTCACCTTTGAAGAAAACAATTACTTGTCTCATTTATGCTATCTATGATAGCAAAGTTGAGATAACAAGAATGAGAGACGTGACTGTCAGCTATCAGAGATGAGTAACTTAAGCAACATAGAAATCTTGAGGGAAATGAGGAAAGCTCATCCCTACTCCAAGACAATATTTCTCAATGTCTTTTCTAGAGATAATTTACCTGATTCAATTCCTTTCTATCCTTGTTCGCTTATCATCAATACGGATACCAACAATCTTCCCGGAAAACATTGGATTGCTGTATACATCAATCGTTATAAAGTGGCCGAATATTTTGACTCTCTTAATCAACCTCGTTTACATGATATCGCATTATGGATGAACAGGTTCTCCTGGAATGTTAGGAAAGTGACATCGTTCCCACTTCAAAGTAATACATCTTTAATGTGCGGTGGCTATGTACTCTATTTTGTCAACGAGAGACCATCGAAAAATAACTGTAAAAGTGCTTTAGAACTATTTTCAAAAGACAGTGATAAAAATGACGTAATTCTTACTAAATATGTTGAAACAGTTTTGAAATAAAGTTTTATGTTGTATCATTAACTTGTTCTCTTTTTTTCCAAAACAAGGGTTTATAAGGAAAACAAAAACATGCTCATATTTCATTATCTATTCACATATATACAAAAACATGTTCATATTTCATTATCTATTCACATATATACAAAATCTACAATTTGGTTTTCATGAAACATTTTTTCAAATCACATATGATGGGAGGCACATCACTTATGTCTTTAATGCCGGTTATCACAATCTTTCCATTATGGAACACATGAACATGATATGGATGCCAGTTAGTCAACTGAGCTGCAGGAAATAACTCCACTTCATAAGTTAGATTATGTGATGATGTAACTTTACGGAAGTCATAGTGATAGTACAATTCACATAACACGGTCATTGTCTTCACTTTCCAATCAGATAATGAGTCACCAAGTAAATGTTCCAAAGTTAAGTGTAGATATGAAAGATCTCCCTCCATGACCCTTCAAATGCATTGGATTGTTCCATTTGGAAAGAATAGGATAGTGAGAGATTTATCCTTCCTCTGAATCCTCCATGTTAACATTGAGGGTCTTCCAAGATGTAAGCTCGTTGTCGGCTTCAATTTGCGTTTTATCATTAACCATTGTTTTCGGTTGGGTATATTCCTCTCGATCTCTTGTAGATTGAGTTTTGACTTTGCTTTTGTAGTTAACATCCGATTTACAACTTCCAACCGTTTGATGTCCTCCATCTTTAATGAATGACGTTATCTGTGGTAGCATCTCCCTTGTAAAGGTTTCCCATGTGACGTCACTGAAACGAAAAAATCGATATTCAACATCTTCCCGTTTTGGTGAACAGACGTACAGTTTGACTGATGAATCACACTTTATCCATACCTTGTCATCGAGAGGAATCTTGATCCGAGTCTTATGATTGTCAATGAGATCCGCAAAGTCTTTCAGTGAAGGCAATGAGTCAATACTAATGCAAACGCCACGATGTTTTCGAACACTATTTGCTATTGAATGACGAAATGCTATTCTTTTAGAATTTGTTATGTGAACTTTTTGAACGTCACTAAGTTTCTATGTTCTAATGTGATGAGGCATGTTCCGAAAGCTATGTTTCAAATTTAGGTTTAATGTTTGCCTAAAGTTTGTTATTTTATTAGCTCAACATATCGGAATGATGTTGAGTACAAATTCTTCACATATTCATTCACATTAGGACTACCTATTTATTAGTAATCATTTCTACATATCGGAAAGATGTAGAAATTTCAATTTTAGTAAGACTACTTATGTATTAGTAAGTGTTGCTACATGTCGGAAGATGCAGCAATCGCAAGATCTATTACAAGTGGAATATTGTATTGTTTTTTTATTTAGACTTATTCTACATCACCTCTGACAGGAAGGCATCTCCTTCTCTTCGACGGTGGGGGAAGACCTAGGCTGTAGTGTCCATATGGTAATGATAAATTTTTATCCAGCTAACAGCGCTTATCCTCCCAAAGTGAAAGACCTCGCTTCCTAAATGATTTTGTGCTAACTATGTGATTTTTTGAATTTATAATTGTCATATCTTCAGTTGTATCATTCTCACTATAATAGACATTCCTATAGTCATTATGTTTCAATTTTTTAACTGCTGCTCTCTGAATTCCTTTTGCACGTTTGATGCTATGATCCGTAGAGTCTAGATATTTCATTGAATACATTTTCGGTTTTAGTAGGATCATTTCCTCAAGCAACTTTCCAGCACACTCATCCTTAAAACAATCTAATCTAGCTTTGTTTGTAGTTGAGTATAGTCGGTGGTGACTGTCATAGTTTGAAGAGTCGAACTTTTCACCGAAGTATAGAAGTATATCTTCCAGACGGACAGATGGTGATGTGTATAAACATAGGAAGAAACTGTCGGTATCACCTCCACAAAGCCGCGTTCTATTTATCAGTGGACATCCTTTTAGATCATTGTAATATAATTGATACATTTCCAACTTACTATAGTCAAGTACTTCTTGACCAACATATATTAATTTATTTAAAACTATTGAAGGTTTGTACATTTCCATACCAACCAGATCTTCATCAAATATTTTGTGTTGAACATAGAGAGGATGATTTGACAATTTCAGTAGTTGTTTCTCATTGTTGACTAGTTTAAATTTTTTCCTTCTCCTTACATTTTCCATTGTTTTACCATATAAGGAATTATTTTTCAATTTGTAGAATGACTTTTCGAAGTCAGTGTTTGATTGAGCCCTCTTTTGAGAGTTCATATCAATGTATGTTTTTAACCAAGGCTTTTGTGTGAATTTTATGCCACTATGAATCTTCTTGATTCTCATGCCCATGGTCAAGTAAAATTTTAAAATTGAGTAGTGGGCTACATAATTTTCCCTATCAAATTGATGGAGCAGAAGTTTCTTGATAGAAGAAAAATGTGTATTTGGTCTTACTTTTTCATATAGATTTTTCATATAGTGTGAAAACATTCTCTTTTCAATCATCTGCATTTCTGGAGCTAATGGGAAATCGGCAGTGTCATCATGAATGGCTGCAGGATACTCTAAATCTAAATCAAAAATGTAGCCGATTTCACCATCATCATCTATATTTTGAACATTTTCTTCATTTAAATAATTATCTAATTCCCTTTCATTCAAGCATTTGAAATTTGAGTGGGGTAGATTTCTACTGAGTGAAGAACCGTAAAGGTTATTAACATCTAAGTAGGTCAAATGTCGACTTTCATGTCTATTATTTCCTAATTCTTCAATGCGTGCACGCGCTCGGTGAATGTTGGTGAAAGTCATGCCCCCTCTAATTCCTCGTTCAAATAGATTGTACATATTTTCATCTTGTATGTAGTGTGGGGGATCATTGGAAGAGAAATTTAGTGCTGAGGTAAAGCTAAGATGTGGGAGACTGACAAAATGTACAGGGTCGACTTCATCCTCACGTTGACTCAATGCTCTAAACACTTCAAATATGTCTGCAAACAATAAAACATCTAACTTTAGATATGCCAGCATGTAATCACCAAATGTGCTACAATTAAATTCAATCCACGCCTTGTTAGCGTGTTCATATTCACTATCGGAACAGTGCTCACGAGTAAGACCATTATAGAATTCAAATTGTGGTAGACGGTCTTCCGTCAACGTGTTTAAGTTTTTGAAGTATGAATATGGAAACACTACCTTCTGATATAAAACATTATCACTTAATTGTGGAAATTCTACCCTTAATGTCTCTACATGCTCATACGTTTGCAAGCCCTTGGCTAATTAACTCAAGGATGCACTTAGAAATTGGTATGAGTCTAAGAATTTTAGTTTAAAGTATACTGTCTTCCCTTTGTATTCATTTACAGGGACACTGGCGGATAAAGTTATATATTTTTCAGCAGTTGCTGCTACAACATCTAATTTCCAAGACTTCATTCTTCCAATCGCTTTATAGCAAACGATGTGAATATCATAATTTTAAATTGTGGAAAAATATGGGGAGCTCCCGTCTGTTAAGTCTTAACCGGAGATTGCATTTCCTACATAATGTTTGCCTATATCGTCCGGTGATATGATCATGATCACGAACTTTTATGACTTCATCGCTGAATTTCAATTTACATTTGTTGCAACATTCTGCATTCTCGTGGCGTGGTTTTTCATCCGCTGACAGTGACATTGGCTGCCTAGTTGTTGCACATTGGTTGTCATATAAGTCTTGGGCTACAGTTTCTAAGTGGTGCAAGAAACTAATAATGCAATTTTCTCCCTCAAAGAGGTAATACTTGTTTTCAAATTTTGATTGAAGAGCATTATGCCAGACATGATAAGCTCCAATGGCCGCAGGTTTATGTATTTTATTATCAATGTAGCACTCTATATCTGCATAAATTACTAAAGGAGGACTTAGTTGATATTCCATGCTACTTGTTAGTACTTTTAGATCCGATGGCATTTTTTCTATTTGTGCTTTTCCTCGAATACAAAACTTGAAGTGTCGTTCTAGTGTTGTTTTATATGTGAATGACTGAGTGCATCTTTCGCAGAAGTATTTATGTCTTTTTAAAGTTCTCCTATACAATCTTGACAGCTTTGGAATTCCACAATAGTGTGCTGCTCCATTGTTTAGAATTAGCAAAATATTAACCGTTTGCCTACCAGTAAAGTTACTATTGTAACGAACACCTTTGAGTCCATTTTCATAAAAGTGAATGTTAATTTTAATATCATTATTTTTCTCAAATTTTGGAATATCTTTGATTGATACTGGTGTGGAAATGCCTTCCATATTTAGCTCAGATGTCCACTTACTATATGATTTTACTTCATTCCTTGAATAAGGTACTTCATTATAATGCAATATTGATAAAACTGCATATAGGAAGCAATCATTTGCATTTGAATTAACATTAATGACAGCTTTAGAGTTTTTTAACTTCTTTGGTAGAGGAAATGATTGTTCACCTGACAGTATTGGACTTGTTATTGCATTGAACTCTATATTTTGTACATCATCTATAATCCAATTGCTACCCTTTTTTGTGAAGGCTTCAATATGATTTATTAGACTATTTAGATGATCCTGAAACCAAGCATCATAGTCATAAATATAGTTTGAGGATGATGAGGTAAAGTGTGCGAGAAAAGTTTCTTCTTCTTGAGGATTAGAACGGACATAACAAATTTGTGCAATCAGGTGACCGCGCAATTGATAGCTCCTTAGTAAGTCAGACACTAAATTCCCTAACATGGAACGCATGCTTTCTAAGAATGTTGTTATGTCCACAGTAGGTGTTGTTGGCGTGATATCATACACACGTGCATGGCCATTGAGTGCGCTTTCGCTGAGACTAACAGTTCCATAGTTATTATGCATATTCATCTCACTATTTGTGTTATGTACATTCATATGCTTTCGAAATCTACTTATAGAGTTATACGTTTTGCCACACCGAGAGCAGTATTGCATAAAGTTTTGTATGTTAGTTGAAGCGCTGGTTGTTGGCTTAGAAGTAGATCTATTTTGATTATTTGAATTTGACTCTGTTGTGCTATCATTCGGTTTATTATTGCATACAAGTTTATGCCTCTTAAGATTATCCATCCTATTCGTCTTATATGGACACTTGCTACATTGATACGTTTTTCCTAACTTACAAAATTTTTCATGTCGTTGCAAATTGCCTATGAGAGTGAACACTTTTCCACACTTGGTACAGACAACCATGATTATTTATGAGGATTGAAATTAGCAAGCCCTTATATACATCTACCATCTAATGACGTCAGCGTCATCATCAGCCAATAACTTATGTTCCGATCTGTTGTAAAGACAAAACACATACAATTTCAACAATTATTTTTTTTCAAAAAAGAAGAAAATAGAAGTTAAAGTAATAAAGTTACAGTTTAACACATTTAACAATACCACCATGGTAGAGTTTTAGGTGACTGCAGCTGTCACTACAGCCACCTAAATCGTCCATCCTCGTAAGCCGCACTCTTCTGATGCCATTTTGGGAACATTCGAGGTGTACAAGCGTTTCTTTGTTATGCTGTTGGCTGGTGGTTACTTGGGAGGCCAACAGGAGGTTTGATTGAGTAATATTTCTTAGAGACTCAATCAAACCTCTATTGTCCTCCTTTAACTTAGCCTATCGGGCCTCAACCTCCTTTAGGCGCTCTTGGCAACGACGGAGTTGTACCTCAACGTCTTGTACCTCTTCTGCTGTCGCGTCGAGATCCACATTGTACTGCCGAAGAGGGAGAGCAGCTGGAGGTGCGGGCGCAGGAGCGTGAGGGGAGGGATCTGCGGCTGGGATCGGAGAGGAAGGAGCTGCGGCTGGGATCGGAGAGGAAGGAGCTGCGGCTGGGATCGGAGGGGAAGGAGCTGCGGCTGGGATCGAAGAGGAAGGAGCCAGTGTCATCATCGGTGATAATGGAAGGCGCACACTCCAGCTCGGAGAAGCCCGGATGTGGCTGAACGAGACCTCCTCCTGAGATGCACACATCGGGGAGTCCTGTAATCGAAAGAAACAATTGTTTATCATCTATTTAGCATTTTACCATTGATGAGATACATAAGTGAATTTCTCTTACCTCCGGCTGGATTGTGACCTTCTGATCGGTTCCAACCTCTGTCTCACGGGGCAACGAGTCATTCTAAAAGATAAATCAATCTATTACAAACAAAAAACATATTTTAATAGAAAATTCTGTACTCATGCAGTTGACCAACTTTGATACTTACATTTGTAACAGGATCATCATCCTCATCGGAAGATGTCGGGGAAGAAGTCGCTGACGACGTTTCCTCATCAGATGAAGTCGCTGACGAGGTTTCATCGTCCTCTGATGAAGACTCCCGAATCGAATAGGGCTTTTCTTCATTGTCTTCCACCGATGTACTTGTCGCTGGCGTCGAAAGGAAACTTCGATGCTTCCTGAGGGACAGCGATCGCACAACCTGCAGAGAAAAATAATATAACATGCTCGCAACTCATTGAGAAGCATACATGTTCTTGGAAATACTTCATGCATTGAGAAATATTATTGACAAATAACTAAACAATGACACTTACGGGACTAGGAAGACACTTCTTTTCCGGTGTAGGCAAACGGGGTATACTGTTCACACCTGTAAACAGCTGAAGAAAAGATCATATTCAATTTCACATAAAGAGCTAATGAATAACTTTAATACTTACATTTCTCAAGCATTCAGCCTCTTTCTCCTCTTCAAAACTGACACAAGTCTGTTGAGGCAACTCACTCTGAAATGTTGTGACAATGTTGAAATACTTTTTACATGGTAGAATAATTAATGGAGTAAATGTATTCTCACATTTTCAGTGATGATCTTTTTTTGAATTAAGACCTTGGTCTTCTTAGGAGGAGGCATCTTATCATTATCCTAAAATATTTAAACGATATATGTTTTTATGCATAATGGACCAATAATTAATTTATTCGGTTTTAAGAAGCTATCCTTTGAAGGTATTATGTATGATTGGCAGAACTCACCTCAAAATAACTTAAGGTGTCATCGATGAACTGTCGTGACTTGGGGGCTATCTTTGGGACTTGGGACTTGACGGGTTTCTTTATTGCGGTAGGCTCCTCCACCTGTGAAAGGACACCTTCCATCGGCCTCTCCTTGTTAAATAATCGCTCCAACCTCCTCTTTTCAGCCTTTGAGGTGAGGTTGATGCCCTTCCTCCCATTTTGCTGAGCACATGGCGTGTGCTTTTCAATGAATGCCTTAGAGGCTTCGGTATTTACCTTTTCACTGCTCCGTTTATATGACTTGCAAGTTAGGCAGTAAAGATACGTGCATTCACTTTTGAAGATGCAGTTCTTGTGACCGCTCTTATTAGCATGTCGAACGGGTAATTGGCATGTTTCACAGAAGTGAAAAATTAGGCGCTGTCGTGCAAGACTCTCTTGTCGGACCATCTCTATAGAGGAAAAAAAATTTTGATTATAATTTTATCTCTTATTAAATGAGAACTCATTTATATATCATCAACAAAACTTTATGAAGTACTACCTTGATATTGAATAAATCTTAGAAAGAATTGAAATCTGAAGTTGAAATTGAAACCGAAATTCGAACGTTTAATTTTCATTCGAAAACGGTTTGCTCATAGAAAGAGTTGAAATTTACAAGTAGCTGTCTTGAGATTATTTAATTTCGAAATTAATTTAATGGAATGAAAGTGAAATTTCGAAAATGTCAACCAATCCTTAATTTGTTTAATTAAACAAGCTTGAATTTTATACATCTGTTAGCAGATGACAGACTAAATATTTAAAATGGATGAAGGCTTTATTTAGGTATCTTTTTATTTATTTACAAACTGTGAAAATCTTGTTGATTCAAATACACTTACATTTAAACTGATATATTCATGTCTCTCGCTCAATGACTTAATATAGGATGAAAAATTAAAAAAACATGGTTAATAATATAACATAAAGTGTTCCTATCCTAAAACCCAAGCTTCTATATTTAAAGCTATTTGGTTATAAAAACTTAATAATGTTCCTACTCCCGAATATCCTATAAAGTAACACAACATGACAATGGAACTCACTTCAGAATTGTAATAAGAACCGGAGAACGGAGGAACGAAGAACGACGTCTGCTATGGACACTGAATTATTTGAAAATGAGTGAAAATTCGTTGTGTGCAACTTCTTTATATATGAAATTGACAAAGCAACTATGAACAAAGACCTTATGACATCACATCCTGGAATTGGTACGGTTAAACAAAATTGATAACTCAAACAAGAATTGGAACAGCTGGTTTATTTTTAACCTTAGAAATGGAAGTGCCATCATATGTGTTGAAAGATTTCTACATGTAAACAGTAGAACATTAAATTTGAATTAAGCGCTAAATTTCGAAAATTCAAATTTCGCGCCAAAATGTGAATAATCAAATTTAAAGACTTTTTTTCGAAAATTTGAATTTCGCGCCAAAATTCAAATAATCAAATTAAAATACTAGGGTTAAGGGTTAGGGTTAGGGTTAGGGAAGCAAGAAGAGTATCTATGGCACCCGGAACCCATGGGTAAATAAATTTTCGAGGGCGCGAAGCGCCCGATAAATTTTGAGGCCCCCCCCGCCGTGTATGAAGTGTATGAAGGTCAAAGGTCAAGGTCAGGTCTAAGGTCAAGGTCAAGTGTAGAGATTTGTATATTATGGTCATTTTTAGTTGTAAAACTTTAACTTTGAAAATTTGTAAACTTAGTCATTTTTGTAAAAAAACTTGGAATTTTGAAGTTGCATACAGATGCATACAACTAGGATTTTTTCATCAAATGGGTACATACAATATATCATTCGAATGCTCTTTTCATGCTGATTCTAATGGTGTATTGTATGACACATGTATGACATATAACTAGAGAGCTACATGTCTTTAAAGAATGGGCTAAAAACTTAGTGAATTTAAAAATCTAACATTTGTCTGCTTGCATACAGTTGCATACAACTAGGATTTTCCCATCGAATAGGTACATACCTTATATCATTCGAAAGGTCTTTTCATTCTCATTCTTATGGTGTCGTGTATGACACATGTATGATATCATCCTGTACTGCTACAAGCATTTTAAAATTAACAACATAATTGTGTCTTTAAAAGTTATATGTTCCTATTTATTTCAAGTTGAAGTCTTCATATTTGATTTTTTTGTTTCAATTCAGTTATTGAACATCATTAATTATAGATGGTTATTCCCCTTTCCCATTCAGACCTTAATTGAAGACCGATTTGTGAAATGATAAAACAAGTCTGTTCATATATACAAATGAATATTAAATGAAGAGATTAAGATAAAAACACACTAAATGTCATCAAGGTAAGGAAAGGGTACAAGTTTTTTCAAGTCCACTTGCACATGGATCCTAGTCTTTTTGGGCGCACAGGGGCAGCGACGTGGTGTGTCAAGGTCGATGACCGAAAATTCGAGAGCGGTTGTGAGGTTCCGCTCGTTCGGCTCCATTCGCATGAAGACCCGTTTCGTGTGGTACTTTTTCGGGGCGTTCTTCACTTTGACCGTGACCCTTTCATAAAGTGGCGTTCGCATGGACTTCTTATTCATGTGACGCATCGTCTCGATTGATACGTCACTATCCTCACCATCATCACTCGAGTAGTCGGGCGATGCAGGGGCTTGGGTGAACACCACCGGCTCGTTTGGTGTTGTCGATCGCTCCATCGGAGATTGGAGAGGTGTATTGGTACGTTCCACTGGCGAAGTGGTACGATCAGCAGTACCGTTCTCAACTGCGGCTTTCTGTTTGCGATCCATTATGACTTGTAGATTTAAAATAATTGTAACTTGTAAACGTGAGGATTAGAACCTTTGATAAGAATTGGTACAAACCTCGGACTTATATACTTTTTAAACAAAGGAAATCCTAACAGCCAATCAGAGAGGTACCGAACTTCCCTAAAGAATATATAACTATATAAAGGATGTAATTGTTCCAAACTGTTAAGTACTTATCCTCAACGTTCCATAACAAGAAGCATGTCCTCAAAACCATTATTTTATTTTCAAAATGACAGCCAAGTCATTATGGGAGGTCAGTTGGACATGACCATGCATCTCTGTTGCGGCTGCAAAGTGGCCCTGTGGAAAACCTTGACTGTGTCAGCACTTCAAAGGCGGAGTGGACTACCAGTGAAGTGTCCGGTACACGAGTGTGATCATGACTTTAGCAACAATCAGACATTTCATGAATGGTGTGATGACTTCCTAAAGATCATGGAGTCGCCTGAGGGACGTGATCTGTACCCATCCTTTATTTTTCATGCTTAAATTAAACTTACATTGTAAATCTCTTGTCTTTTTCACTTTAAACATAGTTCTGGAATTGGTTTTCTTATTGGGGAGCAACTAAATCATAACTGCACATTAAAGTTTTACATCTAAATAGTGCTACATTTAAAATAATTGTCACAATAGTCGCAATTGAGCAAACCCATTCAAAATCAAACAATGGACGTCTATCGGTACGTACCCAAGTGCTCAGAACCAAACCACACAAGTTCGATCATAGACGCTCCGAAACACAGTGTACTCAACCGATTGTACCAAACACATGTACCTATCCAGTAAAACAGATCTCATACAGGTTCCTATTCATAACACTGAATTATACATGTTCCTATCCATGTTCCTATTGATAACACTAAATTATACATGTACCTATCCATGTACCTATTGATAACACTAAATTATACATGTACCTATCCATGTACCTATTGATAACACTAAATTTTACATGTACCTATCCATGTACCTATCCGTCGCAAGTAGGGCACAGTTTTCACTACTGGCATAAACAATATATATTAGTGCCTATGGCTGCACTTTTTATATTGCCCACACAATCCAATCAAATGTTGTTTCTAGAGAAAAATTGAATGCTTATTATGAAATTTCGATGTCTATCATCATCTGTCAAGAAGGGCATAGAAGATTTTAAAGATACGGACGCATGCATTTTCAAACACCACTAGGCAAACAGCATCGGAACATGCCACTACTTTTGGCTGCATTTTTTTTCACTTCTCAACTTTTCTCACTTTTTTTTCGCTTCCCGTCGGGTGTGTAAGATACACGACTGAAGTGTGGTCGAGGTGATCAGACTGCTGATCAGGCGTCCATTCAACCATGCTGCCCGTCATTTGGATGAATTTATGTGGAGACAACGTTACGCTATGGAAAGACACTTGATGCATTCAACAACTGTCTACAACATTTAGCTGAGTGGTATGCATGATAAAAGTAATTTAGTTGAAGAGTACGCGTACTGTATATGCCCTATGTCATGTGTACTTTGGATAACGTGATTTGCTAAACATCGGGACCACGGTTTTTAGGACCACATTATCATCATTGTACCGTCCACGCGCCTTTGGCATACTTGCTCCGACAATTATCATCCTTGTCATGATTTGAATTTTCTAATATTTTCATTATTAATACGCAACTGATGAAGTGATTTTTGTCAAATGCAATGATGTTTGACGATGACACCTGATCGAAAATTGCTGTCAAAAAATTTACTAATATTGGTCATTTTGTAGTATCATCTTTCAAGATTTCAAATTAAGAAATACTCATTTGACAGTTATCTTGACAGTTGGTGAGGAGACAAATTTCATGCTGCTTTTCGACGGACACGGTCTCGTGAGAATACGAATCTTTCGTTCAGAGGCATTTTGCTTGATTACCGGTAATTAGAATTGCTCAGTTTGATGCAGCCTCGAAACTATTTATTATTTTTATTCAACCGAAACCTTTTATGGTTATTTCCCCGTGAAGTGCATTAAGGCTGCATGCAATGATGCGAGCAATCATGGAATATGCTGTTCCTTTATTCGTCTGCCCTGTATATTATTCGTCAGTTATGTAATGATTCTCCAGTATTGAGAAGAAGTGCAAGGAGGGTAGTTTCGTCCTATTTTCAAATTAAGGAGGAAATATAATATAATACATTTATTGAGCCAAATTGAAGATAATTGATCACAATATTTCTACAAATATACCAGGATGTCACCGAATAGGTTCAATGGATCGTTTAACATCCTGAAATTGAAGATTGTCCATTCAGGACTGAGTTTTATTCTGAAAGATTTATTCAATTACGTAAAGGTGAGCTCATCTATTTTTAAAGATTCGTAAATTCATAACTCATTCAAAAAACTTTATTTTCAATTGCAGAGTGTTATCAACTGGCAATTCTATCCGAAATGTCCGTTTCAGTTATCGAGTTGGCTTCAAAGCAGCTGGCAATATTGTACGGAAAGTGTGTGAAGCCATTTGGTAGGAATTATCACCAAAGTACTTTCGAGCTCCTCCAAATAAAAGTGAATGGAAATAAATTCGAAAGGAAAATCTTGAGTGCACCAAACCGTGTTGGCTGTATCGATGGGAAACATTGTACAATTCAAGCTCTCTAAATTTTGAGAGGATTCAGAATCGGAGGTACAAGAATAATTTGCGGGCCATTAATCTGTAAATACACAGCTTTTGTACCTTTAGATTACAAGCGCATGATTCAGAGGTAGAGCCGGTATACCAGCACCGGCATGCTGGTCCGGCCACGGTATGAACATGGGTCACCGGCATAAGCTAGAATACTGAAATTTCATATTATTTCTCCTTCATCATTTACCCCAAGCCATGTGCATAGCAACATTCCTTCTTTGTGGAATCTATCCCTATTTTATATTAGTTTTTCTGCTTCTTCATAGAATCTATCACCATGTGGATCTCATGTCTGATCAGTTTTTATACTTCGATATTTTTTCGAAACTGTTGAGCAATTAAGTGCGCTTAAAACTACTTGTGGTAAAAGTACTTGCTTGCATGAAAAGTAGGCCTACTTGGACCGACATATACCGACATAAAAATCCTTTTGAATATAATTGTTTTACAAGAAAAGGTCGGAATTTATCTGCTAGTTTATTTTAGTTAATGATTACAGCAAATATAAATCTTGAAATTGATATGTATATAAATATGAAAATCAATATTGCAATGGAAATGCATTAATTAGTTAGTCTGCTTTCAGATAATGATATCTAATCCACGTGATGAATATTCCTGATGATAAGCTTCTTTTTTCGCATCATGCTAAATATTGCTAATGGCGATAAATTTCTTGACTTTCCTTGTATTAAAACATTTTAAAGCATTAAACTGGTTCAGAGAAGCTTCTACATGTGCTGTGCCACAACAAATCAATAGGCATACATAAATGATAAGAGAGCATAAATTGTGGTTAAACTTATGCGCACTTAATTTGGTTTGCCTGCCACAGCAGAATACGCATAATTCGACAGCTCCTGAAACTGATTTGAATGCGCCAAATTATGCGGCCTGTCGAAATAGAAATGTTTGGTGTGTTTCTACAAAAAAATAATGCATACAAAACAAAATCAAGACGTGTCCGTTGTCTGTTGCTTTGACTTCATGAACAGATGAGGACAAAGATAGGAATATTTGCAAATGAGACATCTTGGATCCTTCATTAAGCTTATTTTTCACCTAAATGCTAGAATCCTGCAATTTAAGATTACATGTTGTCGTACTTAGAAAAGATTTCATATTTGAATTGAAATAATACGTTAACACAGTATGCTTACAAAAATGGAGGCCTGATTTCTATGTCATCCGTCTAAAGTATTGGAAGTTATTTTACTCTAAATCTGACGAATAGCATAAACTACTATACTGGCATTCCGTCTGTTCTAAAGCAGGCGCCGAATTAAGTATGACGTCTGCAGTGGTTAGTGTGACGTAAATGCCCAAGAACACAATTACATTAAGAAAGATGCTCATCCTGGTATTTACATAAAGAGGAAAAGTTCTGTTCAATGACATGTACCGGTAATCGACATTAGGCATATTGCCACATTTACAACCATATGAAGATATAATGTGATGTGATGAGTTTTTTCTGAATCCTTCTTATTAAATAAATCACAGAGATTCTATCACAACTTCTAGTATACAATTTTCCTTTCTCAATATAATGTTTTACACATGATATAGATGCTTAGAACGGCACATCATACTTTATTGCTATAGAACGAATTCTGGACCAAAAAAGAAGAAATTTTAACGATATAGCTACATTCCTCGACTTAAGATGACTTAAGTACTGAAGTACTTGCTTAATACTTAAGTGCTTGCTCTTTATAACGTGCTATAAATTCAACAGCATTGAAGCATCAAAACTGATTAGCTTTAGTGTACAACGCGAAGACAAGACAAGACAAGAAAGTGTATTATATTTCAAGTAAATGAAAATCAATACAGTTCAAAAAGTAATCATTCATGACATCAAGTGCAACACAAGAAAGAAAAACTAACATGAATTCAAAAAAGCTGCTATGTTAACAGGAAATATAGAGTGCCTTCTCAGAGTATTTGTGAGTTCAATGAAGTATTGATTTGAACGTGGAGAACGTGGTGGGATCATGTGATGCAGGGGATGAAGATCGGACTGTTCGGATTTGCGAAAAATGTTTGATGGTATCATTCATCTAAACATTCATATAACGGTTATGAGTCTTAACATTCATATGACAGCGGCAATTAAATGAATCGATTCTGTCCAGGATTTTCACAGGTAATGACGAAAGAATCGGGGATCTGAGATATAAAATTCTGCGAGACAAACAAATATAAACAATTTTCATCTGTCTCTCATCAGTCAATCACAGGCTTCAAAATTCTGAAGGCAAACAGTCTCTGATTACATTTCCTCAGAACTTTGTGAAAATGAACATCCCAATTTACATTTTTTGGAAACGTAATCCTTAATAGACGAAGAGAATTAACATTTTCGACTCCAGTAACAGATACATCAGGACACCTTTGAGACTTTGGACCAGGGATGCGGAGTCCTATCATTTTGATAGGACTCCGACTCCAGAGGTTGATAGGACTCCGGCTTTTGATAGGTCTCCGACTCCGGTTTGCAAGCATATATAGCCTAATTTTTTTAAAAAAACTGGTAACCTACGCCATAATTCATTATAGGCTTACCTGAACTTATGTTTAGTGATCATTCCTGTATCAATTATCAATTATCAATCATTTTCGATCAGTCAATCAAATGTCGCTTTAAGTTGGATGCATGCGACTCGACTCCTCCCATCTTGCTGATGTGTGCTTCACGCGGTTTTTCTCCAGTCTCTACCAGACAGGAAAATGCCCCCTTCTTCAAAAATATGACTACACTTTCGATTTCAATGTGCGCTTTGGAGGAGCCATCACACACGATTAACGTGAGGGTAAGAGGTAATGTTCTCAAGCAAACTAATACTTCATTTTTGTCTCTGATGTGACCTTTGGTGCGTTGGTGTGATCGAGGCTAGGAAGGCTTGTCTTCTCTACAAAATCACCGAGTGAAAAGACAATCCTTTTTCACTATCACAGTTCATTCCCTCAATTATTACAAGCTTGGCATGTACTGCTGTCTCTGTACTTTTGTTTGACGGAGAAAGTTGACAGTGACAGCTATGCACGAGAATAAATAATTTGTTTGTATTTTACTTCGGGTGTAGTTATAGGCCGGAGTCTGGAGTCCTATCATTTGATAAGACTCCGACTCCGACTCCAACAAAAATGATAGGACTCCGGGACTCCGACTCCGCACCCCTGCTTTGGACATAACAACAGTTTGGTTTTTCTAACATTTAACCGCAAATTGACATTACAGCACTTTTCACTAACATGCTATAATGTCTTACACAGAAAGTTTTCAAATGAAAATTCATCCCTATCTTTGATCTTAAAGATGAGAGCTGTGTCGTCAGCGTAACTCACATGCAAACAATTAATTGAGGCCACGAAATAGGCCAGCGGTGTAAAAATTATATAGAAAAGGGCCAATTATCGAGCATTGTGGAAAACCACTATATACAAGTATTGGATAACTGAAAACATCATCGATTTTTTTCCTTTAATATTTGTGATAGAGATACGAAGCAGTCCACAATATAAAATTCACCGGAAGTGCACACGAGATAAGTTAATCAATTAGAGTGAGGTGAGATAGAGTGTCAAAAACCTTCGTGAAATCAAAAGATATCAAGGCAGCTCCCAATGCATCGTCATCATTAAGTATCGAAGTCAAGCGGTCGATTTGCTAAACCAAACCACAAATGTCTGAGGACTTTTGGATGTAAGCGAATTGAATGGAATTCGCCAATACTCTGAATAAATAGGGATTTCACTTGATCAAGGATAAACTTTCCAGCAGTTTCGATGGCAAAGGCAGAAGAGATATAGATCGTAACATGGAGGGCTTGATTTAAGAATGGTACAAGCGTCAGCAACTTTACAGAACTAAGGCACATAGCCGTCGATGATACACGAATATGACAGAGCAGCTCAACAAGGAACAAGTCTCCTTCTATATAAACTACCCGGAATGCCATCACTTGCGGAAGCCTTCAGTTTCAGAGTTTCAAGACCCATATATGGTGCACCGCGCTTTGTCTGATGTAACTCGACTTACGTAAATATACATGATATAGGTTACATATCAAAACAATATTTCATTAACGGAACAAGGCCCGCTTCTGTCTATCACATTAGTGAAATGATTCCTAACTAATGATTAATAAAATACTAACATAGATTCCAAACAATGCCGCATGCACGTTCAACACAGACGTCTAATATACTGTACCGACTACAGCTGCTGGTAGTGGAAATAGAAAGGGACAATGGTCACCAATAGATAAGAAAACCAAAACTGGATATTATTAAAACAACATAAATGGATTAAAATGGAAAAGTGGAGGTAAACAGTAGAACTACAATTATACAACTGCACCGATTACAAGACTAATGCTACACACTATAACTAAGACTGCACATGGAAAATACTATTTCTTCACTTGAATCTATTTGTTATATCAGGTTTCTTAATGCGCCTATAATACTTCATGAAATTCAGCATTTCTTCGCTTGTCGTCATTCACAATCATATGATTTGGAATACAATACTTCGACCACTGCTTTAGCTACTGTTTAAGGAAATATAATTATCACAACAGATTTACTCCCCTTTTGTGTTCTGTTTTAGCCTGCTTTTACCAATTAACTTGATTGTGATGGATTTGATCATGTATGGTTTTGATATGGTTCATTAGGTAAGCCTCGCTCTGCATGATAAGCTTATTACATTTCTTACATATTCGAGTGGCAAATTTGAGAGAGAGAGATGTGTTTATATTTAAAATAATGGAAATCATCAATACAACAATCATTGCAATAATCAAGTAAATGAAAATATGACAAAGTATTCAGTAAGAGAACAATAATGATTGCTAAATTTTGTACAAAGACTCATTTGCTTCCACACAAATCCAAGGGAAAAAAGAGTTTTATCATCTGGCAGTACGCGAAAAAGGAATCGAAAAGTGATCACTGATTCTCAAGCGACTTGGCACAAAATTATGTAGCAGATGAAGAGAGTTAGCTACACAGTTATGCAAAAAATTCAACCCACTTCGAAGTAACATGACCGAAAACCCCACATTCACACTTACGTCCACAAATTAAATAGTGTGATCTTCTGAAAAAACGATCAACCTGCTCAGTCAAGGTTTTAGAAAGATGACCAAAAACCGGTGATGCGTACATAAAAGAAGAAGTGATGATTGCATGGAAAATCACAATCACAATCAGTTCATGCTTCCCCAAAGTCTCACGCAGACAACGGATGATGTAAAGACGGCGTGACGCCTTCTTCAAAATTTCACTTACATGCAACTTCCACGTTAGCTTATTTGTAAACGTAACACCAAGAATTCGGATAAAATCAGCATTGACAAAATTAGAAGGAACCGGAAAGGATATGTCAATAATGCACCCGGAACAATCATCTCTTTACATTTATAAATATTTAAAGCAAGTCCTTCATCAATTTCGTTAGTATATACATGTACATATATTCATCAGTATTTATCAGCATCCAATCAGTATTTTCTAAATTTCATCAGTAAGTTTTATATCAAATTTCATCATGGAGACAGAAGAGATTACACATCGAGTACTGAAGGAAAATTTGTGTCCTATTTAAGTGGAATCTTGCCCCTACCGACCGACAAAATAGTGTGTGTAGATGATATACCGGTTGTCTGACCAAGTTTTCTGAATAAAGCGGGTGCCCCAGTCAAGGAGATTGACTGCATTTAGAAAGTATTTATTCACAATTTAGAACTTTTGTACATTGAAAATGCGTAAATCATCTAGTGAACCTGAAGTGCATGACTATAAGGTGAGAAAATATTTCAATACGAGAAATGATTCATAAAGCGCTTATACACTGAATAGGAGCGATTGATTTAAGAGTGTTTCCGCACTCCATCCTTCCATGAATCTAAGAATAGCTTCTTTCTACAATCTGTGTTCATTCTGCATTCCGAGTCTCACAGATAGGACTAGATAGGACTGGAACCCTGACCAAATCAGGCTATCAAAACATGTTGGTTTAACCAGTGGCGGCTCATGGGCGCCGGCATGGGGTCGTCCGACGCCCTAAAATTTTTGGTCTGGGTCGGCGACACTCTATAATCACAAGAATTTAAATGACTGAGATTGCAAATTATATTGACCATATTATCACATGATTGTGGCCTTTCGATCAAATATAAGCTAGCCGTTCTCTGAAGTGGGAAGTCAAGTATATGAAAATGACGAAATAATTTTCAAGCAATGTTGAGTGACCGTCACCCCTTTGAGGAGATCTCAAGGGCACTTGGTCACTTGGTGAAATGGTTTTCAGCCTACTCTTTGAGAAAAAAACCAATGGACCTGACAAGATGTGGATGTTGAAAATGCTTTGAAGATTGAATTGCTTTGGGAAAGCTGATTTTGGTTAGAAGAAGATTAGACGAACGTTTGCATTTCTCTCTAAATTACTATCAGTCATTTTTTCGATAGGTCTCGCTTGAGCTTTGTGCATCGTACATTTTTTTAGAATCTAACCGAAACTTGCTTGAACGAAATTGTTAGCATGCTCTCCAAACCTTTTATCCATGAATTCTTGAGGCATCTCGTAATGAATGATAGTCAGTGAGAATAACAACTGGGAACTATTATAAATAGTGCAAGAGCTATTGACTCTTCCTTCCTAAATTCGCGCAGGAGCTTCCCATAACTTTTAATTTGTAGAGACACGTAGCTTGTTCGAAACGTTCTTGTGTTTTAAATGACCCTTACCTTTGTAATAGTAAAAATGTTGTGTACAAAGCTCAATGTAATTTGTGTCCTCAGTTTTATATCGGTAGCACATCTCGTCCTTTCCATGATCGCGTCGCTGAACACTTACAACCTAGCAGAAATACAGGTGTACACAAGCATAGTGTGTCGCATCATGCCTCAGCGAAAGACACCTTCTCTTTTACTATTTTGAGCAGACATGTGAGCCAAATTCGTTGTCGAATTGCAGAAGCCATGACTATAAAACATCTGTCTCCTACTTTAAATTATCGCGATGAATATATTGACTACACCATGTTTCTGGTTCAAGACACTTTCATGTTTTGTATATATTTTTTCTTTTCCCTTGTCTTTTAATACTTATTCATGCCTACTGTTTTATGTGCTTTTGTGCAGTGGCCTTCTACTAGTCCTTTTAGAGGTCACTGGACGGCATTGATTTTCTTTCGCCAGTGTGTCCCCGTGTCACCCTGACACAGACATCAATGCTAGAGTTGTCTTCATCATTTTCATTCTCATACATGCATGTATTTGCCAACATTTTATTATCGCCTGACGACGAAGTAGGGTGCTTCGACACGTTGCGGAAAATAAACTTACTTCTGGCAGATTGGTCTATTTTTCTATATTTATTTAATTTGTAGATTGTCACACAACATGAGTAAATGGAAATTCTTAAGCTGTAGTTCCAGTCGTCTTGCAAGTTACAGAGCGTCAAACATCGCAATTTCTATTTGTTTTTGTAGATCCATGTACTTCCGAGTTTGGTACACTTGATAACGCAATGATCTAACATTCATTTAATTACTCAAATTTAGATTTGTCATTTCTATGATTTTGATTGCATTTGTAAGGCAGACATCTTCCAGAGTAGGCAGAAATGTGATATTCAGCCGTTGAAGATAATGAAAACGTTATGACAACCGATGTTGTTGCTGTAGATAAACAAACATGCTGTCCTGATCACAAAATGAAGCTCACAGAATTAATTTTGTGTTTCACAACTATATTTTGTGCAATCTCTATGATTATCGCCTCCATAATAAAGTTTATGCTTTGTAAACTTCATGCTTGTTTTATTTAAGCAGTCAGAAAATATGTATCGGTGATTCTACCTGCCAAAAATATAATTGATATTAAGTATTATCAAATATGAAACAGACTCATCTTCGAAAGTCGCATGCCTGTTCAAAAAGAAATTTTAAAATGTTTTCTCTATTTCTCTGTAGCTCTCCACAAATTCGTGTATGAGTTAGTCACATTTATTATACAGCAATTTGTTTTACGGCTGTAACACCTCCAATAGCTTCTGAGGCGTTCCTTGGAAGAGTAGTGTTCTCCTTTTCAACTTTTGTCAAAATGCTAAAATTACATTATGTCAATATTCGTAAGTGTTCGGCTATTTTTAACTGTCACCTCACAAATGGACATGTTGTATATCGGCAGGCCTAGAACATAAAGCTACTTGCAAAATCACATTTTACTGCAGACTTATAAAATTTAAAGAAAATGCTAAGTTAATGTTATTAAAATTGCCATTTAATAGCCATTTAATAAAATCGCCTATACGACATATCGTTGCCAAATGATATTATTTACTTTTTTACCCTTCTCCTTAAAAGTTGGGTCGACTAGCCTTTCATAAGTATTATGCATCCTACTCCGTGCAAGGTGTGGATCTCTGTTTTAGATGTTAATTATACTACGCACTAGACTTTAAATAATTTAAATCGTTTAAGGATTTTCCACTAGAATGAAAAAGTGATCACTGATTCTCAAGCGACTTGGCACAAAATTATGTAGCAGATGAAGAGAGTTAGCTACACAAGTTTGTCCTTCGGCTTCCTGGATTCTTCGAATTTTTTGACATGTCGTCTTTTGATTTAATCATCAGCAGGTAGGGTCATAGAAATGAACTGTTTATCTGAAGTTCGCTAGAATGGAAATTGACTCAAGGTCGCGGCACATCCGGGGGAACTAAGTTGGGGCATGAAGAACCAATTAAAAGCTTCGATTTACTCATGTGACTGATTCTAACCCAATGATACAGCAGTTGGCAGGTGCATCTAAGTGAAAATGCGTGCGATTTATGTGCCGTTATTGTGCATTGCATGAAGCTTAATTTCCATTCTAGAGGTTTTATTGTTGTCAATTTCTATGGGTAGGGTAGCTATTAATGCAGATACAAAACGTCTCAAGATGGTAAACCAGATCTATACGAATATACCACATAGGTCTCGAATGAAGTCGACCGTGCTGTTGCTTATTGTCAGGTTATCACACACAGGAGAAAAGAGAAGAGTCTGGATACAACACAAAAAAATCACTACAAGTAACGCGTCACCTTTTCGTTATGCAAAAAGTGTGATATATGAATACACTGCGAATAAGAGATTACAGATAGCATATTACATGCAGGCCCTATGCAGTCACATTTCTTGATGTATGGTTGCTGTTTACATGTGTGCTGTCAAGAAGGTGGGTGTTCTTTTAGATGATGATGGTCTATTTTTCAATCATGATGATATGGTGGCAGATAATTAAAGGTGTTCTATTGGAGGTGGCGTGCTATTAGGAAAAACCTAGAGGCTTTTCGGTAAAAACTTGTACAAGTGCCTCTTTGTTAAAGGACAATGAAGTATCGACCCACATAATCTCAAGAATCCAAAAAAGCCCGTTACTAAGGGAAATCATGTCAAGAAATTGATCAATGCACCATACTCACAGTTTGATTATGGGAGATTGAATGCCGGTACGTTAGAATGATGTCGAATACATGCATCGGTTTTCAATTTTCTTCAACGGATTTGCCGAAAGCTTCCACAGGATCTCTTTCACTTATTCGGTCTACCACATCTAGGTTTATCGAGCATTGACTTGAACAATTCGCTAATTCAAAATTAGCTTGGAGTCAAGCAATGTCTATATAGTACCAAGACATACATACACAAAGAAAATGGCCATTGCTGTGCTTAAACATAATATCAGTAAATAAAAATTGTTGTGAATGAGATCATTCAGCATTCAGAACAATTTCCTTATATTTATTAACTTCATGTTTCAGATGAGCATATAGGATGCGTTTCTGATTTCAGCATGATTTAGGTAAAGTTATCTTTCCAAGATGACAAAGTTAGGCCTACCTACATATGATCAGGCTAGGGAATTGATGATACATAATCTATTTTTCCTTTTCATATCTTGACACCCTAGATTTGAAGGTGTGCCGCGAACCTGGAATGACAAAAGACTCATTCATTTCGCTGTAGTAACACACACAGTACACCTCGACTAAACCATCACAACAATTTTACTACGCATAGGATTACAGGAGAATCTGGGTGCCCTCTTTACATCTGAACTTATGTCAGAAGCTTCAAAATTCAGGTGGGAGCCAATTCACATCAGGACTATAGAGCCATGTAAAAGATCATAGGAGATTGCTGCTCTCGTCTCGCCTGAACTAATGTTTGTAAAGGATCATAAAAGATAATAGATTCTTTGAAATTAAGAGAGCTAGGCGCCACAGAAGTATGTATTAAGCTCTTAGAAAAGTGACGCCCATGAATGTACATGTAGATCTATTTATAATGGTGAATTGGCAGTGGGCCTAGTTATCGTGGGACACAGTATTTAACTCTCGCTCGCACTACCAAGATGTGGGACAGTTTAGAATTATTAAGGTTTCATGAATTCGTCACCTGAAAAAATATATTATTTTCACTATTCATCAATTGTTTTTCATACATGTCATCATGGACTTTGATTATGTGCAACCATTCTTGTTGCAATATTCAACGAATATAAACACATTTCTATTCTATTCTAATTCGAAACATATGTGCGCCCAATATCAGCTTATGTGTTTATCCACTTTTTATAATGCATCAAAGAAACAGCAAAATGGAATTCAATCAAGCTTTGGCTTCAACAAACTTTTTTATTCAACATATTTTCCTCTGACAACATGAGTTGTATTGTTGCCTCGGTTCCTTGCATTTAAAGCATTTCATATTTGCAAAATTGTAATAGCTTCTTGAAAGTTTTCCGGCATCTCTGACATCTTGGTGCCCTCTTCCGTAACCTGCCGCTGCAAGTTCAGGAATATGCTCTCGCAGTCGAATATAAAATTGTTCCATGATGAGGGAGACGACCATTTCAGAGGTGTAATTCTCAAATATTTACAGAAAGTTTAAGTCACAGAAAGTCAAATGATGTGAGTGATTATCATATTGTTAAAATCAAAACTTCAAGAAAGTGTGACAAATTTATCTATCCTTGGTAGTTCGAGAGTTAAGCGCAGTAAAGTGTGTCACTCATCGGTGATGCATCTAATAGTCAGTTATTGGAGCACTTCTGCAATCAAAAGTTTAATAATGCAAAAACTAATGGCAGGTGTGCAATGACATTAAACGATTGTGTCATATCAGTATCTGATGTCAACCGCTTGTGAGATTTTGCTTGTTAATCTCAAATTCCATAGTTGCACGTTCGACTCGCTGTATATTATCGTCATAGACAGTTAGTAAAACCTCATAGAAACCTCTGGAACAATCTGTTACTGTACAAAAATATAAATCATGATTTATGCAGAGCATATTTCGAAAATGCGTTAAAATGCTATCATAAAAACGAGCATAAATATTTCTACCAAAAGAAATATTACAAAACAATGGGGAAGCCTACAGATATGAAATTTTCCGCTGTACAAGGCACAGTTATTTCAATTCTTTAATGGGTTCTCTCATGCAACTCACACGAACAATTCCAAAGTGTACTGTTCATATTAGTTACTCTGTCACAATTATAAATGCGAACATGTGATTATTGCCACGATAATGTATTTTAGGGTAGTCATTTTTCGACGTAATTAGAGACAGTTGTCGCTTACGAGATTTGGATGTGCTTTATTCAGTGCGAAACGTCTCCAACCAACGAATGTAGTGGATTGGTTGGCCGCCAGAACGATTCCATTTATCAAATGGAGCGGAGTTCAGCCATAAATCAAACCAGAACAGCTCGTTTGGACAGCTGTAGCACAGCGCTTCCAACCGACAAACGCAGGGGATTGGAGAACCTTCACAACAACTCCAGTAGACAAATGGAGCTGAGAGTCTCCAAACGACAAACGCGGGGGATTGGAGAACTTCCACAACAGCTCCAGTAGACAAATGGAGCGAAGCGTTTCCAACCGACAAATACAACGTATTGCAAAACCTCCGCTTCAGCTTCCATGCACAATTGGAGGGAAATGCCTATTTCTGACCAATGTTGAAAACTGTGCGTTTTCAACGAACCTCCATCCGAGGATTGGAGTAGAATGAGGGAATTACAAAGAAGTCTCGGACTGACCATTTTGCAATCAAATAAATAATGATTTCATAGTGAGTGCTCAATTTTGAATTATATTTTGATATCTTCCTTTATCTCGGTTATGTGTCTATTTTATATAGCTTGAGAAATTCCTATAATCTCCTTTTCTTTACTACTTTAGCTAGGGGCGCCTCTCTCACCGCCTCTCAATAAATACAAGGCAGTCGAAATTAACAGCGTGTCACAAAACCGAATATTATGCAGTGATTTATACCAGTCCCATACTGTTTAAATTCAGCATTTTAAGTATTTCAGTCTGCAGAGGAATTGCGTTTCACAAAGAAGCATCAGTTGCGCGCGACGTTTGGAAGATGTGAAAATTTCTATGAACCTCTTAAGTGAATGATCATCGAGAAAGTTATAGAAATTTGAAATATCAGAGAAATGCATTGCCAATAGAACTTGCAAATAGAAAAATGGCTTTTGATTTTCAATTCTACTGTCAGTAGCAAACTATTTGTCCGAATGGCAAATTTGGATACTTTTTTGAAAAGTTCTTCCTGTGAAAAGTGGCAATGCAGTGACCAAGAAACGTCCGGTAACAGCAAAATTATAATGTGTTGCTTTCAGGGTTTCGATTTCCTTCATGTAATGAGGTACGGAGGAAATTCGTCATTCAAAGTCATGTCATGAAATCATTTCATTATTAACATGCTTCGACATCTGCTAGAAAAATAGTTCCTAAACATTTTCGACTCATGATTTTTACCAAAACAAATCTACGTATAGTCATCAGAGAGCCTGAAACACGCCGAAACTCATGCGCTTTCTTTAAGAAAGCGAAATACAGTCTAGTTTTAGCTGCAAGAGGCCTCGATCATCCCCATATCAAGTTCAATAGAAATCCAAGCAGTGCCTTGTTCAACTGGGTCCACACATGGACAGCTGGTCCACATAAGATGACTGATATAACTGAATATACAATTTTTTAAACACACAGGTAGCTACAACTTCTTTTCCTCATTGCAGAAAAATCCGTAGAGCTACACCGATGCTCTACGACATCTCACTCACCCTCATATCAAGTTTCATCAAAATCCATGCAGTGCCCTCTTCCACAGAAAGGTAGTCACATCTCCTATTCTTTAATTCATAAATCTTCGTAGAGCTACACAAATACTCCACGGTGCCTCTGTCACCTTCACATCAAGTTTCATCAAAATCCAAGCAGTGTCCTGTCCTGCAGAGATCTTATAACCTTGAAATAGGAGCTTACACACCTGAAATTAATATATTCAAACAGAAAGGTAGTCACAGCTCCTATTCTTCAATTCAGATAAATTCGTAGAGCTGTACCAGTGCTCAACGATGCCTCACTCATCTTCATATCAAGTTTCATGAAAATCCATTCAATGCTCTGTCGTACAGAGGTCTTAAAGCCAAAAAACAACATCTTGTTCACAACTGAGTTTCCAAATTTTAAAAAGCAAAGGATAGTCACAACAACTGTGTCTCATTGCAGAAAATTCCACTGAGCCACACCAGTGCTCAACGGTGCTCACCTTCACATCAAATTTAATCAAAATCCATGCAGTGCTCTGTACTACAGAGATCTTATAGGCTGAAAATAGTAGCAATCACGAAGCTGAAATTTCAAATTTTCAAAGAACAGGGGTAGTCACAACAAATGTTCCTCATTGCAGAAAATTCTTTAGAGGTACAATAATGCTCCATGGCATCTCACTCCCCTTCACATCAAGTTTCATCAAAGTCCATGCAGTGCCCTCTCAAGGCCTACATAAGATGACCGATTTAAATGACCACTCTATGGGACCTGACTTACTTACACACAAAGTTTCATCAAAATCAATTAATGGTGAAATGCTCTTCTTATTAGTTAGTTTATATAATTAGAACAGCATGTTTCTGTGTAGGAGGTATATTCTTCATGCATAAAGAGATACTATAAAAAGATTTAGTGCTTCACAAAATCTATTTCGTTTCTTGATTTGTAGGAATTACGTGAACACTTGACCAGTCTAGGGGATGAGATATCTGAGTAGACATGACTTTGGAGAGGGAGTATCGTGGAATATCTTAAAAAAAAGGAAAATGCTTAATGGGATCTCTGTCCGGCTTATAAACAACATGGCGCATCATAAAGCTATGCTGAAAACTCAATTGATTTTGTATTATCTAAAGACACGGATTGGAATACATTTTTGCTAACGTCGCTATGCATTCTTGTGTATAACACGCGATGAAACTCATGTTTAGAGAGTGTGGCTTTAAAAGATGTTTAGAAACAATGTTTTGGAAAAATGTGCATAACAAGATTACTCAGTCGCATCTGACCTCGCTACAGAATGCACATCACGCAATATAAAAAGTTTGAAATATCGATTTCTTCTATTGGCTGATGAAAAAGCGGATAAAAGGAAATTCTGGAAGGAAAGATCCCCTCGGTCAGAAGGCTATTCATTATAGTCATCAGAAAACCTTCTCTGCCGTTTCTAGAATTTTTTGAGTAGGTCAAATTTTCAAACTTGTGAAGGCGCATTAGAATAGAGTATTGCATGGATTTTGATGAAATTTGGTGTGAAGGTGAGAAAGATACCGTTGAGCACTGGTGCAGCTCAACGGAATTTTCTGCAATGAGGAACAACAGTGGTGACTGCTCTTGGTTATTTGAAATTTGAAATTTCAGCAGTACCAGCTGATATTTTGAGGTTACGACATCTCTGTAGGACAGAGCATTCCTTGGATTTTGATGAAACTTGATGTGAGGATAAGTGAGCTACCATGGAGCATCGGAGTAGCTCTGCGGAATTTTCTGCAATGGAGAACAGTAATTGTGACTGCCTTTGTTTTTTGAAAATTTGAAATTTCAGCACTGCAAGCTGCTATTTTTAGCTTTTAAGATCTCTGTAGGACAGAGCACTGCCTGGATATTGATGAAACTTGATGTGATGGTGAGTGATGCACCGCTCTACCTTTCTTTTTGAAAATTTAATATTTCAGCTGTGTAATTGCTACTATTTTTGGCTCTACTTGGATTTTGTTGAAACTTGATATGAGGGTGATTGAGATGGAGCATTGGTTTAGCTCTACGACTTTTTTTGCAATGAAGATTGGGAGTTGTGGGCTTGAAGATTTCAAATATCATTTGTGTACAGGCTGTTATTTCTAGCCTATAGAATCTCTGGAGGACAGAGTATTGAATGGATTTTGATGAAACTCTGTGTGAAGGTGAGTGAGGCACTGTAGAGCTTATGTTTGGCTCAATTTGGGTTTCCGAAAAGATGCGCAGGAGATGTGACTATATAGTTGTGTGTTTACAAATGTGAAGTTTTCGCTGAGTGTACTGTAGGTCATATTTTGAATCTTGTGAAAGCTCTGTGGGACTGAGTATTGCATGGATTTTGATAAAACTGGGTGTGAAAGTGGGTCAGGCAACAGAGCTTAAGTTTGGCTCTATTGAATTTTCCGCAAAGATAATCAGGAACTTTGGCTAGATGTGTTCTTTTTGCCATGATGCTATTTATTTAGGCTACATAGAGTAAACTTGTATATGGTAGGTAGAGCGTCGACTCAAAAATCTGAAAAGATTCAGTTTTCTCTGAGATTAGGTTCTTAAGATCCAAAAGATTATTTGAGCAGATTTTACAAGCTAGATTTTGCAAATTATACCTGTGTATATATAGCCTACTAGCGACATGAACCCAATATGTAAGTGGTATGAAACATGATGGATATTAAAAGGAATGGATATTTGCTAACAAGCATCAAGCATGACATCAAGGGAATTTCATGAACCACATTACAATGCAAGTCTTCATGAAAAGTCGAGATCTTATTGTGCTTAACTCTTGGCTGAAAATTCAAGTTTTAATTCCATTTTCATCGGTATGGTTTTATGATTCACTAAATTTATGTTTCATTTTTTGAATCTGAATAGTAATGTGGACCCATTTACATCATTTAAAGTTAATTGTGATCATTGTCTTTGATCATGTTAGCTTGTGACATGATCACGCTTAAAAAACACCAGTTAAGAAAGTTGAGGTCAAGCATTAAAGCAATAGATTTAGTTCAGGTTTAGTTTAACAACAATGAGATTAAATACACGATAGATCAGATTGCCATGCAAAAGATGCGTAGCTGGTAGGATTCGAACCTACGACCAAGGTTAACTAGACCTGTGCTCTAACCAACTGAGCTACGAGCCACTTGCGCGACTCTGTCAATTGGCAGGATCAAACCCTCACCACCACACATCAGTTGTTCAAGGCAATAATAATCAATGAATAAATAACACGTCACAATTTTAGTAATAGCATTTAGTAATAGTCTTCGAATCGCTAATTTAACAAACCTCTCCAAGGCTGTCATGACACGAAGGATCTGTAAAATACTATTATTCCTACTGTATTGCTATCATCATCAGTCGATTCCGTGGAAATTTCTTCAAAACTGCAAAAATTTGCATATCTCACATTCGGCAATAATTTTTTGTTTTATTTAATAAGATTGAAACTCTAAACATATTGGGGATATAATTAAAACTGAGTTGCTACTCTGCCTTAAAAACTTACTCTATGTTTGGCTCTATAGCGAAAAATCATTAACATGAAATTTACACTTTGTATGTAATCAACCCTATGTTGTTAAATCCAAGGAAAAATTCATTAATGAATCAAAGCAGTAGCATGCTGTATGCGATATTAGTGATTGTGCGTTATATCCAGGGAAGGCCTACATTAATGCTGTAAAATTAAATTCAGTGTTTCTCAAAACTTCAGTGTTTCCATCATTCCTAAATCTTTATTCGATTTCGAATCTTATTTTTGACTGCTTAATCCTCAAGTCGGAAAATTAGTTCTTATGAAGCGCAATTTAGATCAATGCTTTATATTTCACTGCTGAAAATGTCACTGTTGCATAGCAGACTGCTTAATTTTTCTTGATAGAAACCGTCACAATTATGTCTTCGTACTGCCATCCGTCTCTATTCTAAAAATACAGTATCACCATGAGTTACCGTAATCTGTCAAAATGATTTGTTGGTAGCTGTATTTTTTAGATAGAATCTCTTTTTCTTTGAATAAGAGCATAGTGATTAATACAATGCCTATAGGACGGATGTATGCGACTGATACACGACTTCCTGTCGATGACTCTAAGAATAGGTTCTTGCTTCAATCTGTATAGAAGCAAGAACCATGAGTGTATGAGTGTATCATGGATGTAACACGATGATAAATGTATCGAAGAGGATTAGTTGAAGCTCGACTGTAGCTATATATTCTTATTCTACATTTTATTTGAGACAGCTCTGAAGATAATCTCCAGCAAGAGCTAAATATCATTGATAGATGGTCCTCCGATATTGGCTTGCCTCTCAATAAAAATAAGTGTTTTGTAATGGACATTGTAACAAAAAAGAATCTGGTTTTGTCTGATGTTTATTTTCCAGATGGTAATGCCTTGTGTCAGGTCTCATACATTCGCATTCTGGGCGTTACTTTTTCTAGTGACATGAAGTGGAATTTGTATTTGGATGATTTGGTTATGAAAGCGAGGAAGATACTTTATGTCATGTACAATCTTAAGCTCGGGATTGCCCTGCTACCCTTCTGTACAGATCATATGTCGCTTTTATTCGCTCCATATTTTTATTTGCTTATCCAGTTTATTGCAATGCACCGGACTATCTTTTTAATAAAATAATGCGCTTGGAGAAGCGAGTGTTTAGAATTATCAATTCGAATGAGTTTCCTTCATTCATCGAAGTTGCCACAAAGATGTGTTACAAAATGATTTCATCAATTGAGGGGTCTGTTATGTTCCAACCACATAAATGTCGACTAATTCATTCTCAGTGCACTTTGCGTCCACCATTCGCAAAAACTGAACGCTTTCGTTGTTCATTTATAAAATATTGTAATCTATGATCTTGTACTTTTGTAATGCGTTCACCGACTGTAACCATGTGAAGCAATAAAGATATTATTATTATTATATTATCTTTACCAATTCCCACACAAAATCAACGTATGTCATCCATGGGATGTAGACAATATAGTGATTTGGACAATGTGATTTTCCAACTCTGAGGAAACACTGATAAGTGGCATTGCACTTTAATATATTGGGATCTTCAATTTAGGAATACATAGCCACCAATTCGATACTAAGTCGATCAGTTTCGCGTAGATAGTTTTTCACATCAGACGTGTCAACAGTGCAAGTTTGTTATGGACCTAGATTCAGAGATAATTCGACGAAATAAATCATCCGTTTTGAGATCACCTTGTGCACTTTTCCTCTAGTAAACCAGTTTATGTAATTTTTTATGTAAATATAATACAACAAATGTTAATGGCAGCTAAATAAACTATCCAGATCAGCTGGTTGACATGGGACTCTGTGTCAAATACAGCGAATGTCTGTGATACCATTCTTCTTGAAGCATAAAGATGAACCATATAGTAGCTTGCGATTCAATGATCAAGCTTATAATTATTGGAAAAGCATGAAATATAGCAATGCAATTCAATCCATTATTGGTGCCTTAATTTCTTTGCATTGCGATGGTAATGATGAACATCACTAAAAGAAACTGTTCGGCAAAGAATTCAATCAGAAATTCCCGACCGGTTCCAATACATATTCACTCTTTCACACATCAAGGCAACTTTTGAGGTGACCATGAAAGAAACGATGTCAACAATGTCGTACTCTGATAATGCAATTGGCTACAAGGCAACATGTGGCACTTTTATTTCTCTTAAGCATTTCGATGATGGACAACTAATCATATATTTTTATTCTTAAACGACCTAGAAATGATGCAGTGAAATTATGAAGTTGAAATGTAAATTGTTTCCCAATTTAGCAATTGAACTTTCTGATTTTCATGAACTATTTTACTCAAGGTGTTAATGCAGTTGTAAGGGTTAGCATATTTGTCATAGGGTTTAGAAATGCATCGTATTTAATCAGAAATTAACAAATCCTCTCTTTCCTGCAACTTGTTATGCACGAACGCTCGTAGTATTATTCAAATATTATTGGTATGACAGAGTGAGGTATCTTGCACTCCAGCATCTTTCTTCTTGACACTGTTAGCGTGATATCATTCACCCACAATTAGTGTTGAAATTACAGATCACTTACTTTGATTTCCCTACATGTAATCTAAAAGTCAATTGCCAGCATGTATCTATAAAATCATCTAACTTCTTGTGTATTGCTCAGATTGATTGATTGATACGCGTATATTTAGTAAAGCACAAAAAAACTCCGAAATGGGAATCGTGTAGATTTACTCAGAATTACAATGAAAAGCAAGAATGTAAAAGTGATCCAGCTTAAAAATCCATAAGAATAGCAACACTAAAGCATCATGGGTCACAGGGAGGCGTTGCATGACACGGAAGTAGAGAAAATAGATCCTTTCGTACGGCACGCAGTTTTATTATGTGGAAGCAAAATTCGTCTGTTTCTATTAGAGCCATTGGGAATCAGTTCATGAAAAATATGGCATGGGTTATACAATGCATTTCTAAAGAGTCGAAGTACTAGAACTTTTCTGCGCTCAACAACGTTCAATAAATTGCACTTTTCACATGCATTAATATTAAACCCGTGGATGATGCGAAATGCACGTCTACAAATTGCTTCGACTTTCATATTCAAAACAGTTCCGAGGTTCAAAAACAGAGGAGATGCATAGCCGAATATTGATCTGATAATTGCATTAAACACTTGAACAAGCTGATCATGAGATTGCATAGTCCTCAAAGCTCGCAAAACATACAGCCGCTTCGAAGCAACGGATAATAAATACATGTTCAACATGATCTGGGCAAGGTTAACTTTTCATTGGAAAAGACGCCCAATATCTTTAACTTTGTGACATTTTCATGCTCACGAATGGATGGTACACAATAACGGGAGAAATTTTATATCAAAAGCCAGGATTCTAATGGCTACCACATCGGGTATGTCAAGCAACCGGAGAGCAATATGATGAAGAGTTATAAGTGCACACACGGTAGGAGATGATGGTCTGTATGTGAACTGTTGAGAATCGTAGAAGCTGAATTTCGTCACGAAACTTCTCCAAAACAACCTTTTCTAGTACCTTGGTCATCACAGGAAGAAGTGAAATCGGCCTAAGACAATATTTTTTCACTGGAATCGCTTTCGGAATTGGGCACATGTCAGCGATTTTCCAAACTGTTGGAAGTGTGTGATATTTGAATAATAGATTAAAAATATACGTTAATGGTTGGCAAATAATATCAGCTAATATCTTCAGGAGTAAAGGATGAATGTCATCACTCCCTGCTGACCATATTGCGCACCAATTGCGTACCATATTGATATCGCAGATATTCCAGTGTTCCAAACCATCGCTGGGAATAAGTATGAAATTATCACTTATGGTGAAAAAAATCGAAAATATTGCATTGATTGATTTCAGCAGCGTCATAAGAGTCCCTGAATAATGAAACAATGCGGTTCATCGAATTATCTTCCCTTTTCCCTCGGACTTCATTTACCACTGACCAGAAGCCTTTGGGAGTTTTACACATTTTTGAGCTCCAAATCATCTTTGACTTGTAAATCTCGTTCCTGGCCTTAGTTTTATGCTGATGGAAAAGGGAAAATTTCCAGCAACGAAATGCTTTCAAGCGCTGGTTTATAAGCTGTAGCATCACAACAGTAATCCGTTCGTGACACAAATTTCACAAGAGAAACCGGAATAACTGACGTTGCAGTCGAGAAAATGTCATTGAACCTCGATACCAGATGATTAAGTAAGTCATGCCTCCTAATATTTAACTCTGGAGAAAGATGCTCTGATGTTGGTCTTAATTGTACTCAAGCTCAGCTCATTATTCCGTGTGCTAAGCTCTAATTATTTAACAAGTTTTGTTTTCTATTTGTTTTTAATTTCACACAACCCAATGACTCTATTTCAGTTTATTTTTCAGTGATAATACCGCACATGCGAACGTGCATTTTCAATAGGAACAACTTATCTATTTTATCGAAACCATTAGTGTGGTTAAAGTTATTAATATCTCAACTTACTAACTGTCCAATCTTAACGAATATCAACGAAAATCATTTGTTCTTCACACAGAATTACATCTATAAAAAACTGTGTCAGAAATGTGACTTCTATCATAATTAAGTTTTATGCCAAAATGACGTCACTATTCACTATTCAAAATTGAAAATCACTGTTTGTTTACAAGCAAATAAACCGGTGCAACGATCAACCGATCTTCGATGCAAAATACCAACAGACGTATGCTGCTAGACAGGTTTGCTGGTGGAACGGAATGATCAGTCGCATTCCCACTTTATTGCCACTAAAAATATTGGAATTCTCATGGGATTCCAATCCTAACCTATATAAAGGGAATATCATTTCGCCATATTTTAGTTTTTTCAAACCATGCGTTCATAAAATTTTGTCAATGACCGACAAGCTATTCGTAATTGTATTATGTCTTTTGTTAAAATAGTAACTGCTTAATCCAGAGAGCTTTTTACCACCTATCCAGTAGTAATGATTAAAAAAGCATGATATTCAGCGGATACCAAATATTTATTAGATAAATTGCCAATATTTCGCCTTACGGCTTTATCAAGGCACAATAAAAACAGAGAGAATGGCGAGGTATTTATAGAAGGACTAAAAAGAGTTCACAGTTCACAGCAGGGTGCACATAGGCTAAGAGCAAGCTATATGGAAAAATCAACATGACGTCCATGACAGCCGTTCATCAACATGCCGTCGTGGCGACTGATGTAGAGAGCTTCCATTGCTCTTCTCTTTTGAGTATTGCTCAAGCCTCGATGAACTATCGACCAGCGAACGTGAGATTCAGGCGACGAGGTGCTGTGCTTCTCCACGAAATGTTGATGTACAGCACTGTTGTCCTGAGAAAAATGCTCTCGAAGACGCGATTTAATGCAGCGGCTTGTTTCACCTATGTATATACGGCATCACATTCCGTACATACGATTTTATAAATCAGATTCTTAGAATAACACCGATTCGCATGCTCTCCGATGCTGCAGGTCTCACAGTTGTCATTGCATGTTAATCTCTGTTTCGGGGGATGAAATATCTTGCGTAGGGATTTACCAAAATCAAAGTATAGTCACATATTCCGAGAGAGAGGATCTTCGCACAGTGTTGATCATCCGCTGCTTTGAAACTTCATCAACAAATGGACAACGAATAAATATACAAGCATCATTATCATTCTTAGCGGTCCGACTAGGCCTGTTATAATAAAATAAATATAATGAAAAATATTGACATTGAAGATATCATCGATCTTACGAAGCTCGCCTTGTTTTCCAACACTATTTTACATGATAGCAAACAATATAGCCAAATTAATGGTTTGGCTATGGGAAATTTGATGGCTCCTCAGCTGGCGATTATATACATGAATTCGCTTGAAGAGCGAATACTTAATTCATTCAATGGTGCAGTCAAATGGAAGCGGTACATTGATGATTGTTTTATTTTTTGGTCTTCTAATATTTCCATTGAGGACATTTTACCTGTTGTTAATGGTTTTTCTGCTTGCATCAAATTTACAAGGGAAATTCCTAACAATGGTATTTTACCATTCTTAGATACCGAAGTCTATGTGGAAAATGGACGCTTCCAAACAAGACTGTATATGAAGAATATACACAGTGGCACTTTATATCCTTGGGATTCCTTTTCTCCCATGTCTATCAAAAGAGCTATAATGATTGGTGAATTAAGGCGAGCAGACGCACGATCAACTACTTACGATAACAGGAAATACTCCAGGAATCTGGTAATTGATCGACTGAGGAAGAATGGATATCCATCTCGTTACATACGAAAAATACAATGGCAATATTATAACAGGCCTAGTCGGACCGCTAAGAATGATAATGATGCTTGTATATTTATTCGTTGTCCATTTGTTGATGAAGTTTCAAAGCAGCGGATGATCAACACTGTGCGAAGATCCTCTCTCTCGGAATATGTGACTATACTTTGATTTTGGTAAATCCCTACGCAAGATATTTCATCCCCCGAAACAGAGATTAACATGCAATGACAACTGTGAGACCTGCAGCATCGGAGAGCATGCGAATCGGTGTTATTCTAAGAATCTGATTTATAAAATCGTATGTACGGAATGTGATGCCGTATATACATAGGTGAAACAAGCCGCTGCATTAAATCGCGTCTTCGAGAGCATTTTTCTCAGGACAACAGTGCTGTACATCAACATTTCGTGGAGAAGCACAGCACCTCGTCGCCTGAATCTCACGTTCGCTGGTCGATAGTTCATCGAGGCTTGAGCAATACTCAAAAGAGAAGAGCAATGGAAGCTCTCTACACCAGTCGCCACGACGGCATGTTGATGAACGGCTGTCATGGACGTCATGTTGATTTTTCCATATAGCTTGCTCTTAGCCTATGTGCACCTGCTGTGAACTGTGAACTCTTTTAGTCCTTCTATAAATACCTCGCCATTCTCTCTGTTTTTATTGTGCCTTGATAAAGCCGTAAGGCGAAATATTGGCAATTTATCTAATAAATATTTGGTATCCGCTGAATATCATGCTTTTTTAATAGTAACTGCTTATATTAGCTGGTACCAAGTCCTCGAAGTATTTTCAACCTTCGCAATTCGCATCCCATTCTCTATAGGAAATTAGAAATGATAGTATTACCGGTTCACTTTTCTTAAGATGTGTCTGTATCAACAAGACAATATCATACTAATCAACTCCTGGGATTTTAAATTGAGGTTTAAGACATGTCGTATTTTGAAAGCATATCTAAAAACATGATTCATAAAAATTATAAAGAAAAACATAGGCCAGTAATTTTATCTTTCCTTTTATTTGTGACATGCTTCGCTCTCTCATTTCATAGCAAATACAAAGCGTGACAAAATGATGTTGTTCTATCTTATAAAGAGATGCAACAATGGAGTGATTACAACCTAAAAGATCTAGATAAAATTGCGAATCTGAAGCAGGACAATAGGACAAATGAAGAAAGTCAATTAGCTAATAAATATCATCGTTACCACGACAACTGTAGACTGACAACTGTCTCTTTCTGCTGGCAGAGATCTGAGGCCAACTTCCTGATCAGAAATGCCTCCACTAGACAAAGCTGTCGTCAAAACTGAAACTGTCGGAGGATTTCAGAGCGTCCTCTAGTACCGGGATGTAGTTGAGGGCATACTACTAGATGTCTAGTGACGTTGCTATCCGGCTCTAGTTTCGATCGGGATCTCTGCCGATTTCCTTTGTTCAGCCAGTCGGGGAAGTGTTGAGCAAAGCGTCTGGAAGATGCGAACTCAGTCCTTCCTTCGCATCTGTTTCTACAGAAACACACAACGTTGTGGGCTGCCATGGGGGGATCGTGGTTCTTTGTCTTCCAGCAGCCATCCTGCGCACAAACTTTCGTGGTCTGGAACACGATGGGCGGATTCACTTGAGGATAACTTGTTTTAGTGATCTTCTCCAGGTGCTTTCTTGTCTCTTGAGCGATGATCTCACCTTTGAAAGGCAAGACCAGTCTCAACTCCTTCTTCTTCGGACCGATCATATTTGGCTTCTCTCTTGTGCCCTTTGATGAACCATGTTAGGTAGCCGCTGCTCTCGAGAGCGCGGATCAACAGTTCCTCCTCTTCTCGTCAATTGTCTTCGCTGCAGATTCGCCTCGCTCGATCGAATAAGCATCTCACCAAGTTCTTTTTGTGGGACATAGATACGAAACTGCAGAACGATCCCTTCCGTGACTTTTTGCGATACACGCTCGTTGAGACTTCTCCATCCAGACCGCGCTTTACCATGACATCCAAGAAGGCCAGTCGATTGTCCACTTCATCCTCTCTTGTAAACTTCAGGTTACCATGTACCTTCTCCACTACTTGGAACAGTTGGCTGAGTTGGGCACCATCCTTTTATAGGATGAAGGTGTCATCAACATACCGTTGGTACCACTGAACTGATCTCCTTCCTCAATTTCCTCTCCAACATGCCAAGGAATATATTGGCTGGTCGAGGACCCAAAACACTGCTCATCGCACATCCATCGATCTGCTTGCAGACTAGACCATTGAACTCCAACCGGCAGCCTTTCGTGCAGATGCGCAGTAGCTCATCCAGCAAACTCAGTGGCAGGGATGCGGAGTCGGAGTCCCGGAGTCCTATCATTTTTGCTGGAGTCGGAGTCCTATCAAATGATAGGACTCCAGACTCCGGCCTATAACTAGACCAAAAATATAACACAAACAAATTATTTATCCTTGTGCATTGCTGTCACTATCTTGATGTCAACTTTCTCCGTCAAACAAAAGTACAGAGACAGCAGTGCATGCAAAGCTTGTAATAGTTGAGGGAATGAACCGTGATAGTGAAAAAGGATTGTCATCTCACTCGCTGATTTAGTAGAGAAGACAAGCCTTCCTAGTCTCGATCACACTTACACATCAAAGGTCACATCAGAGACAAAAATGAAGTATTAGTTTGTTTGAAAACATTACCTCCTACCCTCACGTTTATCGTATGTGATGGCTCCTCCAAAGCGCATTTTAAAATCGAAAGTGCAGGTGCTCATCATTTTTGGAGAAGGATGGGGAACTTTTCCTGCCTGATAGAGACTGGAGAAAAACCGTGTGAAGCACTCATCAGCACGATGGGAGGAGCTCAGTCGCATGCATCCAACTTAAAGCGACATTTGATAAACTTTCATCGAAAATTATTGATAATTGATACATAACAATGATCACTAAAAAATCTGTTCAGGTAAGCCTATGATGATCTATGATGTAGGTCACCAGATTTTTTAAAAAACTAGGCTTTATGTACTTGCCACTCGGAGTCGGAGTCCTATCAAAAGCCGGAGTCCTATCAAAATGATAGGACTCCGCATCCCTGCTCAGTGGTATTGGTACCTGACTTCCTTCGTCTTGGATGATCTTGTTTACATGAATGACTGGCCTATGTTTTTCTTTATAATTCGATCACGGAGAAAGGATGTTTTGATTCATTAATTGCTCTGTTTAAAAACAATGCTATATAACCACACTTACAATACAGTAAAAGGCTCATGTTTAAAGGCACAGTTTTAAAACTACATTAGAAAACAAGGTTTATAAACAATGTACAAAAATACCTGTACTTGTTATAAATTATGTTCAAAAACCTTGCGTTTGTGTGTGCGTGCGAGTACAGTATAATAAGATGATGAACAATATTGCATGAATGTACACTAAATGGCCATCAAATCCATGCACCAGCAAAAGAAACTTGTGAAACTTGCTAATATATGTACATGTATTATCAAAGCCAGGCACGGAGGAACCGGAGATGGGCACCGGTAGCACGTGCCCCACCCCCAGAAAATTAACAAATTTTCATGCCCCGCTCTCATAATTCAATTGGTGTTCAAAAATTTTAGACATATCATTGATTTGACAGAGTTAAAGATGGCCGATGAGTTGCCAAGTTATCATTTTCCACATTCATCTGTTGAGCACAATCCCGTTCAAGTGAAAACGATGCCGAAAAAGCGTGGTATGGAGGCAATTATGTCATGTTTGACAGGCAATGGATAAAGCAAACAAGGAAAACGCAGAATTAACTTTTAATTAATTAGTTCAATCATTTAATTAATTTAATTTGTCTACGATATATCAATCGATTGTGAATGATCTACCTGATGAGAGATAACTCAAAAATGTTGGGATGCAATCTACAGCGATTGTTTCCGTGGCAAATGGAGTGTAATTCTATCAGCCCTTTATCAGTTTTATGGGTCCTTCAGTATTGAAAGTCCATTGTTGCTGTAGGCAAACCCTAGCAATAGCATCAGGTGTCTCTCAAAGCTTTGAGTGGGTCCCTTTATCAGCATTACACGCATGTTGGGTCTTCAGTATGGCAGCATGGAGGGTCCCTTCTTAAGAATAAGGAGCCCTGTGTTTGTCATTGCTATATATTCCACAGTAGGCATACTTTGCAGCAAAGTAGCAAAAGTTTGCCTCTAAATACCCGATTGACTTTTATACAGATACAACAATTTACTTCTAGTAAACATCCAAAAACAAAGAACAGACAATCTCAACTCAACAGACAATAAAACAATTCATTCAAAACCAACTACGACGACTAAATTTTTTGGAAAGTTTTGACTGACTGTATTTTGATTGGCCATGAACTATATTCTGTAGCATTATCAACTTTCATGACATTGTATTTTATTTGAGCATGGTTGAGCTTCGAAGTCGGAATCTACATGGTTGATAAATGAAATCTCAATAATTTTCAAGAAAAATTCTAATTGATTTAGATGTGCGGAATATTTAAATGGTCGCACCTTAGGTATACTTGAATATTCGTATAAACTTTCCCATTAATTTGATTAATGAATGAAATAGAAGTTGAATGGAAATATCTGGACAATTCTAGCGTTTCTTATAGCTTATTCAACTAATACGCGCCTGATGTGGCACATGACATACTCGTACATGTATTTACACACACCTAAATTTTATTTCATTTTAGAATATATTCCATAGTTATACTGTGGTCGAAACACTCAGGCATAAAAAGTGTCTTTCTGTTTTGGTGGCCCTGCCCTTTTCATCGTCTTACATCGTCCCTGATTAAAGCCAATGTCACAAGTTTGCATGTTAGTGACTCTATGTTATTACTTGTAAATATATAAAATAGAGCAAAAAAGACAAAAATCGTGTCTTTTCAAAAAATACATAGAATGATTTTAACCCGAAGGTGAGAATTTTACAGATAACAGCCAATAAGTTGACAGATAAGATAAAGCAATGTAGACCAGTATACTCTAGCAATGGAAAGAAGTAGACTACTTCTGATCTGCAGTCGCGTCACTAATGCTTCACTCTAGAAGAGCTATTTCTCTCTCAAATACGTGGAAATTTCTATGTTTTGAAGTAATTGATTCACATTTGACCATTTTTAACTATTTGTTATGTTGTTGAGTTGCCACTTTGTCACGTGCATTGAGCCTTTGTGTCACATTCTCCTTGTGTCAATGAGTCTAAATCATATTCATTGAACCATGCACTTTGTGCTTTGGAGATAGTGAATGTTTCCAAGCGCATTTCACTTAAACAATAAAATTCAGGTTTATTGGATTTAGCAATTTACCAATTACGGCTGTATGAGAATTTTATGAAACGTCAAGTGTTTCATCCACTAAGTTTACTTTTACATTTCTTTCTAGAGCTGCTGTAGTCGTGACTATAGATTAATTAAAATGAAGATCATTTTGTGGCAATTGTCTGTAATCATTCTTGTAATTTTCTTTGAAACACAATTCAGTGGTAAGTAAAAATAATCTGTGAGAAATTATGAAAATGCAACGTTCAGCCTGTTTGGTTTCCTTTTAAAAGATAAATCATCTTGTAAATGATTCTCTGACTGATTCCCTGAATGACTTTCTGCATGATTCTCTGCAATCCATTTCATAATGACTGATTTCGGAACAAGCACCCTATCTATGTCCATGCTCTCGCTTGCATTTAGTCCTACCGTTAGTCGCATAAGTCAGGGCATAGATTTCCAATGGAAAATACTATTTTTGTATTACCCGTGCATAATCCAATTCATCCACCTCAAAGCCAAATATTCAAAAAATTCAATTTTAATGAATGCCCAAATCTAATAAAACAGACATATTTCAATTAAACATACAGGTACATGCAAATATCATCAATTGCGTACTACTGCGTATTCTTTTGCTCAAAGGAAGCAGGGCATTGATGACCATGCCTTGCGACGAACTGGCACGGCATGGTAAATCACTCGATCCGGACGACGTGTTAGCCTACATCATTCGATGATTTTTGAAACTGCGCAATGATGAAATAATTGATAATGAAGCACTCTGTCCCACATATTTTTGCTTAAAGACATTTTTTTTAACAAAAGGTCTGTATCTCAATTTGCCAGTCATGTCTGTAATTGTCAATTCAATTGTTCACTTTCCTAGCTGCATACTACTTACATGCCATATCTGTATATCTAAAAATTGTATTCTATAATTGATAGTAATTTAAACGCATGTTATCTTTGCTGATTGCATTGTCTTTGAAATCATACAAAAACACATTTTAAAAAATTAATGTGGTGATGTCATCAAATTTGTATTATCAAACTTCAGGTTCAAATTTGTATCTATTCGCTTGCAACTTTCAATTTGAATTTGCTAAGGGTTCTTCTGGCTATCTTTGACAAGAGTAAAGCTTTCAATAGACTTTCGCATGAATCCATAATTGATCATCGTTTTCAGATTTCCTTCCCTGTGAGCTTTGTCTCATGGATTTGTAGCAATCTTCGGGAAAGGAGTCAGCGTGCTTGTCTACCGTGTCACACCTGCAGTCCTATTGAAAATGTCTCATCCGGATTTCCACAGATCTCAATCTTAGACCCGTATCTATTCAATGTTGCATTGGGCTCACTGCGACCATTTGTAATTTCAATGTCTGTTATAAAATATGTTGACGATGTAATTGCACTGCACTATTACCGCGTCGCAAGAACGATTCTGTAGGCAGTCTAATTGATCTTGAGATGACAAATATGACTAACTGGTGTATCTTATAGGTCCATGAAAACCATGGCATGTTTTCTCCAGCTCCAACATCAGGCCTGTAGTTGTATCTGATTCCTTGTTATACAACACATTGAAAATGCTGGGAATAACTAACCAGGTCAATTTAAAATTCAAACACCATGTAGAGTGTGCTTGCAAGCTTCAGCTCGTCGAGTAGATGTTTTTAGGATACTCAAATATTTGCCGCCAAAGTAATATCTAGTTATATATCATTATCACTATTATGTAATATAAAGAGCTTCTGTAAGTACTTCAGAAAGTTTTATACTTTCATTTGATATACAATGCAGAAAAAATGCTCAACAGTCCACTGATGTTTTCGTTTGCGTTCATGCACGAAGTGCATTTTATAGTATTGGCTAAACTCATTTGATAGAAGTATAGATAAATGCTTAAAAATTTCGCAATCATGATGGACTTGCAAGACCATCACATTTACACATTATCACCATTACATTTACTATATACATTACGGGGTTCTTCGCATACGATAAAGAATTGTAAGTTGTAGGATTATTAAATTTACAAACACAGAATTACTGTAGATTGTTTAAGTACATCATTCCACAGAAGAAACGACAACCTGTCAAATGTTGTGCTTACAAGACTTCTAAGGCTAATCTGATATATTTCTGTGCTTAATTATTATATTTTACATTTTATTATGATATCACTATGATATTAGTTTAATTATTTTCTTATAATGCTCATGAAAACATGGCGCGTAATAATATTATGGCGTCATTAAAAATATAAAATATTATAAATTGCAGAGAAACAAAATAATTCTTATTAAATATTGATGATGTGATTCAATGACATTACATGGATTTCAGCGGCTCAGATTCCGGCCTCTGCCTTTTCGAATGCCTACACTTATCGCATAACATCCAATCGGATGTCGTCTTTCACCAAATACCGCTATTCCGCAATGTAAGTATATTCGCCATTTATAGTTACTTCTTAGAATGAACTTTTCATTCATGAAAAGGTCATGTGAAAATGATTTTATTTCTATGTTTTTACTACAGCGATTTCTACGCATTTAGGGTAATGGGCCTATTGAAACAGACTGTGGTGGGGCATATGTCTCTATGTCTCTTTTCAGTTCTAGGTATTCAAAGCCGGATGTACTCGATACAAGTCATAAACCCAGAAAACGCGCATCATGGAATAGCGATATGGTAGTTCCAATAAGAGCTGGCACACAACATAATACGGTAACATAGTAAACATGACAACATAACAAACATATAACATAACAAAAATATAACAACAAACATAGCAACATAATAACATAATATAGTAGGTCATCATTTACAAGCGCACCATCCGAATGATCATTTTGTTCAGGATGACTGCATTTTCCTCCATATGCCATAGGGCCAGCCCGGCCGCAGAGAAGAATTTGCAGGTGAAATCTGTGGAAATATGAGGTGGCACATGCTGGCACATCTCAAAGGATTAGATTTACCCTGTTTGTTTGGCTGGAACGAAGCTGTATTTGAAAATGGTCTGGCTAACATCACAGCCCGTTCATAGTACCAAATGGAGCAAATAGAGGCTTTGGTTGAGATTAGTGGAAATATGGGGTAACATGGAATGGAAAAGTTTCGGAAATCAATTGGTCATCTACAAATATGTAATCATTAAATAATGTCGATGGTTGACTTAATTTTTTTATCATGGGTTTTCCATTGCTATGTCGTCCATTCCGTTTTCTTTTGGGCACAACCAGTGACCTTAAACCATGCATTACTCCTAATGATTGATTTAGTCAATAAACGATGGAAAGCACTTCAATAGGTCTAGATTGTTATGGAATGAAAGAATACAATCAATGAGTAAAGGATATTTGAGATCAAAATTATTTTATGTTTCAAAATATACATGTATAGAGCCTTGATAATTCACTCTATTGATTATTGATTATTTATTAATCATGCATGTCTCTTTTCACTTGCCTGACGAGGGACACCAATGGTGCTCTCAAGATTTCTCAATGCAATCTGATTTGACATATATACTGCTTTGACGGGATTCCCCCGATGGAAAATAAGAATTATTTTAGTACATGTATGCAATTCTGCTAATCAGATAGATTCACTTTTCACTGATGAATTGCAAGCATGCGAGTATTTAGATCGTTTATTTCAAAGGAATATATCAAATAAATTTTAGACAAAATAAATTTTACTACCTACTTGTGCAAAATCGAGGTAATATCTGTGATCTAGATGATGTGAGAAAGCTGCTCCTTCCAAGCAAATCTGGGAAACGACTAAATTTCTCCAAATTTGTTAAAACTCTATGATGCGATTTCTGATCCTCTCTCCAATGTTTTTAATGTCTCCTTTAGGTGTATTCATTGACTGGGTGTAGTTTTATGCAATGGTGGATATTTATCCCATTCTTAAATCGACACCAGTAAGCAAAAATGATCTCAAACCGATTTATCTCCTCCCCTTATGATGAGCTCAAGAATGTTTCCGACATTTTTCAGTTTGCGATACATAAAGCAGTCATCAACAGAATGTAATCTAATAAGCATTCACGAACAAGTTTTGAAGTTGCTCAATCCACATCTTGTTGCTGTCCTTTAACATGAGAAAGGCTAAATCAAAAGGATGATATTTCTCATTATTTCTGCAGTTGTCGTGTCTTTACCCGGTGTTCAAAGAGTAAATAGATAAAAAAGAAAGCAATGATGTCTTAAAGTATGCGTTAGGCTGGGCAAAGGTTGGGCAGCGTAACCCTCAGTCGCAGGTTATGTTCCACAGGGCTGTGTTTTTGGAGCTCATTTATTTGCTATCTTTCAACATATAAAATCTTTTCAACGATTGTAATTTTCAACATAGTAATTTTCAAAAATTATGAGGATGCATCGATTGTCTCGCCTGCTCACAAATTAAATTCAAACGATAATCTCGTAGTTGAAGGGATATTCTGAATTTTGCGACTTGCATAAACTGCAAATTGTATAAAAAATCCCAAGAGCATCAATTTTTCAACAATTACCTTTCATTTGTCTCATCAACTAATACTGTTTGAGTGTACGGGTGAAATTCTGGGGCTGTCTTTCAATGAAAAATTGACTTAATTAAACCAATTATCATGCTTCTGATCAGCGATGTATACGAGAATATCGTTCAATGTGGATAAAGTGGACCAGCATGCTGGTGTTTACCGACAGTAGGAGGCTTGCCAAATCTGAATGTGTGTAGATTTCGACAGAGACAAGTGTCAAGTGTTCGAAAGCATGATAAGAAATCATTTGATGACATTCCATTTCAAAAATTATGGCTCCAGACTTTGTACTTTTCAATTGATAAGAGAAAACATAGAAAATTTCATTTTTGACAAAAACTGCAATTTGCGTTCCATTGGATTAATATGTGTTTTTCTTTGATCCTGGCTGACAACAAAAGAATTCAATAATACTACACAAATGTTTAATAATGCTTCATTGAATCAAGTTAATAATATATCATACATTTTAAAAACTCAATATTAACTAACACATTATAATATGTTCATTCTCAATGACACATGCTTTAGGCTGTATTAATTGTCTATTTTCCAGGAATAGATTAAAGCGGTACACTTCTGTGTATACATTCACATCACTCGGATCTGCATCCTATTACTTCGGGATGTATTCTCAATTGGCCCGCCTCGTCGGTTACTCTCCTTCGACGTCTTATTCGTCAACCCGAAGTAAGCTTCGAAACGTACAGCAAAACTCATTGATATAGGCTACTATGCGAACACAAGTACCTATTTGCTTGTGATGAACAATATCAACAACAGTCTACTTGTATGATAAGACAGAACAGTGCATGCTTTTGAATAACGTTTGTTTTTACTGTTATAATGCTTCGTGTAACGTGAAATTTGGGTTGACCCTTCGCATCCTTGTTTCAAATTTTTCGTTTTAAAATCAAGACAGTTTCCGAGTTGCTCTATCTCTAAAGAGATGAAAATGTGTTGTAGGATAAATCAAATACTAAAGAGCACAGGAGAAAGATCTAGAATAAATTTGAAGAATTTATTGAGGATAAATTGCTTTATTTCAATGATGACAATTAAATCTTGTGTGTATCAACTCGATTAAGTCAAAAATATCTCTGGAAGAAAATAATAGCATAAAAGAATTTTGCTCACAATGCGATTTCTTAACAGTTACGAGCGCATGTTATCAAGCGTAACCATCTTTAAATATCTACAGTGTTGTTAAGCAAAACTGCCCACCCAATCAAATTTGTAAAAAGCACGATTATCTTCATTACACAAATCAATATTTAACATTCATTTTAGTCTCAAAAGAATGGTCAGAGATGCAAAAAGAATCAAAACTAAAACGCGCGTTTAGCCAAGTCCAGAGGCCTGTGCTTTTTTGCAAAATCAACGGCAGTGTTGCTGCACAACACTGTATTTTAGATATCACAATACTTCTCCTACGTCAAGCAAAGAATTTGGCCACCATGTGATTTGTCATCATACCATTGAATTTTAGTGACTTGCATTCAACGAAATAACATTGTAATTTTCACACTTTTTTTCTATTTAAATTTGAGTATATTGAAACAAGCATGTAAGATGCCTAGAAAGTAAAATTCATGATTCAGCATCCTCATGTTTATCCTACACATCCATTGAAAAGTTTCGGCATTGCTATTTAATTTTAAGCATGTAGTAAGATTGAGTAGGATCTTGTATCATTTTAAGTTAATTGGAAAAAGTATAAAAATAGATTATTTATTTGACTTATAGATTTGTGTATCATTTTTTCATGTCAAAGTCGTTCTTCAGAAAATTAAGGTCGCTCCAATCGATTCTTGATTTAGCAGACTCGTGATGATGCATCCAGTAGTAATTTAACTCGACCGTTATATTCAAAATAAATCAGCATTTCTTACGATTGTTCAAAGCTGTGCCGAAACGTTGAGTGTTAGTACTTCATGCATGTTATATTTTTTGATTTAATAATGGTCGAGTTAATTTGCCAGTTGATACTTTGGATTCCCACTGATGGTTGTCTTAAACGACTTATTCAAACAATAATAAGGCTCGTTCAATCTTATTTTTGCTTTAGCGTGTCCAAGACTGTTCTACCATCTCTTTTAGTCATTCCTTTTCAACGGTGAACAGCAAGTAATTGCTTGGTGCGACGGAAGGTGCACAAAGAGGGACCAACCGAACAATGACCTCTTTTGCTTGTGCCATGCCAAGAGAAGTTGCTAATCTCATCAAGTCACAGAGTGCGCTTTTCTGACATAGACCCTTGGTGATCATGTTCTTAACTGAGCTGAGGAAAATTTTGCAAGATGGATTGAAATTCTCATCAGCTCATACATTTTACTCGTATATGTAAAAATAAGTAGTATGATAATTATATATATAACTTGCTTAGTAATGTCATTGAACTATAAGCTATAACGCAGCAATAAGCGTGACATTGCCGAGAAAAAAGGAAAACGGTGGAGAAATGTGATATAAAAGAGGTGTGTAAAGATCAACCAATGAAAAGCTAAATATCTGAGATTTTAAAAAGATCAATATACAAATTATTAGATGGTGGAGGATTACAGCGTTTAAATATCGATCGTAAGTGAGGATGTTGGAAGTGGAGAGTTGAAGACAGAAGTGGCACATGCATTGAAGAGTTCTTATTGGATGGCAAACTTTGAGAATTTTGCATGGGAGGTTGTCAGTAAAGAAGAGGGGAAGGGTAAATAAATGACCAGCAATAATGCATTGACCTGAGACGTGGGAAAAAGGAAGATCCGTGACAAGATGTTGTTGAAAATGCTGTGTTGATCATGTGGAGTGATGCTGAAACATAAATGATAATAAAGCCCAATTGCTACGGAAAGCCTTGCTATTGTCAAAGACGAAAAATTGTTGAACAGTTTTTACTCACTTTTGAAAGTATTAACAGTATGACTCAAAAGTGTCTGCTTTACTTGTGAGAAGCAAGATATCAATTAAAATTTCTTAATGGTCACCAAAAATGTCACTTCCAAGAGTTATGATGCACATGCTCCAGTTATATATGAAACTTGGAGGTAATTCTCTGAATTCTTAGACAGAAAGTTTAAACATCATTGAAGGCATTTTCACTGCCAATGGTTAGTCACATGAACGTATTAACAATAGCAAAAAATAATGTTGATAATTTTCATCCTTTTTCTAATGATATAATAGCATTTTTGTGTGCCCCCCGTATATCAATACTTCTAAAGATCAAGCTAAAAGGTTGTTGATGACATAAAAAAACTTCTTCATGCGAACTAGAAAATTATTGTTGCTTATAGAACCCTAAAAACAGATTACCTTTCCGAACAAAGACAGGGTGTAGTTTAGTCTCACGGCTTGGGTTCGACGTAAATCCCCATTGATGGTATAATTCCACAGTTTCTTGGGCGTCCCGCAGTCCCGCACAGGCTCTGTTCCTGACACCTTTAGCTGGTTTGCGGTTTACACAACGGAACCCGTTGGAGCACGAGAGACGTGTCCAAACCAGATTATTCAATGATGAAACTTTGGGTCACTTCAAATCAACTAATTATATGTTGGCTTGCTAAACTTTGTCCAAGCCGGGCATCAAAAAATGGACAAGGCTGAAAAGGAAGTGAAGCGGGTCTAACGGGACCGCTTCCAATTCTGTGTGACGACTTCTTGAGATCAATTGCTTGTCTGCCGTAGACTTAGCTTGAACAGAGTCAATTATGCAGGGCTGATTTTTCTGTCAGAATTACGATCAGTAAACACGTGAATTACGTCCATCCATAGATATCAAATTGTTATCGATTATAGTTATCAATTTCTGCGTCTAGCGGCTTTTCAGCGCAACAAGCCGTTGGAAACTCAAGACAGGACTCCATCAATCGCCTCTTGACACGAACATAAAGATTTAAGCTTGCGCGCAGAGAAGACCGACTTTTTCCTTTATTTAGTTAGTGAGACAAGAATGGACAATAGCGGTTTGTTATGATTTTTCTCAGCCGCTCTTTTAGGCATCGATCTATGTCAATGTGGTTGGGTCTTAAGTGGAATTAAATTGCTGGAACATGCAGCAGTTGTAGACAGTGATGGGCGTTGCGATAAGTAAAGCGATAATATCGCTTAAGTCGAAAATTTATCGCTTATCGCAGAGACCGGAAAATTTTATCGCTTTTTATTTCCCGCGATAAATCCTGCGATAAATTTAGTGATAAAGAAGAAAAAACGTTTTTTAGCATTATTTTACAACTAGTTTTGTTTTCCATTTCAAGTGATTCGGTAGACGGAATCGGTGAGTGAAGAGTTTAATTAGCTTCAATTGAAAATTTGAAATGGTCTAGGAGACTGTATTGAACTGTTTTTCACCTCAGTCCGTTTCATAAAAAGTGGATCATCCTAAAATTTGACTAAATAAAACATAAGTATGATACAGAAAGCATTTTTCATGTTATTTCATATCCGTAATATATTTAAATGTCCTTATATAATCTGATAAGCTATGATACAGTAACGGTTCTTAAGAAGCTAATATTTTGTGGCCCTACCCTTTTTGTCAATGACATTACCAATTCGTCTGGGCATTGATTCGATGATATCGTTGATTTTTGACTGATCTAACTTTCTCCACTCTCTTTTTAACAGTGACGTAAGTTGTGATACGCTATCTGTAGGTAGCAGTGAACGACGAACGTTACGTTTTAGAATACTCCATACATTTTCTCTGGGATTCAGATCAGGAGAACGAGCTGGCCAAGATAATGTCCTGAGCCCTAATTGAGACTTGCATAAGTTGACTCTACTACTCCTGTGACACGTAGCATTATCATCCATAAATAACCAAGTCGATGGATCACCAAGTTGATCTGTCATTTGGCCAATGTTCATTCGTAAAACATTCACATAGCGTTCAGAATTCATGGTTCCTTGCTGTATGTGAAGTTCAGAGCGGTCATTGGTCCAAATGCCAGCCCAAATCAGTAGAGTCGCACCACCTTGTACCCGGGGATGATGTAAATGTCTCGGAATTTCCTGATCAGATTTTATCCATAATCTCAATCGACCATCGCTATCCTTCAGACGGACTGATGCCTCATCAGACCAAACAACCCGATCCCATTGATTTCGCCAGTGACAATGACTCATTGCCCTTCTGAGACGTCTTTTTGTATGCTGATCTGATAATTTGATCTGAGAGGGCCTCTTACAGCTCTTGAAATTCGACTCAATAAGTCTTCTACGAATAGTGGACTTAGAAAAATACGAGTCTAGTGCAGCCATCTCAGTTAACGAGAGACTTGGATCAACTTTAACAAATCTCAAAATTAGGCGGTCTCTACGTTTGGATGTTTTGCGTGGACGGCCAGAGCCCTCTTTACGACAGAGTCGAAAATCATCATTATGCCATCGATGCACATTTGTGTAAGGGACATTTAGTCGCTTGCTTGTAGCTCGCAAAGAAAATCCTAGTTCTAGCAAGGCTGACACTTTGCCTTTTGTGAATGCGATCTCGTTATTTGTGCTTTGTATTGTTTTCAACCGGTAAGAGATAGATTTCTAGCTGAAAGCAATCAAGAGTGCTGCCAACACCACCGCAACGAAGTCAGGAAGCTATGGAACATGAAGTCCAGTAAATCACATGTAGCAGTTACAATATTGTTGATGAATAATGGTGCTATACTGGCTCTGATTGACCGATTTTCTTTATTTTTGTTTTGCTTGATAGCTTTTGGCTTGTAGAACAACATATTACATAACAAAGGAAACAAATGTAATTTTATAAGAGTGAGGTATGATTTTGTGTAACATTGCTAAATGAAGATCAAATTATCTACTACTTTTTTATCTATAACAGGGAAAACAACTCAATATTCATGCTTGAAATTTCCAACAATGATAAATAAAACGATCTTCTGCACTCCCCAAGAGGGCCTCAGTGAACGAAATTTTGAAAACCTTGTTTCTTTTGAAAGGGACCAATTTTCAAGGTGCCAAGGGGTTGGATGAGGAGGATGATGAACTACATAAGCCTTAAATTGTTGAATTTGTGTTTGTGATGTTGTGCTGTGACAGTTTTGTTGATTTGAATGTTATAAAGTAATAAAGTGTTAATTTAGGGTCTTTTGGTATTATTGTTTTATTCAATATGACATGCACATGCATATGGTGTTTTAAGTGTTATAAAAAGAGGCTTTTAAGTTTTAATACATATAAGTAGTAAAAATGGTGAACCATATTTTTGGATTTATCGCAGGATTTATCGTTATCGCATTAGCATAGCAGAAAAATTTATCGTTTTAGCGTTATCGCTGTCAACCACTGGTTGTAGATTCTTACCGTGGGCGATTTATTGTAAGTTATTGTATCAAAATGCTTTTATAATTAAAGAGACAATCTGTACTAAGAACATTGATCAGCTGTCAGCACCTTCCCATTGTCAGTCACCGGAACCCTCTATCGTTTCCGGTCATGATTACGTATCCCGACGTACTATTTTTCAATGTCCATTTCCGTTATAGTCCTTCATTGCATTATTATATAATGTCGGATTTCCTTGCTTGCGCGCTTGTGTTGAGTATTGAGTGAGGGTGGTCGTTGTTGTTTTTTTAATCAATTTTCCATCGGTTAACCGGTTATGGAAACATTTTGATTGTTTATCCTATCCCATCATTTGGTATTGAATTCATTGGTATTGGTATTGAATTCAATATCTACTTTCAGACTGTGCCAACTTTTTAGCCAACACGTATGGTGACTTTTTGGGATATTTCAGTTGTCCACATTTCTTCGAGCCGTCAAACTACACATTCTGTTGTGGCAAAACGGACTATAACTATTGTTGTGACAACGATACGTAAGTACATGCATGCAACATAGTTATCATAGGAGCCATGTCTGAATGATGTGATGAAAAAACCCAGTGATCTAAATGCAAGAATGCCCATGTTTAGAATTTATTCCAATTATTTAAACTTCTCAAGTACAGGTAGACTTGTGCATGACTTCACTTGCACCTGTTCTTCTATATCAATACCTGCAGTCGTACTATGCAGTCGGCTGCGCAAACAGGTCTAATACCATTTTGTATCAGTTACTTCAGAATTGAAGCCACCACCTATGCAAAAATCAGCTTGGTGAATTGTATTAAAATTGAGATTTCTGTAAAAACAGTGCACGTATGTTAAACATAATATTCCTTCTGATGTGATATGAAAGTTAGAATTATACTCTCATCGATAAAGGCATTTTAAAAGACGCATCCATAGAGCTAGGTAAATAGCAACTCAGTACATCGCTAAAGTGATGACAGTTTCTTTTCATTAAATGAACTTTTCTTGTTATCTAGTGCCACAAGTGAGATGTTCATTTCTTAATGTTTTGGAGAAATTACCAAGGAATTACCTATTATGATAACTTTAAAGAAATAATTGCATTTTACAATTCCTTCGAGTAACTGATTATTTGGAGAGGTGATGAATTTTAATTAACGTTTTTTTAAATAAGTCGATCAGCCTTGTTAGTATGAGTATTTTTTTGCGTTCGGCATTCTACTAACTGAGACTGAAAGAATATGTCAAAATCAAAAACAAAGATCATAACTGACTTCAAGAGATACATCTAAATGGGTCCACAGTATCATTCAGATTAAAAATAGACTTAATATAGCGAATCATATCCAAGAAACACGAAAAAATCCGAGTATTAAAAGGTAGTTGAATTATCACTGCATAGAGTATCATGATTTTAAGCACTTATAACTGAATTATGCACAATGATCTTTATTGACCCTGGAATGCATTCTGTTGGTCAATAGTTCTGAAAGGTGTATACTTCTATTTAGCCCATAGAGTAAGTACATGTATATTAGGTAGATTAGCAACTCAGCATAAATTAAATCCCCAATGTGTTTACAATTTTGATTTTATCAAATAAACTTGATTTGAGACACAGTACTAAATGTGAGACATGCAAATTTTTACACTTCCGGAGAAATCTACACGGATGTTACTGATCATGTTAGCAATACAGAAGAAATAATAGAATTTTACAAATCCTACGTGTCATGTCAATCTTGGAGAGGTGAAATATTTTGTTAAATTTGCAATTCGATGGGTTGCTGTTGATTTACTGCTCATCCACATTAATAAGACTATTTTCTTGAGGATCATATCACAAGCTATTTTGCCACTAAAAGAGCAAAATATCATGATAAAAGACAATGATCAAAATTAGCTCAATGGGACCACATTGCAAATCTAGTTTCTTATTTTTGCTCATATATTTAACTTATAATTCCTTCTCATTTACTTGTGCCTGAAGATGGATTGCTTCTGCAATCCGTGAAACTTAAAGCTACATAAATAAATATTGATCCAATAACATCTTTTAATTTGTCATTAATATATTATTAAAATAATTTAATTCTGAGCATGTTATTCAAAGTCATATTTGCTTTTAGGTTGAGTAACCCTTCTAATGGATCATCTTCGAGTTCGTCATCTTCGGATTCTTCATCGTCTGGTTCTTCTTTTGGATCATCAGGAACATTTGGCTCCTCCTCTTCTTCTACATCAAGTGGATCCTCTTCATCCTCTTCATCCTCAGCTTCTGTGGACATCGGTGCTGGAGTCGGGGGCTTTATTGGAATAGCAATTACAATCGTGGTGTGTTACTTTATTTTCCGCTGGTGTTGCTGTCGTCCAACCCGTGTGACCACCACCGTCGTAACCACCGTCGTCTCTTAGAAGTATGAGCGATTGAAGTAAGTCACCTCAATTTTTGTCTTGGGCATTAAGAAATTGTAGAATATCCTCCTAAACTTTATTCATATGTTTGCTGAAATACGGCAGAAATAATTAAAAACGAAATCCTACAATATTTAATACGACAATGATTCGACCTTCAAAGATGTTGATCATCAGGATGATTTGAAAATTAGAAGATCGCATAGTTATACATGAATGCACATTTAAAGCTCGTATATTGAAAATTAAATCGATTACTCTGCAGAGAAATTTTTGTTTGTGTTTCCTCCTAGAATTGCTCAAATTATTCTTGTAATCAACTATCTTGAGTGTCGAATTATTTTGCTAGCGTCAGTCTCTCAATTGACATTTCTTATCATTATATTCCTAACATGTAATCAATGCAGGAGCTTCTGCCGACCAGATTCAGATTGAAGTAAAACATGTTATTGACGAATGAATTTTTCCAGGAAAAATTAAAGCTTTTAAAAGCTTACATTTTACCTTATTCACAGCATTTCACACTGCTACGAAAGAATGCGTTTAGACTGTAGAGGTTTTAGACACTGTCCACATTGGATAGTACTCTATAACTCTTTTCGACAATAAGAAATCAGACTATAACTAAAAACTCACCTCTTTTTCAGAGCGTCAGATTTAGTTTTTTGGCAAGATTAATTTGTATTGTATCATTCCTTCATTGACAGAGCTGGTAAAAGCAAAAATGTAAAGAGCGTATTTCTGACCATTTGATTCGAAGTCTTTCTATCTTTCTTATCCATTCTCCTGTTATTCGATCGACGTTGGTTGAAAAAGTATGCTATGTCTCCGAGAATGACATTATTCCAGATTTGAATTTGCTCTTGGACAACATTTGCAGACCATTTCATTATAACATCACTGACTTGCCACTCGAAGGAAGAAGTCGCATAATGTCGGCGAGATGGAGCAGAAAGTGATTCATGCACATACAGCAACGTGTTGCACTTGTAAAATCAACAGCAGCTATTGCTATACGAGTAGCACGGCGTTCATGCTGTTTGACAAGCTATGACTCACACTCCCCGCTCTGTCTCAGCGTGCTTCTTGGGGTTATTGTTCTCTTCAGTAGGTTAACATCCTATTTCAACGTAGCCTCCCAAAATTCTCCGATTTAGCTTTCTTTTATTAGGCTATAGGAGGTGACAGATAAGAGTGTAGTGAATTTGCGTGACAGAGTAGTGAATGTGTAGGCAATACCTATATTGCTTTGCTATGGAGTCTGAAAACTTTATATTAACGTTTTCATGGTGCTATCACTTAAACTCGGATCACAACATTGTGTCAAAGGAGAACATTTCATACAGGGCAATAGAACGTGGAATTATGAAATGTCTGCGTGTGTCATATGTAAAGATGTACAGGGTGCCCGCATAGTCACCGAAGTGACATCAATGATTTAGTATTTTGCTTGTTTTTGGTCTTGCAGTCAATGAATGTATATCAAATCAGTATCAATCAGCATGAATCTCATACAACTCATACATTCTTCGAAGAACTTGACACAGTCTGATGATCTGGGGCGACGCACAGAAACAGTGCTCGATAGCAAGTTGTTAGTGACTAGGTAGCTTCAATGGGTGAATCTTATTGCTAGAGATTTGTTAGCCTAACAGAGTTTATATGCAGTCGCCCCTGATATAAATGATTATGTCTTTCTTCAATAGCTAGATTAAGAGGTATGAATAGACAGCACTTGCGCGAGGGCGTGATACTATTTAAGCTAGAGGAGGTGAAAACAATGATAGGAACGATCTAAATCATGTTATATGCAACAATTCATTTCAAAAGCTGAAGTACATGATAACAATTAAATAAGGTACACATAGTAACTAGACTCAAATTAATTTACATTTGAAAAAAGCACCATCATGGTTAACTTGCTTATTCAAAGTGGGGTTGAGTTTTTTTATGTACATGGCTTCCAAAATATTTAGGTCATAAGTGTTGGGAGCTTGAGATAGAATTTTGAAATTGTCAACTTTACAGCTGCAACTGCAATTTAACCTATGGTCGGAAATGGCGAACATTTTTTCCCGATGTTCTTTTATTCTTAAGTTTAAGTGTCTTGTAGTTCTACCTATGTAGGTAGTGCGAGGGTCCACCTCACAAGCGAATTGGTAAATGACATTAGACCTAAGAACTTTGGGAGTATGATCTTTGTTGGAGAAACCACTTTTTAGTTTATTGCATGTGAAAACCCAACGGATAGGAGATTCTTTATCTATTCTACGGAATAGTGATTGTAGTTGCTTTTTAAAATAAACCGATTGAATGCCAAAAAATGGAATTTTGACAGTATGGAGGTATTTGGATTCATCTTTTTCTTTTGGAGCACAGAATTTTTTGTCCAGATACTGTTTGACCACTTTTTGTATAAAGTACAACGGATATCCGTTGTTTTGAAAAATTTTGGTCAATTTCCCTATTTCATCATTGAAAGTTTGCCATGACGAGCAGACGATGTAGGCTCTGTTGATCAGAGTGCTTAAAACAGAAATTTTCCATTGCATGGGGCATATGGCTCTGAAATTCAAGGTTAGACCGGTGTACGTGGGTTTTCTGTACACCTTAGTAGTTAGCGTGTTGGATGAAACGTCCAGGTCAATATCTAGAAAAGGTAGCACTTTACCTCCTACCTCTGTGGTGAATTTCATATTACTATGCCATTTGTTAATATAGTTGAAGAAGGATAAGTGGTCATCATCTTCAAAGATAGCCAAGATGTCATCTACATATCTGACATAGAATGTTAGGTTTAGTTTATCATTTTTTAGGAAAGTCTGTTCTAAGTGTCCCATAAATAAGTTACTGAGGGTTGGGGCTAGGGGCTACCCATGCTTAAACCATCACTTTGACGGTAGAGAATGTTGTTGAACGAGAAAATGCTACCAGTGGCGAATTGAAGTAATTTTTTGAAGGTGTCCTTACTATACGGTGGTTTTGTGTTGTTGGAGCTATACACCTTATCACACGCTAGATCAATGACTTCTTTGAGAGGGACGTTAGTGAAAAGACTAACAACATCAAAGCTGATGAGTTTCGAATCCGATGAGAATTTGTAGCTAGCGAGTTTGTCTAGCAGGTCAGCGTTATTTTGTACTGAGTACTCCGTAGGAATTATAGGACTAATGTACTGGTTTAGGTACTTGGCAAGGTTATATTCGGCCGTGCCATAACTGGCGACAATAGGTCTAAGAGGTACATTATTTTTATGTACCTTGGCAGAACCGTAAAGTTTGCCACTACAGGACCCACTAGGAGTAATTTTAGTGAACACTTGGGAGTCCACGTACGGTTTCACATATTTGTTCAAAAAGTATTTTAGTTTATTCTGTTGTTTTATAGCAGGGTGATCGAGCATCAATTCATTTTGGTTGTGTGGGATAGCAGTAAATTTGGTAGTATCTTCAATGATAGCATTGAGCTTGTTTACATATTCATCAGCATCTAGAATAGCTATACCATTACCTTTATCCAATGGGACAACTTTGATGTCTTTATTTAGTTTAAGGGACTTCACTACATCTTGGTTATGTTTGGCTTGTGGCGTCTTGGTAACGTTAAACATACGCTTATTGTAATTTTGTAACGCAAGTTTCACCTCATTGCAATCTCTCTTAGAGATTTTATTTTTCAGGCGCTCCACCACTTTTTCCAACGCGCAAGTCAGATGTTCGCTTCCATTGCCGTTAGGACTGCTAGGGTGCTTGAGTCCTGTCTTAAAAATCTCATTTTGGTCATGCGTGAGGGTCACCTTGCTCAAGTTGTTTACCGTACCGTTGGGGGTACTTAACTTGTTTTCTACATATAACTTGAGAAACTTTTTTTGATGGGTTTCTGAAATGGATTTTAAAAGGTTTTGATTTTCTCTGGTAAACAACTTTATGAAAATCATTTGGTCCAAGTAATTCAACTTAGAGAAAATAGTTTCTCGAATCTTAGCCAACTTACTACGGAGGTGCTTGACCTTAGATTTGTGTTGTGAAATTAGCCTCGAAATCTTACGTAATTGGCGATCATGAATAATGTCACGGTTCAATAGGTTATTCTTGTCTTTGAAGCTTAAAAATTTGGGAATCAAGCCATATTTGGAGCATTTGGACAGGAATGTGATATCACATTGTAGTTTTATAATTTTGTGGTTGAACTTTTCGAATTTACGACTATCATTGAGTTCGATGTTGTATTTGGTCTTTAACTTATGAAAGAAGGTTACAATATTTGTAATCCTGAGTAACCAAATAACAGCTGCTAACATATTGATAGAGGTAAAAACAGATCTTGTGAGTTCAACTCGTGCACTTGTACGTTACCAGCTGACGAAGATACTGGTTTGATCGTAATGGGATTAAAACAAAAGTACATGTATTACAGCAAAACTTCTTGTTGCAATCTTTCGAGTGTATTCTATTCCGTACACTATCCGTAGAATAGATAAAGAATCTCCTATCCGTTGGGTTTTCACATGCAATAAACTAAAAAGTGGTTTCTCCAACAAAGATCATACTCCCAAAGTTCTTAGGTCTAATGTCATTTACCAATTCGCTTGTGAGGTGGACCCTCGCACTACCTACATAGGTAGAACTACAAGACACTTAAACTTAAGAATAAAAGAACATCGGGAAAAAATGTCCGCCATTTCCGACCATAGGTTAAATTGCAGTTGCAGCTGTAAAGTTGACAATTTCAAAATTCTATCTCAAGCTCCCAACACTTATGACCTAAATATTTTGGAAGCCATGTACATAAAAAACTCAACCCCACTTTGAATAAGCAAGTTAACCATGATGGTGCTTTTTTCAAATGTAAATTAATTTGAGTCTAGTTACTATGTGTACCTTATTTAATTGTTATCATGTACTTCAGCTTTTGAAATGAATTGTTGCATATAACATGATTTAGACTGATACTATTTAGTACTTCATGTCGATGTAACCGAAACTACCATTGCTAATGCATGTGTATGTTCAGGGTGTAGCAAAAAGTGCTTGCACTTACACTGTTTAGGGCCTGCTCATTTCCCTTTACTTTGCCAAACTTTTTATTGTAACTGATCAACAGAGAGTAGAAAAATGACACAAAATTACTCGATTAATGAAGTGCATTGCCTTATTTGTGGATTTCTGTTATAACTTTATGTAATGTCATCTGTTGCCTAAAGATTCCTGGCTACGGAGACTTTCCTTTATCGAAATAGCATAATATTTCCTAGAGCAGCATATCGCTTCATTTTAGATGGCCGCATTGTCTTATCCAATATGTTGGATATCCAACAATTGCATAAATGGCGAATGGTGTCCTAGATACGGACGCAAATTGGCATTGTCTACAGATTTTGCGCGCCGATAATGTTATGTGATCTCAAATCAGGAACCGTTAATTTGAAAATGTTGCTTCAACCTTACTTACAAATTAGGTGGCAGGGTGGCTCAGTTGATCAAATGATGCGCCTCATGTACGGAAATGAAGAGGGTCCAAGGTTCGAGTCATCAATTTTTCTGGTATCAAGCGCAGCAGAAAGTCCAAGTGTGAAAAAGCAGTACATACAGTTTTTGAATCATTACATTATCTATGAATGCGCATCATTATACATCTTATTAGTGTCATCGATTTGACGAACAAAATTTCAATGTCGTTTCCTAAATGCATTTAATATATCTCTATATGACATGTTTACACAGCACTATACAGTTGATGTCACTAAACTTGGTGAGACTCGAGACATCTTACTACGCCAAAAATCAGCAGCTCGCTGTCTTATCTGCTGCCGTTTGTCGGTTGAGAAAAAACTTTATAAGGACGTGTGCCTCTCGTCCATGGCATGAGATGGAGTACGGAATTCGTCATCTGCAGTTTTCGCTATTGCATTAGTTTGAATGTATTGGCCAATGGCGAATGAGGTATGCTCGAATTGACTTTCTTTCCCCTCTATTTTTGAGAATAAGTTGGCTACTTAATAAATCTTAATTGAGTATGACCTAAATATCATCAGAAAATGGCAATTGATTCTGATGAAAGTTGAAAAAAGCTGCACTAAAGTTTGGTTTGTTGATACAAAACGTCAATTTTCTTTTATTTGAGAACGTCGATTTTGTGTGGAGAATGAGACGAAATGCATTGTCATGTTGAGCATAAAGCAGGGCTGCTAAAGTATCCACTGCAAGGATGAGTAAAATATATTTGATTCTATATACATTTGATGCTTTCTATGTTACATTTGCATTTGCTAGTATACATTCAAATTTACCTCAGTATACATTCAAATATCTAGCTCAGAATACCTACATGTACCGGTGTACATATATCTTGCTAGATCTTGATATGAATTAGAGTTAAAAGTTATGACTTTAGTTCATGACAAAAAGGGAAGTCAATAAAAACCAATGGCTTGAACTTGAATTTCTTTATAAAATCATGCCAACATCGATATCATGTAAAATACGCATTGTGCATTGAATTATGCATAGTAACTCTTGCAGAGTATTACAAAACAGATGTTGTAACAGATTGTTTTATTGCTCTAGCGCATGAAAATTCAACATGATTTACAATTTTTTCATCATTTCAGATTCTGGTATAAAATTCGGAGCAATGTGTCTTCATTTCATGCAAGGTCGCGATTTGGAATAATTGACAAGCTTTCGTGCATGACAAATTTAAATCACCTGTCATATATTTGATGCTTGAAATAGTAGGCCTACACGTGTGTTGTCTTTCATTAGTAGAAATATCTATTACTCCTTTAATTTTTGGAGAAAACCCTGGTCTGATGATGAGCGAACACTTTTTTTTAATTCAGGAAATGGCTGTCATGCGGAAAATAACCATCATATAATCGTGCCTCGTGATAGTATTTTCTGTGAAAGAAAGAAGCAATTTCTTGTGATTCCATCGTTATCTTCATATCACCTTTACATTGCTACAATACATGTACTCGTAGCATTGATAGGCTAATGTAGTGTCATGTACAAGCTAGCAATGCAGTTTTGCCGACGGAGTATAGCTGCACGTCTAGGTGAATTTGAACCACAGATCTCTGGTATTCTTGGTCCACGCTCTACTACATGTAACTGTGTTATCGACGACCGACAGTTAGATCTTGGTTCTCAATTGAAGAATCCGCGTTATTCAATCAGTGAATTCGCCCTCCATGACATCGCAATATTTACTGTTAATTCAAACTACTAACATCGAAAGTCAGCATTATACATGTACTTTGATGCGGTGGCGCGCTAGATGACATCATGTTATATGACACGAGAATGCGCCATTTTTGAACTACACAGTTTATTCACGCTTTGTTATACATACCTCTGATAGTTGATGATCGCACAAAAACGCTCCTGATCTGGTGAATAAAAAAGTTGTACAATGTATTTGATATCAACCAGACCAATAAGGTTTCTCTGAAAATCAAATTCATTTTATACTTAGTGTTCATTAACTCTTCCTTAATTGCTAATCAGACTTAGATCAGACTCGAACCAAAGTTGTGATAAGAGAACTTCACTGTGTTTGAAGAAATAAATTGCTATCGTCACTTTTCTTTTTCATGCTTCTTCTTTAAACCACCGGGTTCTTCAAAAATCGATTTAGAATTAGTTTGAAATGTACTCGTGTCTTGGAATCCAATCTCCACGAAATGAATATAGATATGTTGCATCAATGACCTATTATGAAAAGTAGGCAATTAGAATCGCATCTAATATCAATTATTTAGCAAAAATTTAGCTATTGTCCACTGCAAACCGGAGGTACTTTTACAATAAATGCTCTCACCTATTTGCGCCTGTTTTGCCCATATATTTATTAATTATAAAGAGTTGCTCGACAAGAATTTGCATTCGTAAAAATTTTTTCGATGAGGAAGACATCGCTTTGCGTTACAATCAGACAAAAATATATGATATGTAGTACTCAAATGTCAAGATGCATCACATACATGTATAAAATTGTGCAATGAGTAATAACAGAAAAGTCATGAAAGGAACTAGTCCTCGGCTTTACAACAACTGTCAGTTTCTGATAAAAAATAATGAGTGTACAATATCACAATTGATGGTGCGCTTTAGTGGTTCAATTTTTGGTATAGCAACGCTTTGTTAAGTACGACCACTGGCATATAGGTATCATGATTCTTTTTATCACAAGTCCATTTCTCTTGAAAACGGTAGATTAATCAGCGTGGATAATAACTTACACATACTTGTACAGATGTATTTTTTAATTTTATTATGTGTGATGCGAGCATGCGACTTATGAATTTTCTCAAGGTAACAGATTTTACTTTCAATTTCCATGTTTGCAGAAAATATCGATAGTGTTATGTCTATATTTTGTTACATGAGCTGATTTATAACAGACAGACAATAGATTTCACCACTGCGGATTGTTGGCAGAGGAAACTCGCTTCGATAGAATTCATCAGCCTCTTCGGTTGGAGGCAAACATGATCAATCATTCACCTAATTCGAGACGCAATCTTCCATAAGCCAGAGGCAATATATCTACCAGTGTGCCTCTGATCTTCCTGCAACTTTCTCAGAGAGGGTCAAATCCAGTTATCTATGACAGATATAAAAAGATGCCGCTTAGATGCACGATTCGCTTAATCAGTGCAAATACTTGCAATAAATGATTATTTGTAACTTTTGCACTGATGAAGAAAAAGAGAATATAATGTGCTTATACTGTCTTAGTGCTTTTTAGCAACTAACGCACGGAGAGTAGTCTCGTCAAAGATGGTAATAGTAGAAGTAATGACAAATTTAGCTTCATCGTGGTCAATTTCACTTTTCTGCGTTCAAAGCGACTATGAACGAAACTTTTCAGAGCGATAAGTGCCGAACTGTTTCATTTCTACCTTTCAGAGTGACAATGTATATCGCTCCACTTTTTTGTCTGCAAGCACCCTGCAACTGCTCTTTGCATTTAATTATTCTATAGTTTCTTAGTCTGTTTAAATAATATGGTCCATTAATTCAAATTTCCTCCATGATAAAGTGCCAGAATATGGTGTCCTTTCTACTTCTCTCTGGTCTACCTTATGAGGCAGTGCTTTCGATTCCACATTTCCATACCTATACATACAGTGTTGTGCAGCAAATTCCCCAGCCAATCAAATTTGTAAAAAAGTACAATTATCTTCGTTACACATCAATTAATGCAAATCAATATTGAACAAACATTTCAGTCTCGTAAGAATGGTCATAAAAATGTAAAAAGAAACAAACTGAAAGCGTGCGTAGCCACCTCTAGAGGAAATGCACTCCTTCATGTGTTGAGGCATACTCTGGATTGTTGCTAAACATGCTGCTCTGATTTTGTCGTCTGTTTCCCATATGGTTTGCACTGATGCAATCAATGCCTCTCTGGTAATGTGAGCTTTCGCATGCAACTTTTGTTGCACTGTAACCCACAAATTTTCTATACAGTTCAAGTCCGGACTGCGCTGTGATGATGAAAAAGATGGTGATTTCAGTGGCCGATATGATCGTATTCCACTAAGAAGCACAGATCGTCGAACAGTTGGAAGATTCACTATCAATGCATGGCCACCAACATTCTTAGCCAAATGCCTAGATGTAAGACGCGGGTCCTTCATACTTTCTCGTGCCAATGCTCGTTCAATTCTTTTGCTCAGACGATTGTGTCCACGACAAAATTCACGCCTTGTATTGGTAGAGCCAGTCTGCTTAAATAATTTGATAGCACGTCCGCAGCTTCGTCAAGAAACTTTCAATGTAAGCGAAATTCGGCTGATATTCATACCAGAAACATGATTAGCAATTATCAAAGCGCGAATATTCTGCGGCAGATCCATAACAGACTGCGTGACTGATCGATCGTAACGTATAGTCCGGCAGCCAGAACGAGTTTCTGCAGGGAACGAGGCCGAAAATGAGACTTTCACAGAATGATGCCTACTATGCCTACTACGAATTCGCGCGTCTGCCGAGTTCTAGTGAGTTCCTCTTCTTGTCAGACAGGATCAAAGAAAAACACATGTAAATCCAATGGGACGCAGATTGCAGTTTTTGGTTAAAATGAAATTTTCTATGTTTTCTCTGATTAAGTGAAAAGTACAAAGCCCACAGTCACAATTTTTGACATGTAATGTCTTCAGGTCATTTCCTATTATGGACATGTGCTATTATCATGTTTCTGATCGGCAATGTATGTGATACTGTGGTTGAATGTGGATAAATTTGCTCAAAATGTTTGAGTTTGCCGACATTAAAAGGCTCGCCAAATCGAAATGTGTTTAGCTTTATAGATAGGGGTACATGAACATGAAAGGAAATGACTTGAAGACATTCCATGTCAAAAATTGTGACTGTGGGCTTTGTACTTTTCACTTAATCAGAGAAAACATAGAAAATTTCATTTTAACCAAAAACTGCAATCTGCGTCCCATTGGATTTACATGTGTTTTTCCTTGATCCTGTCTGACAAGAAGAGGAACTCACTAGAACTCGGCAGACGCGCGAATTCGTAGTAGGCATAGTAGGCATCATTCTGTGAAAGTCTCATTTTCGGCCTCGTTCCCTGCAGAAACTCGTTCTGGCTGCCGGACTAGTAGCGCTCTTTTAGATTAATGGAGTTTGTCCATTAGCTAAACTTTAATCCAGTAGCAACTGACGACATGCTGAAAATGGTAACTCACGTCACGGACAAAAAAGGAAAGGTAGTTAAGCTGATGACTGAATTATAATCAATCAAGCAAATAGAAACCCCGCTTTTCTGTATCACATTAGTTTTGCAAAAAGCTGCATTTTTTCAAAATTAATAGGAGTGGGAAACTTCCTGCACAACACTATAATGTTTTACAGCCCCTGCCGTTTAGTTACTTTAAGAAATAGATCAAGTGGCTCCATTATTACCAGCAGTCATACTTACAACAATATCCTATCAAATGTTTTGGTTTTGTATGCCCTTTAATGCACCTGGATTACATTTCATTTGAGATCTGATTAAATCGTCTTTCCATTAAAATACTTTTTTGTAAAAATATATCCAAAGAAGAATGAAAATGAATCAGATCAGCAATCAGTATCGACGTTCGTAGTTGGATTCCCAGCAATTGTTGTTCCATGAGTCACTGCCCACTCATATGAAGGCGGAGGGGTGCGACAATCAGTCGAATCTTGAATAGATTCATATGCAGGAGGAGGTATATCTGGACATTGACAGTTGTTACCTACTTGAAAGTCCGTGGCTGGAAGAGTGTCATCAGTTGTGTATCCCAGTCCGCCCACTGTGAGAGTATGAAGAGTGGCACAGCTGGTATTGTTGGTTGTGTTTGAAGCTGCTTCGTCAGCAGAACCCTCTGAAAATCAGTAGAAATGCTGTTGCTAATAATTTAAGTTACCAACACTATGAGAAAAAACATACTGAGAACACATCACGAATAATTATCGTCAAGGAATGATTTCAACAGTTGCAAGGTGTCATGTAAACTGAGGAAATTATCTGTGGATTTTTCGTGTAGTTTGATTTTTTACAGAATTTTCACCCCTAGCACAGTTAAGAGGCATGAACAAAGCTAGGAGTTACTCAATTAAAAAGTAATAAGTTGTATTATTTTAAATAGATAAATGAAAAAAAACAGATCTTCTAATCTCATTAATTTGTCCCCATCACAAACCTGTTCTCAAGCCTCTTGAAAGAATCAAGATTGTTTTGGTCAGGGAAAGTGGTCTGAGGAAGCTGATTCCAAACCTGTGCCGTGGGAACAAAGAAGCTTTTTGAGCGACTCACAGATGATGATAGCATGTGAGTGCATTAGCTGAAAAGTCTGAAAAGTCCTGAAAAGTCTCATAAACATGAGGTGGAATGCATATCGGCAGAGGAATTTTGCACTTTATCGAAGGCTTAATTTGAAAGTCAAATCCCTTTTGACTGACGAAAAGAAGAAATGGGCTCTAAAAGCTGCAGAGGGTTCGAAGGAGCTGCAGAAGACGGTCAATGAAACCAAGCGATCAAAGACTTCTCGACTCACGGCCATCAACTCCCTGCTCAACTCGTTTCCCAATGCTTTCTGCGCTGCGGAAGAGATCAATGCCATCTTTAAGTCCTACCAAGTTGACATGCAAGATCTGTCTTTCCCAGACCAATACCAGGCTCGTGACTCTTCGTCCTCATGGTGCCCTGTCATTGAAGTGAAAGCCGTATTCGAATCTCTTGTTTCAATGAAGAGTCATAAAGCTCCTGGCTTTGATGACATTCCTGGGTTCCTTTGTAAAGCTGCAGCTCATGTTATTGCCCCGCCTTTGGCACACATTATAAATGTCTCTATACTACGATGTCAATTCCCTGCTAGCTGGAAAAGAAGTGTTATCTCTCCCGTACCAAAGTCGACTCCAATCTCAAAGCATGAATTGCGACCAATTTCGCTACTGCCGTATTTCTCAAAGATTTGTGAGAAACTGATCCTGGATACCGGAGTTTCTTCAGCACTCAGACAACATTGTGGGCCTCGTCAATTTGGGAATATGAAGCTATCCTCGACCACTTCAGCTCTGATTTGTATCCATGATCACATCACTAATTTCCTTGAAGACCCAGACACAGTGGGTGTGAGCATCCTTGCATACGACTTCACAAAAGCGTTTGATCAGGTACGTCACGATGTGATCTTAAAATGCCTCATTGAAAGCGATCTACCAGATGGCTTTATCAGATGGACTGCTGATTATCTGCAAAATAGAAGTCAATGTGTGAGAATTTTATCAGAAAACAGCAATTGGCTACCAGTCACGTCAGGAATTCCGCAGGGCTCCATCCTCGGACCGTTCTTGTTCAACTTGGTTGTTGCATCACTGCGTCCCAAAAAGGCCTCGAATGTCGTAATCAAGTATATCGACGATTGTACCTTTCTAGTCCCGGCCACTTCAATGGACAATAACGACATGCAACAATGTGTTATTGAAAATGACAGCATGATGACATGGTCTCATTCTGTAGGTCTCTCCCTAAACACTCGCAAATGCAAGCATCTATGGATTCCCAAGTCTCCAATGGTGTGCAGCCCTGTTGTCGGAACATTGGCTCAAGTAACAGAATTGAAGATACTTGGCATGTTCCTAACTTCCGATCTGAAATGGGACAGACACTGTGCGCACATCAACAAGCTTTCCTCCCAACGACTATACGCACTGCACATACTGAAGCCCTACATGGACAAGAGTAACCTGATGCGGATTTACCATGGCTTGATATTATCCATTATGGAATACTGCTCACCTGTTATGGTTGGAATGCTCACTAAACACGAAGATGGCATGAGAAAGCTCCAAAAACGCGCCCACCACATCATTTGTGGAGAGAGTTGCCAATGCGACAGCTTTCCAGACTTGACATTACGCAGGCACTTCTGCTAAAGGCATCCAAATACAGAGAACATCCCCTTCATGAACTTTGCCCGCCAAGATCTCAGAGAACCGGTCGTTTCATCCAACCCGTCGCCAAAACTACGCGAAGACGGAACAGTTTCTTCCCATATACGTGTATTCTCATCAACCAGACACCAATCGCTTAACTTTTGAATTCATTATATAGGCCTACATAGTAGTAGCATCATAATTTGATCATGCAGCAGTTACTTTCTGTGTACTTTCCATGATTTCCATTGTCTTGAAATATAAACATTTATCTCTCTCTCTCTCTCTCTTAGCTCTGCATGTGCTTCTGGAGAAGATCTTAGGTTTGGGTGCACACTCATTTACTGCAGAGCTGCTTCTACCGAAATGGTATCTGTAGAAGAGACTTAGTGAAGCAAATCTTCCTTAGTCTCCTCTTGATTGGGTCCACAATTTTCTTTCAACAGATTCTCTGTATGAATGCGCGTATTAGAGTATTAATGCATTTAGTGGTAAAACCAATTGTTTACAACTTGTTCCACGGCTTCATCTAGATGCGCACAAACTATATGTACCGTCATTTATCAAGCATACACCAATGTCACCGGCCTCCATTCCAGTACATGCCATGGAAATTGAGCGTCCCCTAGCTATCTCATATTAATCATGGATGTCCCTGCATGCATGCATGCATGCATATGAAACATACACAGTTACTTCATTGATCAATTCAAAATTTGAGTGACCATGCGAACAAATCAATGACGCAATAACTAAGTTCTTAACATAGGAATAACAGTTCATAATAGGTGCGGCCCGGTCCGGGCATCTCGATTTTCGCAGCAGCGAGCATTTGCATACAGCCGCACGGGCATATAGAATAATGGCCTAATCTGCAAATTCATACTCGGTCAGTTGAAATGCAGGTAGCGATTCATGGCGCCATGCATGACGTAGGCCTAATGTAGGCTAAGCTTATTATATAATTGAATCTAGTCACTATCGAATTTAGTCACATCGCATTCTTTAGTGAATATATCTGAAGGCTAGACCTAGGCATATGTTGGTATTCCACATATAGGCCTTAATAGCATGTTGTCACAATGAATAGGCCTATATAATATATATCTTCCTCTTAGGCACATTCACACAATGGAAAATCTTTTAGGCTAAATAGGATAAACATATTAAATTAGACTAAAATAATTCGGTAGGATCACGCCAAAGTTTAATCTCTGGGGTCCGTATACACCAGTGCGTTAATGTAAGAATAAACGTCACTCCATGAATAAGAATAGACAATTTGCATTGCTATTCGTAGCTTAACTTTATACGTGGTTGGTGCATATGGGCCTAAATGTATTAACTTAAAACTCTAATTCTTAAAGTTTGTAAATGTGAGAGATTGATTAGGGGGTGATTACTAATATCGCCATCACGCTGTATTAAGCTCATTTGTTAGGTCTTCGGCCTACTTGAGTATTTTGTCTCTATTTGATAACGTTTTCTCATCCTGCATTACCAGCTTCCACGTTTCTCAGAAAAACCAATATTCGCTAGTAACTTGACAAACTAAGTTCAGGAGCAATAATTGAAGTGCGGGTAATGCGGACAACGGTGCAGTCTAGGGCACGGGCCGCGCCCCAGGACATAAGTTAATCAGTAAAGGAAATATCACTGCACATATATTTATGAAATCTATCAGTAACTACCTCCTCACAAGCAACAAAAATCCACCATCTTTAACACAGAAAAGCGGGCCACACACTAACATGCACAACCACCCAGCATGCTTGTAAAAACAGCTGCAGAAACAAACCACGGTGCACCTGAACTAGAATTTAGCTCGAAGTCCTCTACCACTCACATGCCTGTTTCCGAACCATACGGCCGTTTCGAAATGGCGCAAAACAAAACAAAACCAATTATTTTTAAAAAAACCGTTTGTATTAAAAGCTCTCTCTGACATGCAATTCTTTCAAAAACGACGTCTTTATGATAAGCTTCGAAACTCAGGCAAATGGTTGATGATTGAGATTTCTATCATATGGTTTATCAAATTCTAATGGTATAAGAAAAGGTCATTTTAAAAAGATTTGTGTTGTTCACTATTAGAGTGCTTTTCACTGCATAGATTTTCTATTACAGTGATGTGAGTTGAACGAGAGTGACACCCATGTTAAAGATGCTTAGCCGAGCTATTCAATAGTTATCTTAAAGCACTTAGGTGTGCAACAAGGATGGATTTATGAAAAAATTTTGTAATAATAGAGACTTTTATCATTGATTTTCTCGAATCATGGCGTCTGAAAATGCTGCATGATTTACAAGCGGTTTCCAAGATTATTCTAGAAGCGTCTTAGTATCCTTTCGAACTGTGACAATACATTTTTGAAAGAAATGCATGTCGCAGAGAATTTTTAGGATCGCCGATTTTTGAAATAATGACTTTTGTACTCTGGCGGCCATTTTGAAAAATATGTACCATATGTGAATAGTCCCTCCATTGATCTGTGTAAAGAAGCTCTTAAAATACTCGAGTGAGGTTCAGGAGCAAGTGTTTGAAAGAATTGTGTGTGGTAGAGAACTTCGAGCTAAATCTTTGTTGGGCACAAAGCGCACTCAAATTGTCGGCACATATCTGGCACACCAACATAGTAACAAAATCGTCATTCATTTTAGAAATTAAATTTTGAGTTACCATTTCCGCTGCTTGGCGCTGTCGCTGTTGCTGTCGGTGCTGGTTGCGATTGTCGCTGCTGATTTCCTCGATGTACTCTTCCACAGGTACTTGTAACAACGATAAAACCAAAGATAACGCCTCCAATAATTGACCATGCATTCGTCGGTTTTTTATTTGGATCTGAAGTATATCCAGTGTCTAGACTGTAAGGCATAGAAACGACGGTCATGATATAAGAGAGCTGTGAGTTTATCTCCAAATGCTTACGATTCGTTCCAACAGCAGTAATGGCTATATCGTACACCACAGCAATATGTTAAATTATCCGACTCAAATGGAAGTGGACACTCAAAAAATCCTAAGAAATCTTTGTCTGAATTTCCTTGTGTGTTCACACATTCTGCAAAAGAGGATTCTCATATTCAATTGATGGGAAATATTGACATTTAGGATGCTCGACGGCTTTAAAGGTTTAGAGGTCGAGGCATTCGATCGCTTCAAAATGGATATATCGAAGCTTCTTTCAGAACAAAGCTGATAGTAATTATGCTTGTTTTCTGTGAAGATAGCACTTCCCACAGCTGGACGTTGTTCATTTGGATCAGCAGCATGTTTTTTCTGTAATAGGACAATGATAACGTCCTTTTCATTGTGATTTGCAAAGCGAGATTTCAAGAAAAATTGAAAAACGATTATCTCCAGATTATCGGAGGACGTTAGCTTTGATTAAAAAAGCACGCTGTTGCGGTTTGTTGAAAGACTGACCGCTGTGAGCTAGCATTTAAAAAAGAAAATCTATGCATGCTCTAAACCTACGTTAACCGATCGATTGATCTTGACCAGGGGTGCGCAGCCTTCGGCCGTACGGCCGTATGCGACCGTGACAAAGAGAAGTAAATGAAAAAGAATATTGTATAGATGTATATTGCAAATATTTCTGGAGTTCAAGACAATCGAAGAACAATCGTTACTACAGTAGCATACTAGTCAACGTAGCTGTCGAACACCTTTATGGCCATGCTCCCTGGAAAACTGCGCGCCCGCAGGCGCGATGAATGTGTTCAAGCAGTTCGATAACTCATTAATAGAATATTTTAGGGCAGTTCCATTCATGTGCATTCATGGCTAGAGTCATCAGCTAAAAGAAACAAAGGGACAATTGTAGTTTGCTTGACTCCATTACCTGAATAAGGATACCTGCTGGATCAGTTTCTGCAGCGGTAGTGTTATGTGCTTGTGTGAAACAACGGACTGAATCGAAAGATATTATAATTTCTTTTCGAGATATTGTATTTCTACCTATTTACATTTTGTGTATTATATTTGTAAAATATGTGTAAAATATGTTAAAATTTCAGTTGTTTTTTTATTTCACATTTATCATTAAATTCAAAGCTCGCGTTTTGGGTTGCGAAAGAACTGTATGATTAGTAATAATAAGTAAATTTATAACTTCAATAATAACGCAAGGTAGAAAGGCTTATATACGAGGTTCTAGAAATGCGTAGGCCTATATAGGTACGAGTGAATGCACAGAATAGACCAGCTCTTTGATGAATGAATTTTGTATGGCTCGTAATTCCTTTATGAATTATTATAATAGCTTAGTAAAGCGTTTTCTCCTTTGGTTGCCCTTACAAAAACATGCTTTCGACATTTCAAGTGCTATAATACCTTAAGTTTAATCTTTTCAGGTAAGAAATGACCGTCGGTCGTATATGGGTTAACTTGCTAACTCATTCTTTACAAAGTAGGCCCTTATGCGATTTTCACTGCGTCATTTATCAGGGAAGGCTAAATTGAGTGATGGAATAAAAAAGGATTGGCTATTGACCTAGTTCTTCGCACACATATTAAGTGCGGCCGTGATTCCTTCGGCCTTTGAAATGGCGGCCGAAAAATGTAAAAGGTTGCGCACCCCTGATCTAGACGATCTGGATTCATGAAATTAACTGAGAGTAATTTAATATTGAGTTGCAAAATGAGAACAGACATAAATAGTTTCCATTTCATCCGATGTCGGGAATTAATGATTGTTACATTCAAGATGATAATTTCTGATTTTGGATCAAATGGAAGCTGATTTGACATGCTCCCATTTTTCAACTAAGGAAACGGCTCACGGGTTACTTTTTAATTCAAATAGTGTTTGCAAAAAGCAGAATTCACTAAGTATTACGTTTTAACTCAATGAGCATGTCAAGAATGTACATGTATTAAAGTAGTAATGAATGAGCATCCTCAGAAATTAGATTAGTATGGTGATTGGGCATCTCACAACTTGAGCTGATCTCGACTCCCTGGTTAGAAGCTCTTTAGAGGATCTTCGCGATATCTGGAGATTCAAATCCAAAGCTTCACTACTCTGTTGGGATATTTGACAGCTTCATCAACATAAGTCCGACACTAGGCTAAAACGTTTTGAACCAGGACTGTAGGGCAATGAGAGTTATGAGTCAATGAGAGACAATAACTGCACATCCACAGTGTTTTTTATTCTCTGTAGCATCATTGATAAAATAACTTTCTAGTGTTAGTAATGGGCAAAAGACCGTTCCAGGCCACCATAAAATTCAAAAAAATAGTATCTTTAAAAACGACATAAATTCATGAATTTTGTCCCTTTTTCAGGTTTTTAAGACCTAATTTCATAAATTTAGTCCATTCAAAAAGTATCATTTTTTGAAAAAATAGTATTTTTAAAAACGACATAAATTCATGAATTTTGGTCATTTTCTCAGGTTATGAAGACCTAAATTCATAAATTTAGGCGTTTTTAAAAATACCCAATTTTTCAAATTTTTCAAAATCTCAAATTTGAGAATTACAATTTTTACCTTGAAAATCATGACCGTTCCAGGACACCGAAAAAATCATAAAAGTTAAGAATCTCAAAATTTCAGAATTACAATTTTTTATCTCGAAAATCATGACCGTTCCAGGACACCGAAAATCATAAAAGTTGAGAATTTCAAATTCATGAATTTTATCCATTTTTCAGGATTTTAAAATATGAGATAACTAAAATTATGTGTCTATACTTATGTGTCTAAAAATATTTCTTTAAAAATGGAAGAAACAAAAGTGGATGAAACAAAAGTGGAAGAAACCGCAAGAATATATCCTTCGTTATCTCAATTAAAAACAAGTGAAATGGATCTCAATTATTATTAAGATTAGAGCATTATGATAAATTAAGAAGACGCAATTATTACTTAGACATTCTTCGTTATTGTATTCTCAACATTATTTAGAGTACTAATTGTGTGAACTAGAAGATCATTGTAACTCATAAACTCAAAATTATTCAATGAACCCCTACACTGGCTGATAATTGAAGAGAGAGAGAGAGATTTATTGTTCTAGCAATGGAAACATCTAACAACTTTTCCCTAAAATTATCGTGGAAACTCTTGTCATTTCAATTTACGCATCCGTAAAATTTTGACATTTCAATTTACGCGTGCGTAAAAGTTTTGACATTTCAACTTACCCCTACGTAAATTATTTTCAGAATCTGTTTTCAAAATCTGTTTTTAAAGTCTGTTTTCAAAGTTTGTTTTCAAATTCAGTTTTAGAAATCGATTTGCAAAATTCATTTAGCGTTTCCTGTTTCCACATGAATAGGTTAAAACACATACGGGCAGCAATAAAAAGCAATTCTTCTTGTGAATTGAGAACACATGCAGGTGTGGTGATAATAAAAAAGCAATTTTTATTGTGAATTTAGAACGCATAAGGGCAACGCCGATATGCAAGATAGTTGTTATAGCAATTTTAAACAATCACTTTAACAATGAAACACATTAACGAATGAAGTTCTTCTCTCAAGGAGTATTAGATAGTTAGTTTATTTTAATTCATCTCATTCATTTCTATCATTCATGATGAGTAAACATTTGGGTGATCGTATTGAAACGACAAAAGGACAAATCGCAAAAAAAGTGTGCCTGATCAACGAATTTGTAAAGAAGAATCATTTCATAAATACTGTGGATCTACAAAAAAGTTTGGAAAACTTTAGTGATATTGATTTTGATGATTTCTTGACGTCGTGTGAAATATCACAGCGAATTTTAAACGAAGTTAAAGGCGCTGCTGCATTAGAACGTAAGCGAAGAACTTTACAAAATCAATATATTGTGAAACGTGAAACGGCGAGAATGAAGCGTTCTTTTGATGAACAACTTGAGACGGATTATTATAATAAGACAATGAAAACAAGTCAAATAGTTTTAAATCTACAACCGGGAACATCATCAACTCAAGATGAAGAGACATCACAATTGCAAGCCATTCAAGACAAATGATTTTGTGGACAACTACATCTCAAAAGGAAGCAAGCAAGCAGTGATTCAAGAACCATCTAAAACTCAGTTTTTTCTAATTCATTGTGAGAAGTTCATGAAGAAAATGGAAATATGTAAAACAATATAGATTAGAATTATTATAATATAATCATTTCAAAATCGAATAAGTAGTAAGGAAAGTCATCATTATGGGACAGTTTTAAATCAATACCCCCCCTTCTGACTTCTAGGGGTCCCTATAAGTAATTTTTTATTATAAAATGAGCACCATAAATGAGTTTTTAAAATTATATAGAACACAAACAACAACGAATTTTGATCTAAAGAAAATTGCTAATCAAATGGGAATAAAGAATTTTCAAATATTGATGAGAGACGAATTACAATTGATTAAAAATAAGCCAACTATAAATTTCATAACAAATCTTCATACGTCAGATCAAAAAGGTGTACATTGGTCTGCAGGTACGTCTAATAAAAATGGAGATAATTACTATTTCGACTCTTATGGATTGCCTCCAACAAACGAAGTCAAAAAATTACTTGGAAATGGAATTTATAATACATTTCAAATTCAAAAACCAGGAACTACTTACTGTGGGCAATTATGTCTTTATGTTTTATTTAAGTTACAAAAAGGAGTACCATTTCTTGATATTATGTTAGAATTGAATAATAATAATAATGATAATGATAATTAAAAATCGCTTCGTTGTAATTCATTTTAATAAAAACGGCCTCTGATATCTTCATCATCTAAATCTTTGATTTCGTAAGTAATCGGATAAGTTTGATTTATTTTAGAAACTTCAAATATTTCTTTAGTCCAGTATCGGAAGAAGCCCTTTTCAAATTTATTCTTATACTTAAATATTCTAACTTTATCACCAATTTTAAATTTCGGCTTAAGTTTCTGCCAATTCGGATTACTCTCATTCAAATTATTATTTTTGAATATTTTTTTCTTATCAAATCAGGGTAGTCAGAAGCATTCTTTGGGGTTTCTTCAATACCAGAATGAACTTTATTATTGTACTCTTCTACAATTCCTGGTAATATCTTCAACCATTTCTGATTTCCTTGCTGAGTAAATTTTTTGAAAATTTTATTTTTTAACGTCCGATTGAATCTTCCTATCACTACAGCTTTTCCTGCATTTTCAGTTGAATAAACAGTTTCAAATAGTGGCTGAACGTTTCGGTTATAAAATTCCGACCCTTTATCAACAAACAATTTCCTTGGCTTTCTCTTAGTTTCTTGAAAGATTTCTTCAAACGCATATTTAACTGACAGACCACTTTTGTTTTTTAAAGGCTTTACCCAAGCGTATCGTGTATATAAATCTATAACGGTCAATGCGTATTTATAATCAGAATCATTCGGCATATGAACATGATCAGCACTCCAAATATCATCTTTATTAAATACTTTTACTTTCAATAAATATTTAGGCTTTCTATATTCTTTATGAATTTCAGACGCGTAGGTTCGAGCGTTGTTCTCAGACAGCTTTGCTGTCGTTTCATTTAAACCCTGACCGAATAATATTTTAGCTTGTAAAGCTTTCTTAACAAACATTCTTTCAATTTTTTCTCTAAATGTAGGATTTTGAATACTATCTAATTCTTGAATCATCTTCTTATCAGCTGCATGACGAGATCTTAGGTCATGATTTCGATAAGCTAAACCATGTCTATAAGCGGCGGCATCTACTCTATTTATTGGTTCCTCACCTGGTTTCGGATTATTATTCTCAACTAGTCTTATATCTAATCGAGTTCCTGGACCGGTATATGAATGACCAGGAAGATGTTTTTCTTTCGAATATTTACTCCAAATAAATCCAGGAAAGTTTTCTAATGTTTTTTGTATGTCACCTCCGCTGTGCAGCCGATCGGTGTGCTGACAATTTGAGGTTTTATGTACTTTTAAGAGATAATTCAATAAATCTAAATTGGCAAATTTTAATTTAATTAAATTTTTGGAATTTGTAGAATTCATTTTAAAAGATAAAATAAAAGTTTTACCGAATAGAACCTTGTTCAGAGGCTTTAGCCGATCGGACCAAAGGTCCTCAGGTTACTAACCTATAGAACCAAAGGTCCTGAGGTTATTACCGAATCATACTAGGACTTAGATATATTCCAGAACCATTTTTTGTTTCTTTAATTTCAATTAAATCATCAACATTGTGTAGAATATTTTTAAGAACTCGTTTTCCTTCATCAACCAAATTTAATTTACTAATGAAATTATCTACTATTCCTTCACCCCTCGCAACTTTTTCTAACTCTCTATTATGTCGTTTTTGTTCTTCTAATGCTGCCTTCTCTGATTTATTTTTATTTACTGCTTGGACAATACCAGCTGTCCCGCCTGCAACACTTCCTGCTGCTGCTATACCTCCTATTATTAGAGGAATTAATGGGAGAATCCAGCCATTCTTTTCTTCTTGTAATTGAATATTCTCTATCATTGGTTTACTTATGTAATACTTTTGTTTGTTAATCGTAATAGCTTTAGGTGTATTTTTGTCAACAATATTACGTAATTTTAATTCAACAGTTTTATTATTATTATTACTTTTCGCTTGCGACATTTTTTTAAAAAAAATTTAAGTTACCAAAAATTTTTAATCTATTCTAGTTATGAAAAATTTTAAGTTACCAAAAATTTTAATTAACTTATCCTAGCCATCTTTCCATTTAGAATTTCAATAGAATATTTTACATCTTCTAGCAATAAACCATCAATAAAGCATCAATGAAGTTGTGGAATCTTTTTTTTCAATATTAATTGTTACATCACAACCAGTCTTGATAATATCTTCAGATTGTGCACTTCAATCGAAACAGAAAACAGGATATAAATGTCTTCAATCTCCTGGAGTTAATTGTGGTTCAACTCCAAATTCTATACAAAGATTTTGATAAGAATCATATCCTTCCATAAATTGATTATTGGTATCATCGAATCTTAATGGATCAATTGGATATCGGGTTTGATTTAATGAAACTTGTAAACTTCGAATTGTATTAATATGAAAAAGATTGTTGCTCTTATCAAAACTTGGAGAATTATTTCTTTGAAAAGTTAGTAATAAATATCTTGGAGTATTCGCAGTTCTAGTAAAATGCCAGTTAAATCTTTGTTCGGAAAAAGTTACTGAACTAGCAGTACGCTTTAGAAAATTTACTGGAATTGGTTTGTTAGTATTTAATCTTTTTGCAATAGCTGTTTCAGCCTCTAAACTATGAGTAATATGCTTAATCCACCATTCAAGTCTATCAATTTTTATATATGCTTTTTTTCCAGTCTTACCAAAAAAGATTAATTCATTATTTGCTGTGCGATGAATTATTAATTTAAATTTTAATTGATATGATATTTTATCATAATCTAAATATCCGAATAATGGAGACAATGACCAATTTACTGTCTGTTTACTTTTCTTGTTAAATTCACGTCTTTCCTTATATGCACTATTTTTTGTTTTATTTAAATGTTTTGCAATATTTTCTACATCTTTCGCAATTCCTGCGGCATCTGTTCCAGCGTGAGTTAAATCATCAACAATTATACCATCATTAGTGTCAGGAAACCAACCTTCGATTTCATACTTTTTATTATTTTCACCAATTGTTACAAATCTAAGCATTGTATCAATTACACCTGGAGAATCACTTATTGTTTCTATATTTTGAGTTGCAACATCTAAACGCATTTGTGTAAATAATCTTGGAAAGAAATTATTCTCTAGTGCAATATTATCGGTATCTGGTAATGGTGTTGTAAAATTGGCATCACTATATAAAGAATATTCACAGTGTAAAAAGGAATCAGGTAAATATAAATAACTCTGCTGATTATCAACTTCAAAAATTAAATCACCTCCAGTATTTTCTCTACTGGAAGATCCGGGATTCATAGCAATTCTTATATAGTCATTATTTTTTTGATTATAACTAACACCTGGTGGTTTATCTAATTCAAATTTATTTTCAATTAGCGAAGACATTTTTATAAAAAATAATTTGACTTTTTGTTTTTTCTCACATACAGAAAAAATTTTACTAAAAAATATATTTTAGAATTTTGCTAGACCAGCTCCGCTGCTCACGCCATTACCTCTTATTTCTTCAATTGAACGTTTTATGGCTACGCCTGATTTCTTCTTATGTTTACTATCAGACGGAGCTCCGCTCTTCAAGGTTTCCCCCACAGCTATGTTAGCAATTTTGTTTTTTGTTTCCTCTGAAAGTTTTTTTAAATTTTTTAGTTCTTCAGAATCATTCCTAAGTTTAAGAATAGCTTCTAGTTGTTTTGATTCGTTTTGAGACTTAACAGCATTTGATATTGCACTAGCTGTACTACCTATAGCAGCTTCTCCTTTTGCAGCAGATGTAATCAAATCTTTATTATTTTTAGTTAAGTGAACGATACTTCCAATGCCAGAAAAGATGCCAGCTCCTTCCGTGTGAACTGTTTCTCTATTACCATAATGATAAACAGGATCCATACGTGGTTCATGAGCAATTCTTTGATTTGAAGCAAAATGTTTAAGATTGTGTTTATAAATTATAGGCATTTTTTAGGAATAAATTTGACTTTTGGGAAAAATATTTACGTTAAGATTTACGTGTGTGAATGTCCAACAACTTCGTGATAACTTTATTAATTTTCGGTTGCACTTTATCTATTGCGTCAAGTAGCGTGTGATGTACTTTAATTTCTTTTCTATTAACTTGCATTTGCTCCTGATTCATCTTCAACGCCGCTTTAAGAGCATTTAACTTAATTTTAAGAACATCTAATTGTCTTTTAACAGCATCTAACTGTTCTTTATTGTCTTTAGAGTTTTCTTGTAAATTTTTCTTTAATTCATTTTTTAAATTGATTTTAAGAGTTTTCATTTTATCAACTTTTTGATTAAGCGAGTTTACTTCATTTATTATTCTATTCATCTTTTTCATTTGTTGAGTAATTTTAGAACTCAATTCATCAACACTTTTTTGGAATGTAGTTTGTAACTGCTTTAAATTTTTTTAATTCTTTCAGGTAAATTTTCTATTTCATCTTCCAATTGTTCTTTTAACATTTTTATCTGATGTTTATTTTTAATGACTGCAGATTTTAAATTTATAGAAAGTAATATTAAAATTTTTGATTGTTCAGAAATCTTTTTAAAAAGTTTTGCTATATCTGCTTCTAGCTCTCTATCCTTTTTATCAAGTTTTAATAATTTTTCGTTTAATGATTTGTCATTAAGTTTTAGCAACTTTAATTCATTCATCAGTGGAACCAAAACATCGTTTATATATTTTTCTTTTAAGTCATTGATTTGTGTATCAACATATTGTTTATTTGTTAACTCTGTATTTTGTTGCGGAAGAATCGAAAGATGCAATGGACCAGATAAAACGTCTCCAGTTTTCATAATATAATTTTCTATTTCTATTTCTAATTCACGATTATTCGGGATATATGCACCTCCACCAACATTTGGTAACATCATTTTTTAACAAAAAAAAATAAAATTTTTTATAATAAAAATAAAATTTTTTCTAATAAAAATAAAAAAAATGGAAAAAGCAAATTTAAAAAAATTTTATTCGCCCGCATCATCCTGTTCTTCTTATTCGACGAGATCAACGGGATTTGAAAATAAATGTTTTGATAATAATAATAATCCATGTATAGATGTAAATATTTTATTCGAATTACAAGCAGAAATATTTAGAGAATAAACAAAAGGTTTACCTTCCATAGAAACTAATTATTGTATTTTCCCGGGGGATCCATTTATAAAATTTATGGATATTGTCGGTAAATATAATGATGTGGCTTATGTAGAATTAAATAAAGAAAATATGGTTATCATTGGTCATAATAATGTTTATGATTTTATTAGAGCAGTATTTCCAATTACTAATACTGATTGGATAGAAACTAAAATTATCAATTATATCAATATTAGAGAATTAGTTAAAAAATTAAAATCATTTTTCAAAGACAAAATAAGATTATTTGTTGATGAACAAAACCAATATAATATTCATATAGAGAGTAAAAAATATAACGAAGAATTATTATGTCAAGTTTATTATAGAGACACAATTTATAAACAAGAAACATTAGAAATGCCGCAAAGATATGATGATGATACATATATAGGATTATATTCAAACTTAAATATTAATTTGTTAAAATCTTACATAAATGGCTTGGCTCAACAAGAGAAAATTTACATGTGGACTACACCTTATAAACATTCAGAAAATGATAAAAATTCTAAAAATAATAAAAATTTTAAACATCATGAAAATGAGAATTTTAAAGAATCTTATAATAATAATAATGATAATAATATAGATGATGATGATATAAATGATGATTCTGAAACATCTGAAAAAGGTGTAAATGGTAAAAAAGATTATAAAAATATTAGTAATTATAAAAATTTAAGTGATGAAAAATTTATATCTCATACTGATGTACATGATATTGATACTACATATAATCAAAATTTATCTAAATTTCATTTTCTTACAATTGAAAATAATAATGATGGTATGGTTGAAGATACTGTTAGACAACTATGTGTCGAGTCTACAAAATTTAAATTAGGATTTACATCTAATCAATTTAAAATTTTATCATCTTTAATAAAAACTAAAAATGATTCAGATTATGGTGGTGTTATTAAATTTTCCAAAAGAGATCAAAGACCAATATATTTCTCTATTATATTATTATCAAATAATAAATATAATTTAGAATTAGATATTCCCATCAGGGAATGGTATCCTATCAGGGAATGGCATCCTATACCAAAAAGTGTAATTTATGATGTTGAAGAATCAATTTATGATGATGATGAAGAATCAATTGATGATGATGATGAAAAATCAATAGTTAGTGAAAATAAATTTAAATTATCTTTTGATAAAACGTTATATGATGAAACTTAATATGATAAAACTTAATATGATAAAACTTAATGTGATGAAACTTAATGTGATAAAGAAAATAAAATAACTTAGGAACGTGAAATATATAATAATATAAAATAACTCCCAAGACCTTGATATTAGAATGTTTATATCTAAAATTAATACACAATTTTTTTTCTTTAAAAAATAAAAAAATGGAAAATACCAAGTTTTATTGTGTCTTATGTAAAAGACAGTTGCAAACAAAAAGAAGTTATCAATCTCATTTAAATAGTAAATTGCATTTACAAAATGTAGATCGAGTTGATGAAGGAAATATATTAAAATTAAATAATTATAAAAACTATCTAGAAACATTGCCTACTGATATAAAAGTTGAAAAAATGTTTGATGATTATTCACATTCGGAATATAAAAAAGTTTTTAATAGTGAAGATGAGTCCAGACAAACCGAAGGTTCTAGGGCTTGGCCCGTACCAGATGGAAGATATTTATTTAGCGATACTGATGAATTTAACGAAATAGATGAATTTGATGAAACTAAAAAAAACGATGAAGCTGTACATGGAACATCGGAGATGTCTTCCAGGGCTTCGCCCGTGACAGATATAAAATATTTATTTAATGAATCGGTTGAACATAATGAAACCGATAAAACTTTTTCTGATATTCTATCTAACTTTTATAATATATTTAAGAAATCTTTCAAATGTTATATGAATGTAGAAGTACTTTAAACAAAAAATGGACCTGATGGAATTCCTGAAGAAATAATACAAGGACATTTTACAAATTCACAAGAAAGTCATAATGTAAATGATATACAACCCATATTTGAACAAATGATACTTAAATTAGAAAATTGTATAATTGAAGCCCAGTTACGTGAATCTGGTTGGAGATTTGCTGAAATACTATCTAAGAAAATAGTAATTGATAAATATAAAAATAATACTGGTGGTAGTTATGTTCCTTTGCCTTTCAGTTCACCACAAATAATCAACACAAAAAATGAAGATGATTATTGTTTTCTGTGGAGTATTATAGCACATTTACATCCTGCAAAATATCATAAAGAAAGACTAAGACATTACAATAAAGAAGAATACATAAATGAATTTGATCTCTCTGATGGCTTACATGAATTTCCATATGATTATAATAGGTTAAAAAAGTTTCATAAAAAGAATAAAAATTTAATAGAAGTAAATGTTTTTGAATTAAATGTGAATTATGTTTCTATTGGTAATATTACTCCATTTTACTCAGATTCAAAAAAATTTTATTTGAATAATAAAAATTTATGTCAATCAGAAATAGTATATAATGATAGAGGAAATTACATGCATCATAATATTTTTTACCAAGGAAATATAATATGTACTGAAAAATTTCAAATTGTTAAAACATTATCACCAATAATGATTAATCATAATAATTATAAAGGACGTAATTATAATTATGATTATGATTCCGATTATTTATCTTTATCTTTAGAATATCAACAAAAATTACAAACTTTAAATAAAAGTTTAAAAATATAAAACAGATTATCAACAACAAACAAAAATATTAGTACAAGAATATGGCCATAAATATCAAAATAAGATAGAAACGATACAAAAATTAAATGAAGACAATAAATAATTAAATAATGAAGAAAATGAAACCAATCAAAAAATAAATGAATGTTTAAAAAAATGTCAACAACAATATAAAGAACAATATGATAAAGAATATAGTTATCAGCTACAAATATTAGATCAAAATTTTCATCGAAATACATTTAATCTTACAAAAGAAATTGATGAAACACATGAAATATATCAAGATAAATTTGAAAAAATAGAAAAGACAAAACAGCCAGCATAAGCGAATATATTATATTATCAGGGTCATTTTATATTATGTAAAGATTTTTCTATATTTACAAAAACTTCAGATAATGATAATTTTCCCTGTCTCCAATGTATGACGAGCTTTAGAACTAAAGAAGAAATGAATAGACATTTGGAGAATTGCCAACAAAATGAAGCAGTTGAAAATACTTTTCCTAAAGATGATTATTTAATACATAATAGACATTATTTGAAAAATAAAGTAACCAAATAAGTCATACAATGTTAACATGACACAAAATCGAACCGAAGGTTCTAGGGCTTCGCCCGATTCTGATAATTGTAAATATGAAAAAAGTGCACCTGAACAAAGTAAAGAAAAATATTTATTTGAACAAAAACCATTATGTTGGGGAATGTACATTCATTCAAATTATCCTGAATTATTTAAATCAGAATATTATCAATACTATGGTGAAGATAGTTCAGAAATGTTTACAAAGAAAGTAGAAGAATTACAAGAACGTTTTCCACAATTGCTTGAAACAAATATACCAATGCTTCCATTAACGGATGAAGAAAAAATTAATTTTGTTAATGAAACAAATTGTTATTACTGTGGAAAAGAATTGGGTAATGATAAGCGAAGCGACGGTTCTGCCGACAAAGTAAAAGATCATGATCATCTAAATGGATTATATAGAGGTGCAGCACATAATTCTTGTAATCTTAATGCTAATAAATTTGAATATAACTTTGTTCCTTTATATTTCTACAATGGTTTTAAATATGATTTCCATCAAATAATGAAAGATTTATTTTCATCTGAAAAATTACAACAACAACAAACAAATGTACTATGTAAAACAGAAGAAGAATATTTTTCAATGCAATTAGGTTGTATTAGAATTTTAGATGCATTTAGATTTTTTACTCCTTATTCATTAGATGTTATGGGAAAAACTTTGAAACCTGAACAATGTAAAATATTAAATAAATATAATTAAAAACCTTTAAAAGGAATATTTCCGTATGAATATATAACTGGAGATTTTAATTCTGTGAATAAAATTATGGAAGAAAAACAACTTCCTCCGATAAATAAATTTAAATCAACATTAAAACAATCACAATTATCTGAAGAAGATTATGCAGAAGCTGAAAAAATTGAAGAGAGTTAAATTGTAGAACAATGTATGATTATACAATGAAATATCTACAGATAGATGTATTAATACTAGCTGATCTTTTCGAAAATTTTCGTTATATGTGTTTAGAATATTACGGAATAGATCCATGTTATTGTTATTCTACACCAGGTTTAACATGGTTAGCAGGATTAAAACATACAAATGTTAAACTTAAACATTATAAAGAGAATACATATGATAAATTATTATTTTCTGAATCTGGAATTAGAGGTGGAGTTTCATCAGTTTTAGGTAATCGTTATGTACAGTGTTACAATAAAAAAGTAAATCCTGATGATTATGGAATAATGAAACCTTTATCTCCAGAAGAAAGCGATCAGTTTATAAAATTGTTTAATCAAAATATAGAAGGACTTATATCAAATGAAGTTAGTCAAGCAGCAGTTGATGAAATCATGAGAGAAAACTATTTGTTATATTATGATTTTAATAGCTTATATTCTTCTTGCATGATACAGGATTTACCAACAGGTGAGATGGAATGGTGTAATATTCTTGATTATCAAAAAACGTATGATGGAAATTATAATCATGGTTATATATATGAAGTTGATTTAGTATATCCTGATGAAATAAAAGATAAAACAAATTATTTTCCTTTCTGTCCCAAAAACAAAATTCCCAATATAGAAGATTTTTCAGATTATCAAAAATCTTTAATTCCTAAGAAATACAGACCAACAAAAAAACTTATGTTAACACAAAGTAATAAAAGAAAGTATGTTGTTGAAGGAAGAATGCTAGATTGGTATTTAGATCATGGAATGATTCTTTTAAAAATTCACTGGAAACTAGTGTATAGAAAATCTAGGTGGTTAAAAGATTATATAGAGTTCAATATTGAAAAACGTAAAATAGCTAAAAGAAATAAAGATGATTTTAAAACGTGTTCTTCAAATTAATGAATAATGCATTTTATGGTAAGACTTTAGAAAATGTGCGTAATAGACAAAATATTGAAATAGTTTATGATAAAGATAGGTTTCAAAATTTATCAAGGAAACCTACATATAAAAGAACTACTAGATTTAGTGATAACCTATGTGCTGTACATTTACGTCGAATTAGCGTAAAACATGATAAGTTTAATTTTATTGGATTCACTATATTAGAATTAGCTAAACTATTTATGTATAGATTTATATATGATTATTTAGCACCTGCTTATGGCAAAAACTATAAATTACACTTTACAGATACCGATTCTGTTTTCTTAGAATTAACAATACCGTATAATTCTTCACTTGATGAAGAAATTAATAAAATAAAAGATATCATTCATCTTTCTGATTTATGTAAAGTAAAAGATGAATTAGAAGGAAATGAAGATTTCATAACAGAAGCTATATTTTTAAAATCTAAATGTTATTGTTATAACACAACTAATAATATTAAAACACATAAAACATTAAAAGGAATTTCAAAGGCATCAGTGGCTAACCAAATAACATTTCAAGATTATAAGAATGCATTATTTAATAATGAAATAAAAACAGCATGTAATTATAGACTTAATTCAAAGAAACATAAAATGTATTTAAAAGAAGAACATAAATTAGCATTGGATCCATTTGATGATAAAAGAAAAATTTTACCTGATGGAATAACTACTTCACCTTTTTAATTTTCTAATTTCTAAGATAGACAAATTTGTTATATATATAAAATAAAAAAATAAAATATTATAACACTATATTTGTATATTTTTATCACTCGGTAAACAAATGTTCTATAACTCTATCATGAATTTTTTTATCAATATTAATTCTAATGAAGCCATAATCTTTTGACCAAGCATTGTTACAAGATTGTTTAAATTCATCTTTATTTATTACGCATATATCTCTTAACAAATCACTTAAGTTTCTTGCATTTATTTCAAATAGTATAAATATATTTGCATTCTTTCTAATAACACTTCCGTCTAATGAATACATACTTTGTGTGAAATAAAAAACACTACAGTTATTATGTCTACCTCTTGTGAAATAATTTCTCTGAACTGACTGATTTCTATCATTAACACAATCATCAAAAATTACACAATGTTTCATTGTTTTATCTAGTTTACTAGGATCTTGTATATTACCGCTATCATCTATTAATTGTATCTTTATGTGCTTATTTTTATTGGATTCAACTAACTGATTATTTTTTGCTGCTTTTTCACACCACGAACTTATTTCTTCTTCATCTTCAGATTTTTCATATTCTTTGAATAATGAAGCAATTGCTGTTTTTTAAGATTATTTTCAAATCCATATTTTAAAAATGGATAGACGGGTTGTTCTGCTGTTGTTGCATAAATTGTAAGATTGTTATAATCCAAAAAATTTGGAGTCGTTAAAATTTTAAATAATAGATATGTTTTTCCACATCCTGATCTTCCACAAATAACTGACAAAACTTTATTAGATAAATTTGGATGATGATTAAATTTAAGTTTTTTTTAACTTAATGGTAGTACTTCACTCATTTTTTAATAAAAAAATTTTATTTTTAATTTTTTAATTTTTTGTTTCTAAAGAAGAATAATAATAAGAAGAAAATTAAACTTCTCTAGCTTCGCGTGGGAGTTTATACCTCCTGAACCAAAAGATCTATCATAATCTCTTCACCTCCAAAGTTTATTTCTTGTCCTTTTTCATCAGTGATTCTCATGTTAATGTTGTTAATAGTTTTTCTTGTAATAGGGAAATATATTAATGTTTGTGGAATTACATTTAATCTATAACCAATGGGCACAGTAAAAGCTGGAAAACTGAATATTAAATTTGACAATTCACCATTTATATATTCTCCTTCAATAATGTCACAATGTACAACAATTGAATTTATTTCAGTTATTTTTGGAATCTTCTCACCTAAATGATAACCTTGACTATAGGTTTGTTTATTAAATCCTAATAGCTTTGAAAATGATCTATCATGATTAAAATCAACTTGATGATTTTCGTCTAAAGTAAGAGAAAATTTATTAACTGCCGGTTCAACTGCAAAATGTAATTGTTTCTTATCTTTAAATGGTATACCTAAATATCTCTTAATTTCATTTGATATTGATTCAACTTCGTAAGAACCAGGAAGAAAAGTTAGTATTTTCCACGTTTTTCCTTTATCATTAGAATATCTAAATTGGTCATTCACATCTTTGATAACGTTTTAAATAGTGTTAAATGTGGAGAAACTAGTCAATGCAATTTGATAATTTTTATTTTGTTCCAAATGTAGAATGGGTTCTAAATTACAAGTGTGTGATGAAGTAGTTGTTATAATTTTTAACGTCGTACTAAATTTTGATGAACCCAAAATCTCTGTCAAATTTTCTAAATGATTATTAATTTTGTCTAAATCTGCTGAACACATTATTTAGTTAAAATTTTGAATAAATGTCTTTTATAAAAAAAATTAAAAACAACAACATATTTCAGCTACGGGCGAAGCCCTGGAAGACATCTCCGATGTCCCGTTATACTTTTATAATCCTCTTCATTTAGAATCTTCTTTTCTAACAGTCTTTTCAATATAGCATGAATTTCATTGAAACTAGATTTATGTCCTTCTTTTATTGCAGATATTAAAATATTTAATCTATTTAGTAATTCTTGTGGATCATCTGGTAAAAATACAGTTGTTTCTGTTTTAAAACCTTTTCCTACTTTAACTCCCGTTGATAATAAATTTTCTAATTCTCTATAACGTTTAAGAGTTTTTCCTGCTTTAACTCTATCTAACATAGCTTTATATTTTGATGAGATCTTCTACAGCATAATTATTTAAATCTGCTCCTCTTAAAAGATCAACAAAATTTCTATCAAAATTAAAAGGATATTTATCTGGTGAAAAAAATTAAACCTCGAAAAGGTTGTGGAAATATTTCTTTTTGTCCGAGATAAAATCTAGGTATTGTTTTTCCATCTATAAATGAAATAGAATGTTCAAATTGCATAGATTTTGGTAATTTCTTATTAATGTTTGATTCTAGTAATCCATAGTCATCTAATATAGTTTTGTGCTCTGGATCTGTTATATCAATTTGTTTATCATTATTTGCAAGTTCTTTTTCAAGAGTTTTAAATGGTTTCATAGTTTTTTCAAAATCAGTTTTTACTTGCTCGGTTTGCTGCATTTTTTTAAACATATCAGATTGAATACCAGCTTTTATCATTCTATGTTGAAGATGATTTTCTTTCATAATATTTCTTTGTTTTATTAACTCTTCTAATTGTTTAATTCTTTTAAAATTATCAGCTTTAATTTTATCCATTTTAAAAATATAATATTTGAATTTTGTGGTAACATTAGAATACAACAAAAACATTTTACTGAACAAACTATTTTTTTATTGCTTTGTTGTCTGACATCTTTTCGTTTAAAGGTTTCTCGTTTTAAGTTTTGTTTAATAAAGTTTTGCTTAAATTTTCGCTTAAAGTTTTTAGCTCTTCTAAAAAAAATTTTATCATTTTCTTCATTAGAAATTTTACCATCACTAGAAATTTTGCCATCCTGTTTATTCTTATCATCAACTTTTTCTGACAGTAATTGAAATGATATTTGATTTACTTCATTAGATATTTGATCAAATTTTTCAATCTCATCTAACGTAATAACATTATCATCACATATTCTTTGAAAGTAGTAATGTAATTTGTCATAGACTTCTTTAATATGTAAATGCTTAGTTTTTAATGGTTTTCGTTTCTTAGTTATTAAAGATTTATCTAACATTGTAACAAGTGAAGTTGCAAAAACACCCGTACCTGTTAAAGCTGTAGCAACTACTGGAATTACTAAAACACCAGAAGATATAACACTTGTTAAAGCACCTAAACTTATTGTTAAGAATATGCCAATATCTTGTGTTACATTCTTAACATTAGACCATCTCTTTCTTAATTTTTTATAATGCTCTAATCTTAATAATAATTGAGATTCCTTATCTTTCATATAACGTACTCTATCTTTATGTTTTTCTTTATTCAATTCACTTATTTTTAACTGTGATAACGAAGGATATATTCTTGCGGTTTCTTCCACTTTTGTTTCTTCCATTTTTAAAGAAATATTTTTAGACACATAAGTTTAGACACATAATTTTAGTTATCTCATATTTTAAAATCCTGAAAAATGGATAAAATTCATGAATTTGAAATTCTCAACTTTTATGATTTTCGGTGTTCTGGAACGGACATGATTTTCGAGATAAAAAATTGTAATTCTCAAATTTTGAGATTCTTAACTTTTATGATTTTTTCGGTGTCCTGGAACGGTCATGATTTTCGAGATAAAAAATTTTAATTCTGAAATTTTGAGATTCTTAACTTTTATGATTTTTTCGGTGTCCTGGAACGGTCATGATTTTCAAGGTAAAAATTGTAATTCTCAAATTTGAGATTTTGAAAAATTTGAAAAATTGGGTATTTTTAAAAACGCCTAAATTTATGAATTTAGGTCTTCATAACCTGAGAAAATGACCAAAATTCATGAATTTATGTCGTTTTTAAAATACTATTTTTTCAAAAAATGATACTTTTTAAATGGACTAAATTTATGAAATTAGGTCTTAAAAACCTGAAAAAGGGACAAAATTCATGAATTTATGTCGTTTTTAAAGATACTATTTTTTTGAATTTTATGGTGGCCTGGAACGGTTTTTTGCCCATTACTAGTGTTGTATTGTGGTATGATCAATTTATCCTTCTAATATCCGAATTAGCAATACTAATTTAAGGACTGCATTACCAATTAGACCAGACATGCACACTGAAGACAATATTACGTTGTTGACACTCATAGCTTAAAGAATGGATGGCGACTTCCTGCAAACGGTCATTTTTTATGTTTGTACCTTAATCTGGTTGTGAAAGAGGCAAGGCACAGTGTCGGTGACTAGAAAATTTTCTTTCCTTCTCCATTAGCAAATAAAAATTATTTCCATAAAATAGTTACATTGATCTAATAAGACGAAGCTACACCTAGCTATTGCATGCTTCTGTGACTTGATTAATACATGTATATCATATAGCAAAGATTATACGATGTCTATTCGATATTGAAAATGCAGAACGAGCCACAGATTTCTTAATATTAAGATACTAATATCAAGAAGTGAATGTACATGAGCGAGCGGGGTGAGTTTTGCATTTTCAATGAGTATAGATGAGTATTAACATTGCTATTGTTGAATACAGACATCGCGATTAATCATAGAAATTATAATTTTTCTCTCTTTGGAAAGAGCTACATTCAAGTCGATTCAAGGGATGGAAATAGCTTTATTTTCTGGACGATCAATTTCTGCTGTTATTAACTAAATGTGCCATTGCGATGAAGTGACATGACCTAACTGTCAGCATCGGTATGCGGTCTCGTCTAACATTTGTCATGTCACTTCCGAATTTCTTTGCACAGCATTGCTCCTCAAAAGCCATCCGCAGTAGTACAAGCATCTCTAATTTGCCATTACTCCAACCTCTTGTATGAACGAACACCTTCAATGCTGTCATGACCAGTCATCTTCATCTCCCCATTTCATAGAGCCTTCCAAAATTGTTCATCGACGTTTCGCTGCCAATGGATATCGCGAAAGGTGGATTCAGAGACATTGACTCACCACCTACAGAGCTGAACGAAGAACGCATAGAGCGTAGTGAGTCACCAACTTTTATAAAACTTCCATACGTGAACGAAAAGCAGAAACGGCAAATATTGAAGATGACAAACAAATCTGACATGAAAGATAATTTTCGGATTATCTTTCAAACCGAGAGGTCCCTGAGCAATCGATGGAGAAAGCAGAAAAAAAGACCCGCCTACTTGGAAATTAGCTGGATCTGTGCGCTTGCTAACATACCGAGACTGTGCTACTCAAAACATGTATTGTGTGAGATAAAATGTCTTTATTGCAACCAATTATATATCGACCAAACTAAAAGAACCGTAAAATCAAGTTAGAGAGTATGTTACGTCCACAACATTGGCGGTGAGCAGACATTTCACTGAGGATCATGATGCTTTGCCAGAGGAGTGCATATCATGGTGAATAGTATACAAAGAGCGGAATAAACCCGAGACGTTCTCTTGAAGCAAAAAAATGAATTCTTTCTGATAAATGAGTGTGTGGGTGAAATGCTACTACCATTTTTATAAGTACTATGACTTTTGTTAATTTCTTGTTTTGGTCTTCTATGCTTTTATTCCATGTTCATTCTCCGTAAGTGTATCGATTAACTAAGTGTGCTTGATTGTTAGTTAATCTTGTCGTGTCCGTCAGTGTGAATCTCATCGCTGTTGAAGAAAGACGAAATGTCGATGCTACGAAAATAAAATTCCTGAGTCTAGCCAGTGTCAGTTTACTTTCTCTAAATCTTCATTATGGCTTCACGGTCAACATCTTCATGAATTGCCAAGGTAGCTATCAACTGTGACTTGATTTCTTATTTCTGACGCATCTCCATTTACACAGATTGTTATCAAACATTTTGCAATGTGTTCACACCTATTGGCCTTGTTTTGTACCACAGTCCTTTATTGTCATTCTTGACTTAGCTCTGCAGGTAAAATGTAAATACGAGTACCTTCGGGCGATGCATTTCATACAATTCGAATAATTCGATGTGACACCTCTCCTTCGGCAATTGTGGGTTTTAAAAGATGGTTTAGTTTTGGCACTTCTTTTCCTGTGTCGGAGTCCATCTTGAATAGTCATATTTTCTCTGCAGGCTACAGCATCCCCTGCTGCCCTTGTCCATGTTGAAAATTGAATGTTCCGTGAATTGGATGAATCGTCGTGGAATGACCCAACGGTATATAGGGCCTATGCACAAGTAACACAGAATTCAAAAATTAGATATTACTAGTAGATGAACTGAAAGGCTTATCACTGTTAGGCGTCATAGTGCAAATAAAATTTCTCTAAGATACCTTTCTGTTAGCAAATCTTTGCTGTAAAATCACAGAAGTACACGAAGAAACATTTGGAGGCATATCATGATGAAAAATAAAATGTTGATAAAATAAACTACAACGACAACTTAAATTTTCACAAATACGCAGACGAAAAGTGCGATTTGTTTCGCCAATATAAAAATGAAATATAAATTGCATGTTAACTTGTACACAATATTCTTTAGAAAACATAGCTTATTATCATGACACAAACAATGTTCCTAATTGTAACTATTTCTATTTGATTACATAAAATATGCTTCAAATTGTGATAGTATTAGCTCAAAGCGTGGTTAATCGCCTTCATAGTTTTCTATTCGATATACCTGTAATAAAATTTGCAAAAATATTCTAATTAAATTGCATCCCAGCTTGTCTCTATACCACACTCGTCATCTTTCTTACAGGGTAGCAGGCGCTGTTTTGAATTACCAAAAATCTGTCGGACGGAAATCGATACTTCTCGATGATGTCATTTTTTTAACAATCAATGTAGAAATTCGCTAACCACACGTGTAAAAAAGGGACACCATATAGAAATGTCAGATATAAATTTTTGTCATCTAGCTTATTTATTCATTGTGCAATATCAAGAAGTGCCAATCTGTCGGACGGAAGGGATAGAATTTAGCATTTTAAAAAATTCTACTTCGATTGATATTCTATCAAAACAAGACATTTTCTTATCAGCTAATGAATGTATTTTACTAATTTCGGTCATTTCGGGACACACTATGCTTGATAAATGTTGTAGAATTATCCATTTGTATATGAAAACTATCATTTAAAATAGTTAGTTTTTCTGTCGGACGAAATCTGTGGGACGGAAAAAATGTAACTCATAGATTAAGATTCGAAATTCCTCAATCTTTATTGATAGTTTTATTTCCAGTTTAGTTCGGGATTCTATGTTAAGTTTTGAGCGTCATTGATGATATTCTCCATCTTCTAGAACCGTTCAAAGTTATGATTTCCGTCCGACAGATTTTTAGAATGTAGCTATTTGAATACATACGAGCCAACGTTTCTTAGATTTGGTTCGGAAACGATTCAGCAAAATAGAATAGATAATATAATGTGTTTCAATAACCATTTTGACTCCTGTAAATTGTACATGTGACTGCCAGCAAGTCGCCAGTAAGTAAGCGCCTATAGGCCTACTGTACATACGTTTTTTATTACTCAATATACAACGTAGTATTTTATATAAATACGCTCGTACAAGTAAACTACCCTCAATCAGAAAGAACAAAGCAAAAGCATGTCCGTTTTGAATTATTATTATTATTGAACATCAAAGATCAGCGTAAGCTTACACAAACACATTCAGTTCATCATGCATACCGTGCATGCATTAGACATAAAAGCATTGTTCATGGAACCACAGTTTGCAGATTGGACATTCCAGCCAATCTTCTCCGATGTCATACTTCATCAAACACTGAGCACATGTGTTATCATCAAGGAAAGTACCATCGTGTCGACAATCATCACCATATCACTGCGTAAAGTGAGGTTCACTATCAATACTCGAATAGAAAAACTCATTGAAAAATACACCATTTTGTTATTTATTTCTCACAACTTTATGAGTTTTCATAGTTTCCAGTATAGCGGATACCAAATTAATGTCACCGGGTTCTTCTAAGATATGCTATTTGCCAGAGTGGCAAACTCAGACGGACTATTTATCACTAAATCTTTTGACAAAACTTTCCGGAAGACCTTGTTCTTCACGGTACCTCCTATTCCGTCCATCGGCCCTTTACCATGATGGGCCTCGTTGTAGTGCCACTCGATTAGCCTTTCGGGCTGAATTATGGTGATCAACTTGAAAATGTATCGTGAACGAAATATTTATAAGCTCAAGATAGTTACCCTTGTTCACCGAAGGATCACTTTCTCTAAATGCTAATTCTTGTTTGGTCAAATAACACGCCGCTTTGATGAATGATCGCAGTATTTCTCTATTTTCTTTTACTTTTTGATTATGCGCACTCACTGCCTCCTTCAACTGGTGGTCAATTAATGTGTCTATCCGCGTAGATCCGAAAGATCGTAGAGCTACAATTGATTGGATATGCGTTTTTGAGCGTTCATGGTGCTGAATTGCATTTGACAAATGCTTCAAATCGTCGTAGCCTTCTTTATTCCATGCAGTCTTTGTCTTGTTGAACAACAAGCAGGGAAAGCAGAACAATTTATCTTTTTCTGGACAACCACAAAGACAGACTTTTCTATTGTAAATTTCAGAATGAAACTTCCGTTTGTACGTCTTCTACCTTGATGACATTTTCAAGGTGGGGCAATGTCTTTCAAGATTAATTATTTCCATCTTTTCATTGAAGGGAAGCGAAGAAAATTTGATGTTAAGCAACTTTTTCACTTCCATGTTCCACTTAGGGTTTACAATCTCGAGCCGTTTTCTCAATCCCGGGATTTTCGAGACTGGCTAATCGCAATCCCGGGATCCCGGGGTCTCGATCGAGATTTATATATACTGTATATGTTTTTAATCATTAAGTTTCAAGAAATATTTCAAAAGACGATACGTGCTTGTAAAATGTATATCTTTCAACGTGAACTTAACAAACATCTACAGTAGGTAAAACTAGTCAACTCGTAAAAAATATTGGCGAAGTAAGGTAAGACACTGAATTGTGTTATCACTCATTCTCGACCGTAATTTCGTTAAGAACAAACCGGCCGCCGAGAATACCCTTTCGGATTCTACCGATGTTGGAGGTATCGATTCCAGGACTTGTTTCACCCGCTTGAGGATCATTCCTGTGTCTCGAGATAGACTGAATTGTTGCAGTTCCATCCTAACCAACGATTCGAGAGAATCATTCCTTGCAGGAGGAGACTTTTCCAATACTAGCAGACTTCTCGCAAGTATCTCACAAAACAATTAACCACCGAGACACAATTCGTTGTCGATGTGTGAAAACCAACACAGCGCAGCTGCCGTAGCAGTCCGGTGACCTGTCAATAGAGCGAATTCGGGAGACTTACTGGGTTGAATGACGGTTTCTTCGACGGTTTTCCTTCAAAGACCGCAAACCGCAAACCTAGCTCTGTCTGAACGAGTCTTGAATGGGCCTTTAGTCGTTATTTTAAATCGTTGTGATTTGTCTTTCAGCTATCAATTTACGAAGTATTTTCAGTTTACAGAAGCAATACTAGTAGCAGTGTCACAACACTGTTTATTAAGCGTCTGAACGGTTTGTGTCACGGCATTGATTTAGCCCAGATTTCGCGCTGCTCTTCGGCACTAATGTCACGACCACAGAATTATATATTTTGTTTATCTGCTTCGGTTTGCTAGAAGTGTGATTAATACGAAATTGACGGGACATAGAGGAACCTATTAAGTGGGCAAAAAGGAATTCCTAATACCTTACAGAGATAGGAAAAAAGTCGTGCGTCGCTTGCGGATTAATGTGAGTTCCAGCAAAGTGCTTCGATTGCCAAAATTCCTTCAGATTCGAAGAATTCAGATAATTGCGCACAAGTTTTCTCCATAATATTGGCCCTTCCGGTCATTATTAAACAAAGTAGCAGGCGTACGAAAATTAGTTCACTTGTTGTTTTCACATTCTCTCCTCGGCATTGCTCACTGTATAGTGCATACATTGAATCGAAGCCAGACATCGATGTGTGTTTCGGTGTGTGCGAAGTGATATCACAGCACGCACGCATCTCTCACTGGCTCTGGCAGAGACACTGGTCAAGGACGTCTATATTTAGTACTATGGCCATAGTACTAAATATAGACGTCCTTGCTCTGGTGCCATCTGCTGGCAGCTTATCGTTTGCCGTTTCCAATAGCAAGCGATACACGAATTATCCATTCGAGAAGGAGCTAATTCTGTGATGTGCCATTTCGATATTAGGGTTACATACAATTCTTCCTTTCTAAGAAACCGAAGCGCGCGCAGATGAATCTAATTCTGTGGTCACGACACTAAGGGGGTATTGCTGAGTTGAGGTTTAACGCTAAAACGCAGCTTTTAAACCACAGCTGTAGTGTAACTCTTGCTGAGTAAAGTTTTAACTAAGCAACAGATTAGCTGAGGTGTAGATTCTTGGTAGCTGCGTTTTAATCTCTTTCTAAGTATAGTTTTAGTTAGACCGCATGTCTAAAAATAGAAAATAAGGAATTCCAATGGCTGCGTTTTAGCTGGAGATCAGCTCCAGCTTAGAGGTCTTGCTGACTAAAGTTTTAGTTAAACCACAGCGATATAAATAGATATGTCGTAATAATGGGTAGCTGCGTTTTAGCGTACATTAAACTGCAGATTAACGCTCTTGCTGAATAAAGTTTTGCTGACGTCGGTATTAACTCCACTTACACCTCACCCTATTTCCACTGTGTTAAAAGTTAAACCCCAGATGAAGCAGGTTTAAGCGAGTGATTCTTACATTTCTTGCTTTAAAGTTACCCTCGCCAGTACGCCATGGAGTATCTCGAGTTAAGTGAATATGAGAATTATGAAGAGAATAGAGTCCCTCGAACAATACTGATGGATCATCAAGACCCACTAGCATTATATGAGCGTGAGGAATTCAGGATGCGATACAGATTAAGAAAGTCATCAGCAATTCTGCTTCTTGAGGAGATAGAACCTCACTTATCGAACATTTCATGCCGAGGATTACGATTACCCAATAGCCTATGGTTAAAGTACTTATGGGGTTACGGTTCTACATGTATGCTACAGGTTCATTTCTCCGTCCTATAGCTGATATTTTTCACGTTAGTGAAGCATCTGTTTCTCGATATGTACACGTCGTTACGGATGCACTTTGCAAACTGCGAGGAAAGTACATCACTTTTCTGGATGCTCCTCAAAGACAGAGCTACAAAACCCAGTTTTATGCGTTCAAGCGATTTTCTGGTAAGTTTGTAATTTTTATTGTTGTTACCATTATAATGCCATATTTCTGTAAACTCTTATCGTCTCAGGTGTGATTGGTTGCATTGACGGAACACATGTCAAAATTATTAAGCCTATTACGTCAGATTTTGAGGAATACTGCAGTAGAAAGAAATCCTTTTCCATCAATGTCATGGCTGTCTGTACCCCGGACCTACGTTTCTCTTGCATTGTGTCGAGATGGAAAGGCGCGACACGCGATTCGCGAGTGTGGAGGAATTCCCGCCTTAACTTCTATTTGGAGAATGACAGTGACGGGTTTATCGTCGGAGATAGTGGTTATGCCTGCAGCAAGTCTCTCCTAACTCCGGTGCGTAATCCTGGCATAAATGACCATGCAGCACATCGATACAACAAAGCACACGTAAAAACTCGAAATACTATCGAAAGATGCTTTGGTGTATGGAAAAGCAGATTTGCATGTTTGCGACAAACGATACGATTTAAGCATAAGAAGTGCTGTAAAGTAATCGTCGCTACCGCAGTACTACACAACTTTGCAGTATTACAAAAGAAGCCGGACGCACCGGAGAACACTGATGGTGATACCCCGAACGTCGAGGAAAAATGTATCCCTCCTGAACTACAGCTGTTAATCAATGAGAGATTGGATTCGGATAGTGATACAACTGTCCGTGACCGCATAATTAACAACTTTTTTGTGTGACATTGTTCTTGTATTCTTTTACAATGGGTATTATTCTCTGGATTGTAATTGTATTCTTTTATTTGATAATATAAATTGGAACTGCAGAAAGTCATGTTTCTGGTTAACTCGCGCCGTCACTGGGGTATTTTTCCTAACACGCCCACTTTATGCAATCTCGACTTATTTCATTTAATTGATCCCGTAAAATAGGCTACATTAGAAGTGAATATAAATCGAATCAAATCGAACTATATGTATTTCATATCAATTAAAGATGAGCGATCCTACCCAAAACCCGGCCCGAACCGAACCCGAATTTTCGGGTTCAGGTAAAGCAATTAAAAAGTCCGGTTGGGTCGGGCAGGATTACCTTTTTTAAACTAAAACTCGAAATAACTCTAGCTCAGGGTCTTTCGGGTTGGAGCTTGCGAATTTGAAAATCATGGCCATGTAAATCGTGGCTCGTAGGAAAGAAATGAACTGGAAAAATAAAATTCAATTTAAGGTAAACTTTACATAAGAAAGGAAGACATGATAGTGATGTAGTGTGTCTGACATTTCTACCGATTGAAAACCTACTTATCAATTCTATAGAAAACGGATGATATTCCAAAATAAGTCTATATTATAAGTCATCTGCATTTAGGAATAAAAATTGAACATGGTATCCAAGTTTCTCACTGCCAGTTGATGTTCAAGTGTTCTTTGTTCAATCTCCTTAAGTTTGCCTTGCAGCTCTTGGTTTAGAATTTGCATCTTCATTTCGTGCTCTTCCTCTGGAAATTTCATTTTCTTACAATGAAATTCCTCTATGACTGACTGCCATTTTGTACATCTTTTAGGCCGCTGTTTTGGAGTATTCACTCGTGCCTCACTTTCTGAAACTGAATATGAAATTACAATAGAAAATGATATCTCATAAAACCAGTTTTATTTGGCTCACCCGAAGAAATGTGATAATCGTCGTCAACATCGGAAAGAGGTTGTTGTGAGGATAGTATACTATCCACGATGTTTTGTGGAAATTCTTTCATTGGGCCACCACCCGTTTTAAATTTTTCCCGTCACTCTTCAGCAGGTACCTTCTTTCTATTCAACTTCATTGATTTCCATTGTGTCTATGAACGTTATAAAATTAAGATAGTTGAAATTAGCTTGAAGTTATGTAGCTTGAACATTTATATTTACCTTCAACTGAGATTCTGTCCTTTATTATCTTCCATTCTTTTGCCTTTTTACATTTTATGTCGGGGCACTTCCTTTTATCTTCAATTATAGGGTCGTTGCATAACATTTCAGTTAATACCTCCCTCTCAACCGTGCTGAAATTTGCCGCTCGACACTTCTTTTTCGAAGACATTCTGAACACGAATAAATTAACAGCATACCAAATGATCGTGTCGACAAGACAGCAAGGCAATGGATTTCCTTTCTCTCTGTGATTGGTCTCTTACCTTAGCAACCACACTACGTCACAACTGTCACACATTGTGCGCGTGCGTTGCAGATCAAGAAAACCTGTAGCTGATCTCCAGCTAAAACTTTATTCAGCAAGAGATTTTAGACCTCAGGTCTTACTAAACCTGAGGTGTAGATCAGCTGCAGCTTAGTTAAACCTCAACTCAGCAATACCCCCTAAGTGTCATCGTGTGAACGAGGCTTAACCAGCTGGCTCAGCAAATACAGCACATTGGCAATTTATCAAACTTGGAACATAAAAAATTTAGATGCATTTTTAAAAAAGCCATTGACTCTCTTAACTATGTCACTTAGAAGGAACTCAGGGCCAATCTTTCAAATATCTCGAGATCTCGAAGACGTAATCCCGGGATTTTTAATCTCGGATATAGGGTCGAGATCCCGGGATTGTAAACCCTAGTTCCACTGAACTCGACACTCGACGTCAGACGTGAAAGACAATGATGCTCTCAATACCGTTTAGCGCAATCCTACATCCCTCTGCGCAACAGACCACAGCTGTATGCACTGTTTACATCTCGCTGCGTCATCACCTTGGAGCAGTGGGCGGAAAAGCGAGCAGCCCCAACAAGTGGCAACATAGCGCGCTGAACACAATGCATACTCGGCATACAAACAACGAACGAACATTCATGACAAGATCTTTGTTATTGCTACTGCACAGGCGAAAAGCGTTTGTAATTTCTTCCGCCCAACTTCTAAAAATAAAGATCGCTGAATACACAGATATGTGGTTGAATATAAGCGCATGCTATGCTATTATTGGGAAATGATGCCAATAAGAAGCTGATTTTGACATAAACTATCGTCATTTATCAGTGGATTCATTCCATTCGCTTCCAAAATATATTGATGCGTATTTCAGCGAATCGTGTATAGGCTGTGCCCACTGAGCCTACCCTGAATGCACGTCACTGCCAGCAACTCATAAGTCAAATATTTGCTTTCTCTACAAGAAAAATAAACTTAAGGTTCAAATTTTCTGTCGGACGGAATTTTGGTAGCTGACATTTTAAAGAACTCTGATTTTAACCCTAATAAATGACTCAGCAGACTTTGATATTAAATCAATGACATTATCTTAGAATTGTTTTTCTGTTATAGCACTGAAGAAATATTCAGTGGATAAAAATATAGAGCCAGTAGAACGCAATTGAATTAATTCCGTCCGACAGACACTGAAAAATGTAAAATCGTTACATGTAGCAAAAGTTTGAGCCTCAATTGCCAATTCTCCGAAAAAATATTACTGATGCGGTAACTTCAGAACATGGATAGTCCATTAGAATGTAAATTCATATCGATTTGTAAGATTTGTTTTCAAACGGTATTGTTAACTTAATTCAAAACAGCACCGGCAGCATTTCAATTACACTAGAAATCATCCTATCGATTAACTGGGTTATTAATCCAATCAATTATGTATTATCAACAATCAATAAAATTTTTGGTAATCTCTGAATACATGGCAGATAATCTCCGCACAAACACATATTTTGATGCGGGTCATGTGTAGGTAGGCCTATTGTTGCAGCTCGTTCCAAACGAAGACAAGAATTAGTGTGGCAATCGTAAAGTGTCACTGATGTTTCTGTTGCTGGCAAAATTGAATGATAGATCCTTTAAGAACAACCCCTCAAGAAGCTTATAATCTATTCCGTGTTATGCAATGACTTTTCAAAGACAGTCTGCCATGTCGGTTTATAAAATTGAAAGTTTCAAAATTCAAGGTCATCATTGCTGACTGTTGTATAAGATCAAATATTCCCGTCTCATGACAATATTGCTTCATCAACAGATTAAGTGAAACACGATTTACTGTCAGTTACTCTTCTGCTTCAAATATGAAAGTTTCAAACACATTATCGCTTCAACTAAACAAGCAACTGTTGATTTCAATTTAAGTTTCGAGAAAACGAAGAAATGATGTCGCATTCATAACGATTTCGTAACAAAGCAGTTATACTCGTTTTCACCAAAGTGTACTTTTGAGAGTTGAACGTAATTTTTGTGCCTATTCAAAAACCTACCTCTCTTTCATAACAGGAACTCAGAAAACGCTGATGCGAAGTGCTATATAATAACTTAGGATTTGTGGCCACGAACCTGAATGTAAGTATTTCTCACACTTATGTCAAGAGAATTCAGTGAAATGTCAGAGTGTTTTTTTACCTTTGATGATATGATGCTTTTGTTGATCTAATCATGCTCAGTCTTGGTAGAATTCCCATGTAATGCTTATCAGTGGCGTCTTCTCTGTACCTGTGAGGCCTTCGGCGCATCCTCAAAAATTATTTTCCAACGATTATAAAAATGAAAAGTGTCATCATTCATTTGAATTTGATAGCTTCTCGTGACAGCTGTGCACAGCTTTCCGTCTCAAAATCAGACACTCAACCTCAGAGTGAACAGTTTTGCAGCACGTGCTTGAATCACAGCTGATTTCTTCGAACAATTAGACACACAAACTAGTCGTGTATTCAGACGGGGCACTGATGTTCAGACAACGAAAGAGAGTTGTGTGCGTGTGAGGCAGTAAGCGCACGCGCCAGCGACAATATTGGCTTTCCCGAAAGACATAATGCTTTGCCTTCTCCAATTTTTGCAATGAAATTCTACGCAATTCTTGATCGAGGTGCGGTACCTAAATCCTAAATAGAGTAAGGGAAGCGCAACTCAATTGTTCCTGGATTCGCCTAATGTGAGAGAGGCCACCACGTCAACAGTAGCAGATGGCTGACGTTCAGACAAGACTGCGATCAGGGGCCTATTTCATGACGCTTACAATCATTGTAAATTGTAATTTTACGATGACAAGCCAAATTTACAATGCCAGAGGAAGACGAAAGTCAATTTCATGAGAGACAATTGATCGATTTGTGAATTGTAATCGACTGGCTTCAATTGTAAAAGAGCGCAGCACGCTTGTCCTCACAGTGAATGTGCTATCACCGCTTCATATACAGCCATCAAAATGCTGACACAGCCTCAAAAATTGAAGCTCTTGACAATGCTGAATGAGCATAAAGAACAACTGACGGCGAAATTTAACACTCCTGCTGACGGCAAGAAGAAAAAACTCGCAATATGGAATGCGATATATTCTAACATGGAAGCCATTGGATATAAAGGATCAATGGAAAAATTGCGTGATGTTGAATATCAAAACATACGGAAATCAACGATAAAGAAAAGAGATGCAGCCATGAAGTCAGGTGAAGGTAAGAAATGAACGTGCTATGATTACATAAACTAATGCATTCGGGAGCTAAGTGAATTACACACGAACAGAATTGTTTTCGTAACTTTCTTGTGAATGTTTTAATCTATATAACAAATGTGCTTTACATACATACAGAGTGTCTATTTCTATGGCAATAAAGTGAAAATATAGCTGCATGCTAATCAGATGCATGAATGGATAAATGCATTTATTTGAAATGTTAAACGTGCATTTCACTACTGTTTCATTTCCCTTTTCAGGGGGCGATGGAAAGTACACGGAAATAGATCAGCTAGTTCTGAATTACATTGGTATCGAATCTGCCGTGCTTGAGGGTCTCCCAGTCGCTGAAAACAGCGTACAAAGTGGAATTCGATGTTCACCTGAAGCCTCCACCTCCTTCCTATCCATGCTCGAGGATGATGCTGACGACTGTGAACCTCATCGAAGTCAGGAGCACCAATCCTGCAGTGTCCCCGAAAAAAGGATCCCTGAACCTGGTAAAACTGCACGAAAGCGCCGTGATTTGTTGATCGAAGAGAACTTAGAGCTTCAGAATAAGAAGCTACATTTGGAAATTCTCCTGTTGGAGCATGATTGCAAGACAAGAGACATCCCCATAGATAAATGAACGTCTTATTGTGAACTCTCTTTGATTTGCATTGTACTAATATAAGCTTCATTGAATTGGATGAACTTGGTCGCTTTTGTTGATAGTGGGCATACATAACCTCGAGACCCTCAATGTTTATATTATGTCAAATAGAGCACAAAAATTGCTTGCATATTTTTTATTCCAATATCAAAATAACTTGCAACAGTAAGGATGCTATATTGTACAGTAATGTTATATTGTACAACAGTATGCAGCATGCGTATCTTTCCAAGAACTGGGAATCTGTTCTTCCAAATACCAAACGCTCGCTCCACAACTGCTCGAGTTCGCTTTTGAGCTGCATTGAATGCTGCTTCGGCATTGGTTTGAGGGCTTTGAGTAGGAGGAATCAGCCAACGTTTTGTGGGATAGTTAGAATCTCCCAACAATAGAGCGTCTGGAAATGGTCTGTATCCGCTACTGAATGCATCGTTCAGCGAACTTCGACGCAGAACTCTGGCGTCATTGACGCTTCCGGGCCACCGCGCACTGATATAAAAGAATTCCAAGGTAGGGCCCGCAACAGCCATCACGTTAATCGAGTGTCCAATTTTGTGTCGATCAGCATATTGATGTTCGTCCACGGAAGGTGCAATGATGGGAATCAGTATACCATCTACAGTACCACACACAGATGGCATTCCTCCAATGTTGAAAAACTTTTCTGCTAAGTTATCGCAGCTAGATGGCCAGCCTATGACGTCATCGAACATGGCAGTGTTTAGCGCATTGGTCACTCTACGAATCGCTCGGCAAACGGTTGATTCGGATGGACCATGGCAATCTCTCATAACGTGATAGAAGGCATTGCTGGAATAAAAATGCAACGTCGTCAAAAGTTGCTGTTTCGCTGAAAGACTGCCAAGACGACTTTCAATTTCCAAATGCGGTCCAATTCGCTCAAGGATATACGAGATTGAGGATGCTTGCAACCGATATCTCTGCTCCCAGTCGGTAGCGTCGTCAAAGTTCCGTCGGTTATAAAAATTGCGACTCACAGGACCAACGCGGTCAAGTTCGAGCATTTCGAAGATAGGATTGAATCCGTCTCGGTTCATCTTACCCACCTCACAAGCTTTGTAAATGTCTTTCTACAATTCTTACATAGTTTCACAATTCAACATTGTTCATGAAACTGAAATCAATGATTCTTCGTTACAATTTTACAAATTACAATGCCCTTTTCCAGCTTACAATTCTACCTTACTATTACAAGTCATCATGAAACAGAATATTTACAATTTTAAGCTACATTTCACAATTTACTATGATTGTAAGCGTCATGAAATAGGCCCCAGATGATGAGCGTTTACCAATGAATGCAGAGTAATACGTCTGACTCGAACACCCAGATTCGGTAGAATTCCATAATTTGTTTTTACGTGATTGATGTGACGCTATGTTTAGTACTGCAGATGAGATCATAACCACGCCTTTCGTCCAAAAGGAATATACTGAAAAGATGACAGTCGCCAAGCAAGGTAGGCCAACACATGATATAAAATTGAAAGTACTCATAGAGAAAGAAATAAGAAATACACAAGACATTTTAATGCATCAAAATTTCAAACATGTGAGTGGCTGACCGGCCATGAGAAACGCAAGAAACTGTTGACCTTGCCTCCTTTTTTTCTCGAGAAAATGTGGTCTGGACAGAGAAGGGATATAGTGATCTCAGCTCCTTGAGCAAGGAGGTTAAGCGACATGATCAATCACTTCTCATGTGCACTTTCACTTGATCTTAAAAAATGTTCGGGAAATTGTTAATAAAAATTCAACTTTTATGAAAATCAATGTTGTAACATAAAAGTGTTTGGTATAGAAATAGTATTCCAATGCCGAGTGAAGGCCTATGGTCAGGGAGCACGCGACGCCACTGATGCTTATTGAAATTGCAGTCGAAGATTATGCTTGAAAATACATCCTGCTAGATGATAATAGGCAGGTACATGCGTGCTACACGTACATAATGATATAAATCCTAACAAAAAAGTTAAGCGGTTTCATGTCACTTGAATATATGAAAAATGTTAAAAGGGATGGAAGGAAAGTGAAGAGGGTATTATAGATTTTTACCGTTTAGTTTTAGTTTCCGTTAGCTTCTTTGACAATACATGATTTAGTTTGCATAAGATTTGATTTGATGTGGAAAACTCATTTCTGATTCAAAAAACATATTTGAGCAATTTTATTTCATTTTTGTTCAAATATGACTATTATGTATGCATGTTACATCTTGTTGTTAAGCTGATGCCAACCAATCATTAGAAATAAAGAAATATAATTCTCTGAATAGTGATTCATTTAGGGGAATTAACTGACTGTTTTGATCAAAGCAAAAACATCCATGCAAGCTACATGCAATCTGATAAATGAGTTATAGCTCCAATTATCAGTTGAAACAGGACTTCATAACATGCTATCCAACATTAAAAACTAATAAAAATCAGAATTCAGGAAGGTGCATCTGTCCGCACATCATTCTGCGAAAATTTCTGTCATTGTATAGGCCTAGTAGTAGTTAAGTCAATAGAAGAATTATAGAGACAAGAAGAATCATATGGCTTAAAAAGTAAAAATGCATGCATGGCTATTAAAAAATTGACAATGAAACTAAATATAAAAGCACTTTTTACGATAGCAATTTTCAAAGAACTGCTAATTATGGAATCAATTTTTATTTCCTCATCACGAACCACAATCAGATCAAGGAGAAATTCAATAAAATGTCCCTCAATGTGTATTCCTCCCAGTTTCATGCACTAAGTAGAAATGTATATTCACCAAGCATATATAATCAAGTTGACAAATTATTTCGTCCTTCGCAACAGTCGCTCAGAGCCACAGAGACAAAAATTCTCAGACAATAGCATCACAATCTGGAAAATTTTTTCATCTTGATGGATTTGAGCTACCGACCGCTGCGCTGGCGGTGGAATTTAGAACAACGCTCTGCCAACTGAGCTATCGATTAGCGACAGTGTGACATTAGTCCTCAATTGATAAATCTGCTACGTTTAAGGCCGTCGTCACCAAGAAAAAGGCGTCTTCCAATTGGGATTACCCATTAATCACATGTAGAAAAGAATACAACCTATCACACAGAAAAGTTCATCAGCCATAAGTCATTGACCTTTCAACCGACTATCAACCCTTTCGTTGACCGGTCAACCGAATGCGAAAAGTTTTGGAGATTCAACAGGGTATTTGTATTTGACTTTCCTAAATCTGCCCATAAACAATTTGTTTAGTGAGACCGTAAAGTGAACAAATAGGCGCCAGGCGCATCTGAGGTCAATGCGTTAGTTATCGCGCTGACAAAATAACCGATCACGGAAAGGTAATTTATTGTGTGAAAAATCGCTTGGTTACTTGCTTTTGCTCGGTTACAAACTTCTATAACTTTGATCAAGCAACCAAACATGATCCAGATGAGTTGTAGCAGAAGATCTGAATTTTCATATGCAACAGGAATTAATGAAATCGGACAGTCCTAACGGAATCCACAGCGATCCGCGTCCTTTTTCTGGTCTAATTTTCCGAGTACTATGTAAATACAAGAGAACATGCATGAACCATGAATGCAATGCTTTTTTATTAATTTATTTCTATGTAATTCACAACCACCATCGGCAGCAAAATGCATTCATTTTCACTTATTGTTTACCTGAGTTGATCATTTTTTCACATGACCGCTAAAATGACCGCAGAAGATTTGCGTCACGGTCACAAATTTTGAAAATGATCGCGTTAATGGCTGCGGTCGCAAAAAATGACCGCGGCCATACAACACTGCATATTTAGTAAATTCCAATTTTTCACACGGTTTTGTGAAGCTTTGATACCACATCCGTACATTTTCGAAACCTTCGCTGTCACGTTCTTATAAGTCAACGTATATGTTGAATTCATATTTTTCTTCTCTCACTGTTCATTGCATAAAGTATGTTTAATGCAACATGTTAGGTTTGGCATGTTTGGCTGGTTAAAGTGCATCCAAATTTCAAAATCATTGTAGTGTACACATTGAATTTGATTCGATGATTGGATACACTGCATGTATTTAAGAAGCACGTGCGAGCAATGAAAGATCAGCGCAGTCAATTTTCATTTAACATCGTCATCGTGACGGCACTTAAATGCTTTAGTACAATGCGAATTGATTCATAAAATACTTGAACACCCTTAAACATAAGCTCCATTTCAAACTACTATAACTTGGAGTTTTGCAAACATTTCTCTATAATTTGAATTATTTGTCAAATTTACTTTCTTCAATTGTATAAAGTGTCAGACAACAAATTATTCCAGTTTTTTTCCTGTAGATCAAATGATGTAGAAGAACTCATCAATTTTTCATTCAAAATGCAATGAATAATTCATATCTTCTCTCCAAATAAAGCAAGTCACTTTCTCTCATTTCCTAGCAAAATGTGGTTAAAGTCAGTGGCTGTCAACCAAAAAAAGAATCTTGAACATCTCTCATTTTGAAATAAAGTAGCTATTTTTAACTCATTGAGTCAAACATCAGGAATGCAAACTTTGTCATCAATTGATTGGAAAATTGGATTCATAGTTTCTGCTTCGTTGCGGCAGGGATGTTTAATGCGCGCTATTGTCAATGGACAGAATGTCCTGATCAGCTGAATTACTGGATTCAGGGTGCAATTCTTGGAAATTTGGCCACTATTAGGTGGTCACACTCGATTCCAATTTTGCTAAGGAAGAAACTGTTTGAAACACTCATACGGCCGCTGGCTATGGATGGCTCTGAGGGATGAATTCTGCTGAAAGACGGCAAGAGGAGACTGGAGGCATTTGAGATGAGGACGTTGACAAGAGTGTTGCCAATATATGGTCATCACACACATCAAATGCCTCGGTGGTGCAGATGCTCGAAACCAAGATAAAATTATAGTCTTCCATCAAGAAAATGAAGCTTCAATCCCTTACATGTACTTGTTATGTAAGTACACCAACCCTCGAGCAATGATGGTGAATGTCGAAGAAGAAGGTTCCATTGTTATGAACAAGAAAAAAGCAATATTCATGGAAGATAGTGACTGCTTTACTTGAATTAGGGTTATCTTCAAGAGCTGCCAACAAGAAGTAAATATAGGCTATCGTGTACAAATGTACATCGGTGCTGTTACCATGTATTCCATATTCCGTCTCTCCTACTCTCTCTTATCAAAGGATCTGGTCCTACACAAGACATCCTAAACGCAGAGACCGGCTAATCATGGGACTTGTAAAATTTGATTATAGTCTGTCTTGCCAGAAATGGCTGTGGTTCTTGATTCATCATTATTCAAGTCAACAATTTGACGAAGGTTGATTGAATCAGGATTTAAGAGCCGTTAACGACCATTTCAAATTGAATTATCCGATCAACATTGAAGCTCGACTAAGATCCAGTCAGTGCCATAGGCGACATCAATGGAATCGCATTGTCTGGTCAGAGTCAACCTCAGTTAGTCTGAAAGATGGTGACGGTTGATTGAAACTTTGGGTTAAACCTGAGAAATTCAACGATATATACATCATCCTCGGAAAATTGATCTAATCAGCATCTCATCGATAATTTGATAAAATCAATCCCGAGGCGAGACGGTGATGTCATTCGGCTAGGTTATCAATTCATTTTGCTTTTCACATCTTCATCAACATATATTTCATGATAGAAATCCACATAGCAATCAGATTGAGCCATTTATTTGAATAATAATAATTGCGCACATTAACAGTCAGATGCTTGCAAGCACCTCCCACTGACACAGTTTGTGTAATCTACAGTAAGTTAAAATACATCAAATTAAAACAAATAGGAAGGTGATCCATTTTTTATTTATCGCTCTGTAGCATGAGATTAACACAACTTTTGAAAAGATCAATGAATAAATTATTGATTAAGAATTCAAAAATAATGTTATGTAGTTTGACTTACGTCTTTGCCGACTCCATCTGCTCTGAATTCTATACATCCGAACACGTGAATGGTAGAAGTAATACAAATAATTGTCAGCAAATTCTCCTAGCATTTCTTTGGTGTAAATGCGACGATAACGAACCATCTTTTTCCTGAAATGATGACAAGTAATAACCAATGATGTAATAAAGATTATGAATACTTGGAAGATTATTTGTATTTGAAATAAGTTTGACTTTGATACTGAACTAATTGAAACATCTTTAACAAAACATTAGGAAGTGCGTGTAATTGACACTACCGTATATATAGGAGATACATGTACTGCCACTACTCGATTTTTTCTTTTATTTCGGTCTGCTGTCAGAGCCTGTTTGTCGTTCCCATGTGTGAAACCTCGTGCTATTTTTACGACTTTGCAGATTCAATTGAACTTTCTGGGAAATGCAAGGTCCCAGTTCTTCCGCCTCTAACGTGGTATGTTCCTTCATACATGCATGTCGATGTGTGCACGTGGGAAGAACTGGGAGGAGTCTTGGCCTAAGATTCGATGAACACATACCTAAGTCGACTTTTTCTTTAAGTAAATGTAAGCCACGCTCCAATCGTATTCCTGAAAGTGCCATCACTCGGCGCCACTTGGAGGTGTGTTTACGTTCCGTCCAATGCTAGAGAACCTTTTAGTGTAAAGCATCAATCCTGTTCTGTCATCAAGCTGCGTATTATGGAAGCATTTGTACTTAAATATTTTAAGCCTGATCTGCATGTTGAAAAAGAATTTCTTTAAGCTTTGTCTTTATCTTATTCTATTTTGTTTTAATCGCGCTCGCTACTTTTTATCAGGGACTTTTTGTTTGCTTTTACTATTGCATACTTTATCATTTTCTCAGTATCATGTTTTTGTTATTATTTCAACTGATTTTGCATTGTCTAGCTGTCGCAATTGCTTCATACTGTAAAATTTCTCTTCGTCATGACACACCTAGAATTATTGCAGATAGGCCTATCTGCTTTACCTTTCGCCTATATTATGTCAGGTTGTGGTCCGAATTTCTTCTCTGTCGTGTTCACAGGCAATAGCATTGGGTACCAAACATTCATGTTCATTTATTAGTGCATCCTACATGATTAGAACTGGACGAAAGGTCTCGTGGAGAATATAATAAAAAGATTATTTGTGGCATTTTTTATTTTCAGAAATAAGAAATATATGAAAATCATTTTATGGTTTCATTCATGAAAACCTTAATTCGTCTTAGTCAATTGCATAGTTTGCCCAAACATGATTTGATCGTCTTGAATTACTAAAAGCAACTTTAACCATTCAACCGAGGAATGGACAAACTCAAACAACAGTGACTTTCTATGTAATGACAAAATATGAGAAATGTTATTTCAAACTTGACTTGTCATAATAATATTGATCAATAGCAGTCAACATGAACAATCTCAAAGATTGCACAAAGATAAATAAATGTCCTATTGCGACGGACTGAATTCGATGTAGGGATTTCGAAATGGTGGGACCATGGAGTTAAGTAATTGATCAGAATTTAACAAGTTGAGAAAAGTTACGGAGGATTATCACGTTTTCGAGGAAACAAAGGAGGAAACCATCGCATCGACAAGACTAACCACAGATACCATGTCTATGTCCTATATTCTAGACATATTTTAAGGATAATTCCCCAGTCAATGTTTAGTTATCTTTTTCGTTGAAATGGATAACATTTTTTGTTTTATAAAAAGTCAGTAGAGCAAATGGACACATCTTATTTAACTGATAGATGAACATTTTGTTTTACATTTTCAATTCTACGTTGGATGGCTTTTGAGGAATCGCAGTAGCCAAATAGACCAACTAACTGAATTTTCTAAAGCAATGTTTCTTTTTTGCAAAATGGTTGTTTCCATGAATGTGCTTGTCAGGTTGTCGAAAACTAGACGGTGTTTCAGGTGCAAAATTACACCCCAGATAATTTGAATTATATAATGATTGATGAGTGTAATGAATAGCCTCACTATGTACATGTATCTGAAGCAAATTATGATGCTGTAAAATGAATCTGCTGAGTCAATACTGTACAATTATAGTTTATTATGGTGGAATTTAGGCATGGCATAATTAATTGCTACATCTGGATCATTTTTCCAGCCAACTTAAAATTTTTCTCTTACTTAAAGAGATATATAACTTAAAAGCTGTTTTCTTATTTTCAACAGATGACTTCAATATGAACATTATCTACTCACATGAGGAATGGTTATCTGCTGGGATCAGCGAGAAAATTCAGTCTCTGTATGCAAATTATTCTAGGTCATCTATGAGTCGGGAGATACATGTAGACTGCATGTAAGCTTAAGCCTACACGTAAGAAATTTCAAAGCCAAATCAGAACTTCTGCATGTTATAGCAACTCTGACAGTTGCCAAAAGAACGATGATTTATATTCTTTTGATTTCTTGAATCGTTGCTTTTGTCAAAATGAGTGTGCTGTCTCGGCATAATGGTGCACAAAATGCACCCAAAACACCCACTGGCTTATATCTATCTCGACACCTTATTTCTTAAATAATTTTTTCTTGGACATGGATAAAAGCTGATATACTACATGAGTATAATATAACAAGCGTTAAGAGAAGGCATGTGATGATGGTATTGTTGCATCAGTGTTATAGCCACAGCAATACGTTAAAGTGGCGTGGGATGCATTTTGCACCCCGTTGACCCACGAACCGTCAGAAAAAATAGTAAATAATATTTAATGAATAATAATTTAATAAGTAATTTAATAATATTAATGAATTTTTTGAGTAAAAAACACAATTTTTGGCTCTGATTTTATAATCATTCGACAACTGCGCGACATACATGTATATGCTGAAAGTCGGTTGTCCTTATTTTCGCAAAATAATGAATACAACCTATTCTAGCCCTCATATTGTGTTATGAGAGTGCACCATGCACTGTGCACAATGCATTGGGCATTAAATGAAGACGTGAGCTTTCAATGCACGGCACTTTTCAGCATGAATGATGCAGACCTAGAAAATGCTCCACGAAAAGCGTTATTATCATTGATCTGAGGAACAAATAATTATTGAAGAATATTATCCTCACAGCTGTCAAGAAATATATAGCAGCGATTCGACAAGAACTGTGCGGACATGTGCATTTGAATGATGTTGGTCACGATTTCAGAACCGTTCTAAAGAAAGAAACCAAGAAAGACTCAATAGATGGTGAAAGAGCGACTGGGATTTGCATGAACGTATGAAAATTTCTCCAAATGACAATGGCTAAAGATAAGGAACTTAATCATTTTTATAAAATGTTTGAAGACAAACTTGTTTAGTAGGCCTACATGATGAGGAGATCAACGGTCAACTGGCACGAAAGCATGTTCGATCCCGCTTTCAACGGGGACATCTGTGGAAATATTGACTGTACGCTTGCTGCTCTCCACCAAAAAGGAAGGACTTGATCATGAACCCATGTAAAGACTTGATTTCGTAATCCCTAAATCAGAGACCTGTGTATCAGCAGCTGACGCCATGTCACTGGAACTCAACGTGATAATCAATGCGAAGATTTGTCATATTTGTTACTAACATTTGGTTAAAAACTTGTCATTCATCTATATGACATACAAATATTTTTTCTATATATCGACAAATACGCATAATTTGGCTGATTATTGTCACAAATAGTGCGATATGAGAAATGATGCTTGCGGTTATCATTTTTTGAAAAATATTCATACTCTCCTAAAAATTCAAATCGGCCAGATCATCGAAATACGACAGCAACTTCTACGAGCTACCTATCGCACTTTATTTTTCATATTCTAAAACTTATACTGTAATAATGATGTCTTGTAATAAACCAGCAATACCTAATTCTTTTCAGTACCTACATGTAGCTACTTGCGATAAGTGATTAAAATATAAAATCAAGCATTTTTCAATGTAATACTCACAAAGTTGATGACCGATATCTTGCAGATGATCTTCTGGCGCTATATAGATATGAATCTCGTCCTGGCCATTTGGCTTGAGGTGATGACGTGGTTAGAGACTCTACAATCAGAAATCGGTAACTGTATATTGAGTCATGTAGCTGAATAGCATACTATAAAATTCCATCAATATTTCAGACATCTAATATCACTTACAGGATTGGAAATCTTTAATCAGCATTCATGATTTTTCAAGCACCTGTGGAGTAAATACATGTATAGATTCCTCAACGTCGCTATGTGTTTTGATTTGGCCATCATCTTTGATTATTTCTGTGATGAAGACAACTCATTATTTCAAGGAGCAAACAAAATGTCCTCTTAAAATAATATATAGAACGTTTTGGACTTAATGCACATAGAGACATTTCAACTTCTATGAAGTATTCTTCAACTCTGCAATGACGTTTACTTGTGGCAATCCTTTTGTTATTCTAACCGCTACTCGTGAGCTAAACTTTTAGCTGGATAAAGCGGGATTTTTTATTGCGCTCGCCAGGTTGGAGCGTCAACCTTATCCTTGCGTTTAGTGACAAACTTTTATGTACAACGTTGTCATTAGTTATAGGAAGTCACTGCCCGCTGAAACCCGCTTGGTTCCGCCCATAGAGTAGGTATGTTAGGTAGAATGGTAACTCTGTATTTATTAAATCTCCACTATGTATACACTTTCGATTTTATTAGATGAACTCGAAGGGGATGTAATTGGTAATTGCTACCAAATGTGAGATATGCAAATTTTTGCAGTTTTGAAGAAACACGGTCCCTGTGATCTTACATCTCCGTACTGAAATTATATAGACATATTGATATAAAATTGATGACAAACGCATTATTGCCTGATCTACATTCAATATGCACACCATCAACATAACCCGGTAATAATTACACACTCATCTACACCATATTTGCTAATGTTCTGTAAACAACATACTTAGCAAGTGTGATGGTTTGATTTAATCGATTTATTGCAAGATTAATTGAAGAAACTGCAAATTCCTACAGCCATGTTCCATAAAACATGACAGATAAAGACCAAAAGAATCAAAATTGAGAGACAAAAATATTAATATCACACTTCATAGCATACGAATTTTGATAGTAGACTTGCAGTAGAATCATCAAAAAAGATTATCAAGACTTTCCATGTCTTGCTTACGACCTTTCATGTGTTCTGATTTATGGTGTTGCATTCTCAAACATTTGTAAATAGAACATCGTATTAATCAATAGTGTAGTTAAGATCTTTATGCCTAGAAGTGTCTCATGCTCTTAATTTTCATGAAACTTATCAAACTTGTATTGAAAAATGGTCTCGCTATTAAAAATAATGCAAGCTAGACTAATTGTAAACTTCTTATCACTGAATCTCAAAATATTCAGAATCGTGAAATTTTCGAGTAATCATGTGCTGAATCGCACGATTCGGAATCAAAAATCGAATCACTCGGCCACTGCTTGAAATAGATTATCACACACATGATTATTAATGACAATCGGATCTATAAGAGATCTGTTATAACCCAGTCTGCAAAGATGAACGAAATTTAGCTTGTTTTTTGAACAAATATGCTAAGCCGAAATACCTGTAAGTATTTACAAGAGAACCTCCTGGTAGTTCAATAGGTGAATTATATGGCATAATTAAGATTCATGAAGAAAGTATAAAGGAGCAAGACTATTTGTCAACACTATTGGCACTCCGGCATGCGGCTATGCCAAGTATTTCGATGCAACAATAAAAAACAAATCAACCCGAAATATAACCTATGTTTAGATCCATATATAATGTAATAATATATCATAATATATCTTTTTTGAAGTCTTGCATATCAGGGATCGGCAAGAGCTTCTACATAGGAAAATCAAAACGTGTCGCTAGCTGTAGGTCATAGACACTGTACGTCATAGGGTAGATGCAGGGAAGCACTCACACAGCATGTTTTTAACCAATTCGTTCAAGAAATTGATGTTGAGAAAGAAAAATTTAAGTTCAATGATTATTATTTGCGCAGTTATGACGTCGAGTTACTATTAACAAACAAACCGACAAATGAAGTAATTAATTTACAAAAGTGATGGCCTAACCACACGACCGGCCTTAGGTGGGAAGTGAACGAAGCGGTTGCCTTGGGTCCCGCCATAGAGTAAGTATATAATAGGTAGAGTGTCAACTCAGAAAAGTGTCTGTATACAGTGAAAATTTTTTTGTCAAAAGATTCAATTTTTATGAAGATTACGTTCCTGAGGTCCAAAAAATGCTAGATTTTGGCAAATTTATATATTACTGACACGAAGCCCCTTTATAAGTAGCATGAAACAAGTTGGTCATCAAAAGGAATGAATATTTGCTAATAGGCATCTTAATTAAGCGGAAATTAAGCTGATGATCAATAAAATTTCATAAACCCAAAAGTCATAACACCTGCAAGTCTTCAAGGAAAAGTTGAGATCTTATTGAGAGCTTCTTGTCATGTTTTAATTCAATTTTCAGCGGCATGATCTAATGATTCAGAAGGCGTCATTTCTTGAATCTGAATAATTAATATGGATCCATTTGCATCTTTTAAAGTTCATTGTGATCAGTTTCTTTGATCACGATGTTTAACTCTTTCAGTAGCAGTTTCTGATATAATCACGCTTAAGAAAATATTCTTATTAAAATAAAGCTGAGCATTAATGGTAGCACATCGAATTGCTAATTTAGCAAACTACAGTCCGTTTCATAAAAAGTGGATCATCCTAAAATTTGACTAAATAAAACATAAGTATGATACAGAAAGCATTTTTCATGTTATTTCATGTCCCTAATATATTTAAATGTCCTTATATAATCTGATAAGCTATGATACAGTAACGGTTCTTAAGAAGCTAATATTTTGTGGCCCTACCCTTATTGTCAATGACATTACCAATTCGTCTAGGCATTGATTCGATGATATCGTTGATTTTTGACTGATCTAACTTTCTCCACTCTCTTTTTAACAGTGACGTAAGTTGTGATACGCCATCTGTAGGTAGCAGTGAACGACGAACGTTACGTTTTAGAATACTCCATACATTTTCTATGGGATTCAGATCAGGAGAACGAGCTGGCCAAGATAATGTCCTAAGCCCTAATCCTTCAGACGGACTGATGCCTCATCAGACCAGACAACCCGATCCCATTGATTTCGCCAGTGACAATGACTCATTGCCCATCTGAGACGTCCTTTTGTATGCTGATCTGATAATTCGATCTGAGAAGGCCTCTTACAGCTCTTGAAATTCGACTCAATAAGTCTTCTACGAATAGTGGACTTAGAAATAGACGAGTCTAGTGCAGCCATCTCAGTTAACGAGAGACTTGGATCAACTTTAACAAATCTCAAAATTAGGCGGTCTCTACGTTTGGATGTTTTGCGTGGACGGCCAGAGCCCTCTTTACGACAGAGTCGAAAATCATCATTATGCCATTGATGCACGTTTGTGTAAGGGACATTTAGTCGCTTGCTTGTAGCTCGCAAAGAAAAGCCTAGTTCTAGCAAGGCTGACACTTTGCCTTTTGTGAATGCGATCTCGTTATTGTTCATTTGTGCTTTGTATTGTTTTCAACCGGTAAGAGATAGATTTCTAGCTGAAAGCAATCTGGAGTGCTGCCAACACCACCGCAACGAAGTCAGGAAGCTATGGAACATGAAGTCCAGTTAATCACATGTAGCAGTTACATTATTGTTGATGAATAATGGTGCTATACTGGCTCTGATTGACCGATTTTCTCTATTTTTGTTTTGCTTGATAGCTTTTGGCTTGTAGAACAACATATTACATAACAAAGGAAACAAATGTAATTTTATAAGAGTGAGGTATGATTTTGTGTAACATTGCTAAATGAAGATCAAATTATCTACTACTTTCGTATCTATAACAGGAAAACAACTCAATATTCATGCTTGAAATTTCCAACAATGATATTAGTAAGCACATCTTCCAAATTTCAGAGAAATTCGTTCAAGTTTGGCGGAGTTAGACAAAGTTGAAGTTAAGGCGATGTTTAAGGGTGATCCATTTTTTATGAAACAATCTGTATATTACATCTCCCAGTTGTCATGACATGGAGAATTTGCGGAATACTGTTCCTCATGTTATTCCTTATTCTGTATTGCTATCATTATCAATCAAATTCGTTTACATTTCCCCAAGTGTAAAAACTGCATCTCACAGGTGGTGCTGGATGTCGACCTGGTGACCTCAATGAAATTGAAACTGTATACACATTGGGGATTTAATAAATGCTGAGTTACCACTCTACCTAATATACCTACTCTATAGGCCCCGTACCTCAAGGGACCCCGCGTTCGAGATTTTCATTTGCCTGCTAGACTCTATCTCGAAATGTTTTAAAGATGATGGCTAAGTTTCTACATCTCAAATTAAACAAAAGTAACCGAAATCACCAATAACATTTCAATATTTGGCTGAACTATGGCATTCCGTGGCTCGGTTGACAAGCTTTATCAGCCTCACAATGGTAATTTTTTTTGGTCTTGTAGAGCTGTTGAACAAATTTGATTCGGTGATGCTAGAACATTTGCGATGAATTCTTGGCGATGAAATCCACGATCATTGTCTCGGTAAGACTATTCAGAACACAGAAATAGATTCATCTGCGCGCGCTTCGGTTCCTAGAAAGGAAGGGTTATGTGTAACCTTAATATCGAAATGGCACATCGAAGGATTAACAACTTTCTCCTTCTCGAATGGATAATTTGTGTATCGCTTGCTATTGGAAATGGCAAACAATAAGCTGTCAGCAGAGGACACCAGAGCCAGTGAGAGATGCGTGCGTGCTGTGATATCACTTCGCACAAACCAAAACACACATCGTCTAGCTAGCATTCGATTCAGTGTATGCATTATGCAGTAAGGGATGGTGAGAAGACGATGGTGAAATCATCAAATGAGCTAATTTTCGTGCGCGTGCTACTTTGTTTAATAATGATCGGAAGGGCCAATATTATGGAGAAAACTTGTGCGCAATGATATGAATTCTTCAAATCTGAAGGAATTTTGGCAACAGAAGCACTTTGCTGGAACTCACATTAATCCGCAAGCGACGCAAGACTTTTTTCCTATCTCTGAAAGGTATTAGGAATTCCTTTTTGCCCACTTAATAGGTTCCTCGATGTGCCGTTGATTTCGTATTAATCACACTTCTAGCAAACCGAAGCAGATGAACAAAATATTTAATTCTGTGATTCAGAATGAGTTACTATCTTTGATGACAAGAAGAATAAGATCGACTATCGTGAACCTTGTCAAAGACGCAAAATGCTTTTCTGTTATTCTGGATTGTACTCCTGACATCAGTCACCAGGAACAAATGTCACTGACGCTTCGATGTGTGTCGGATGGATCGGGTGGTTTAGTTCGTGGAATTTACGAGCATTTCCTAAATTTTCTGGTTGTGAATGAAACTACCGAGGTCAAGGTCATGACAACGGCGCAAACATGAAGGGCAAGAAAAGTGGCGTCGAAGCCCTTCTTTTACAACTGAACTCTCGGGCCTTTTTCACTCCATGCGCATGCCACAATTACAATCTTCTACTCGGCGATGCTGCAAAAAATTTGCATAGACGCCGTATCTTTCTTCGGTGTAATCTAGCGCCTTTATGTCTTCTTCACTGCATATACTCATCGCTGGTCGGTGTTCAAGAAGCATGTTTAGAAGCTGTCTGTGAAACCACTCCGTGAAACAAGAAGGGAATGTCGCATTGATTCTGTGAAGGCTTTGCGTTATCAGACCCCTGAGATCTATGATGCAATGGTTTAAATTGTCGAAACTACAAATAATAGCTGGAGTGGCAGCGAAGCTGAAACCTTGTGCAAGGAGCTTGAGAACTTCAAGCTCATGCTTTGGCATGATGTTCTGCTTCAAATTAATCTTCCCTTTGATGAAAATGATAGACAAACAACGACACCGAAGAAAATTTCCGAGAAAATTGCGTCCATAAAGTAATGGACACGGCAATTTCCTCCCTCAATCGTCGCTTCGAGCAGTTGAGAAACCATCAATCACGATTTGGATTCCTTTACACCTACATTCTACAATGATATGAAACCGGAGGAAATTCTAAGATCTAAACTGTGCGAAGACCCTCGAAATCGAACTGGACAAGGCGACAATCGTGATATTGACGGGTACATTCTGTCAGAAGAAATATAAATCATCAAACCAATACTGCCGGAAAATATCACTGACATAAAATATCTCTTGAGACATACCGCTTCCTTACCTCCCGCAATAGAGCGGCTGATTTCCCGAATTTCTTCATGGCTCTCCAAATTTTGCTGACCGTCTCTGTAACTGTTGCGTCTGGGGAACGACGTTTCTCGAAACTTAAATTAATAAAAACCTATACTTGTGATCTACGATGCTACAGGACCGGTTATGCAACTTAGCAATCCTCTCCACAGAAAACGACATTTCAAATTCGATAGACTATTTAATTGTGATCGACGATTTTGCTTCTATGAAAGCCAGAAAAAAGTTGTTTTGGTTAAAAGTGCAACATGACTGGCCCATCCTCGCAGAGTTACAAGTTTCTTTTATTTAGGCTTCTACTATATTGATCTCGTTCATCGCTACATCATTTCATTGAATTTCAGGTCACTTTATCATATTATTTGCATGCACATGTACTTATTGACGCCAATAGAGGCAAGATTTCGCTTTTTTCACATGATGACATGACCAAATTTCATATGAAACTAGGTCGACTATCTTGTTTACAACCTTTTCAAATGTACATTTTTTCAATTCTTATATAATCAAATAGATCATTTTACACAGTGCTCATAATTTATAAATTGCACACATGAAACTATAGTCATGAAAACATCTTTCCGTTATTATTATGATGCTTCGTTTTGGCATACTTAAGCGTATACACCACCAGGCTTGAATTGCATGAATCTGAGATAAACTAAAGTATGTCATTTTGAAGTACTATGATATTTTCTATATCTTCTTTTCTATGTTCTGGTCCTTGCCAAATACAATAGTTTTGACAAAATTGTTTTGTAATTAACTTAATAGCTTAAGCGTTTGTTGAAGTGGTGTCATTGCGAGTGAAAACAAAATGGGCGTACTACTGTAGCAGAGGTGCGTAGGTTATACGGACGCCCCCAGCTCGCTAGGGCCGGCCCTGTCTAACTACATCGATCGATCTTTCAGAAAGATAGGCTACATTATACAGGTCTGCTGATGACATATATTGCTACCTGCCCTATCCAATGGAATTGAATGTTGAGTTGATTTTGATACGCAATACTTGGGACAAACAAAACGCAGATTATATCAAAGAATAGAAGAACGGTAATTCAGCTGTAGGCCTAAGCAGCCATCTGATTCTGAGCATTTGTGAAAGCTGTAGTAATGACATTTATGATTCGGTCAAATGCACAGGACATAGCGAATTTGAAACTGAGATAGTAGAAGCTTTGTTCAAAAATAATAATGCTCATAAATTAAATCAAACCTAGGTGTTAATGGAAAATCTCTTTTCATATAAGCATTCGTTGTTATTGCATTCATGGCATTCTTAATGGGGTCGTTCCGTAACAGCGAAGTGCCAACATAGCGAATTCCCAGTATAGCGAAATCCCAAAATAGTGATTTTCAATATAAGCGATAATTATAGAAATAAGAGAATAAGAGAATAAAATTAAGAGAATTCCAAATATTTCTCAGGAATTATAATATAATATAATAAAAATTCCCAAGAATTCCAGGATGCCAAAACAGCGAATTCTCTAAAAAGATCTATTACATCATATAAAAACACAATCATTCATCTGCACGGGAATTACTCTTCTACACAGGAATTATACCTTCCTGTCAATCCAGAACTCCTTGTCTGAATTGCGGCTGTTACAAAGATCTGGTTTCAATTTGTAAAACTATGAAATCTGTCACAAGTCAAAAGCCGTTTCAAGCCAATTTTGATCAGAAGACAGGTTATACATCTAGCATTAACTTAATTTTGCTTTAAGAAGAGTGACAACAGCTCAACGTAGCAAAGTGCGTCAAAGTAACAAAATTTAAAAATAAAGCAAGCTTGTGACTAGTTAACTTTTAGTAGGTGCAAAATATGATTTAAAAGAAAATTTTTATATCCTTATATGTCTCAAAATTTGAAAATACTTATTAGAAAGACAAACAACGCTTCTCCTCTCATCATGTGTAATGAATTGGCGAGTAGGTCGTTCTGTTCAAAATTATGTTTATCCCTTTTATATTGAAAAGATTCTATTTAACAGTCTGCCCATTCAGATGATAAGAGGAAAGGTCTGTTTCCAATCAAAATACCAAATCTAGCTAACACAGCGGGATTACGCTATCCAAAATCTGCCAGGTGTGCAAGAGAATCAATTCCTTAAACTAAAACGTGAAATAAAATTCTACAAAATATGCATACAAATTATTTGACTATTTTTAATGAGGTCATCAACAGGAACTTGGTCAGGACGATCGCGTTTCGACCGCTAAATCCTGGACGCCCAACTATCTATCAAAAAAAGATAGAGTCACTATTGACTGAAATGTACCTCAGGCATTTGAAAGAAGGACAGAGTCCAGCCAGTATAAGTCAAGACAGCACAGCACTTCAATGTAGTTTAAGACTGCATCGCACTTACTTCTGTTAAGTTTTGATAAACTCGCAATCAAATCATCAGATCACAATTCATTTACTCAGATACATTAATCTACAACTCTGCCTGTCGTGTGGTCGTGCGCTCTCGCTCCGTCGTGAAGTTTGTCATCATCATTCGGATTTCCTTGTGTCTGTGTATTGTTAGGAGAAAAATATATCATTGTGTGGGTCTTCGCTCCTTAAATCGAATGGTCTGTGTCTCCATCCTCAATACGGCTTCGATAGTGTGGCTTTTCCATTTTTTTGTGCGGATTGCTTCTGTGCTGAACAATTCTCAGTAATACACTTGCCCGTCTGTGACAACGCACAGTACCGGCGTGACACAGTCACTTGTACGATCAATAGAATCTGACGTACTTGTGGGAGGTACCTCACTTGTTTGGAATTCATGAAACAATTCTAATACAAGAAATCTCGCACTTTCGGTCCGTTGTGTTGATGGTGTAGAGGTTAAGTGGTCATCTTACCTGCAAGGTCGGTGGTTCGATCCGTGGGTGAACGATTTTTCTTTTCGTGCAATTGACTTCACGATGTCCCCGAAAAGAGGCACCAGATCTAACTCGACAAAACCCTCATCGTGTGATAACGTGGAAGGTCTTAAGCATATTCTTGAAGAAAATGGAAGGTAATTGTCCTCCTTACGGTCCATGTTTGCTTCCAAATTCGATATGATAAACGTGAGTATCAATCGGCTTATAACAAGAATTGATGGAATTGAAGCAGCTATTGATTCCCTGAGGATGGAACAAACAAACCAGAGGCAAGTGATCGACAATTTGAAGTCCAATTTGAGCAATTGTAAACCTTACGATCCTGATGTCTTATTTCAAGAGATGGAACAAAGACAAAACCGACTCTCCAATTTGGTTGTTTTTGGCCTGCCCGAGAAAACTAATGGGAGCGTCGATGAAAGATTTCAGCACGACGTTTCAGAAATGCAGATGGTAGCGCGCTATCTTGATGTTCCCAATCTCCAAATTACATCCTATACTAGAATTGGTAAAGCGAGAAACGGTCCAAGGTTGTTGAAAGTGAGACTTGCTGACTTGGAATCAAGAAATGACATTTTGAGAAGATCGAAAAGGTTAAGGCATTATGAAAGGCATAGAATTTTCATTAAGCCTGACTTAACAGTTTGCCAGCAGAAACAAGAAAAAGTGTTAAGAGAAGAGCTTACACTACGCAAAGAGGCGGGAGAAGATGTCATCATCTACAGAGGCAGAGTACAGCATCGATCACTGATTAAGAATTTTCAAAATTGATTTTACCTTATCGAAAGCTTCCAAGATTAATGTCTACGAATTTGAATAGAGCTTTTAACAAGATGGACGACATAGCTGCCTTGATGGGCATAAAAGAGATCCATATTTTTGCCGCAACAGAATCTTGGCTCACTTCGGAGGACCCGGATAGTGCTTTCTCTATCAGTGATTTCCTGACTTTTCGGGATGACAGAGATGATGGTCGCCAAGGCGGCGGAGTGGTAGTTTGGGTAAGAACTTATCTCAAACCAATTTTGATTACAACGTCTGGTGACCCTTGTGACTCCAACAGTATCTGGCTCTACTTTCACGAATTGAACATCTGTTTCGTATGTATTTACATCCCGCCTAATTCTACTGCACAACGTCAGAGAGACACATTTTGCTTTCAACCTCGATGCATTTTTGTTGCAGCATCCTATGTGTGATATTATGGTGACTGACGATTTCAACAGAATTGACATTACATCCCTGGAAATCGGTTTTGATATTTCGAATATTGTGACTGAGCCGACCCGCGGTTCTGCAATCCTGGATTTAGTCGTCTTATCTCCCACTTTGAAAGATGAATACCAATATCTGTAGGACCGCCCATTGCAAACTCAGATCATAATTCCATACTTTGCATTCCTAAAAAATCAGTGAAGTCATCATACGCCAAGGTTTGTACTGATTTCGACCTGCGTGAGTCCCACGTCAATGACTTTTTGAGAAGGATGATTAGTGTAAATTTCTTGCCACTTTACGACATGGAACTGTCTACGGATGAAAAGTGTAATTATCTGACAATGGCCTTGCGTTCCAACTTCTGTGAGTCTATTCCGTCTACCAAAGTGGTCATGACTGCAAAAGACAAACCCTTCATTACTCCTTTAATCAAATCGTTGATAAATCGACGCTGATTTGCTTATCGGGAGCGAAATTTTGGTGTTTACCATCACCTTAGTGCTAGATTAAAGTCTATGATCTTTCAAGAAAAAATGAAATGGGCACAAAAAGCAAAAGAGAACTCAAAGCAACTCTGGCAAGTGGTTGATGAATATAAGGGCACGAGAAACTCCCGTTCTTCTGCTATTGATTCACTGATGCTTAAATTTCCGTCAGCCTATCACGCAGTTGAGGAGATAAACAGGGTTTTTATATCTCATCAGTCGAAGCGTCCGAGTCCTTCCATGGAGAATAGCCATAACAACAGCGCTGAATGGTGTCCAATTATTGAAGTCGAAATGGTATATAAAGCCCTCTCTGGTATCAAAACAAATAAGGCGCCTGGTAGTGATGGGATTCCAAATTCGCTATACAAGAGAGCTGCAAGCATCATTGCGTTTCCGTTAAGTCACATCATCAACATCTCGATCATACGAAAGGAGTTCCCATCATTTTGGAAGCAAAGTATTATCTCTCCCGTCCCCAAGTCTTATCCTGTTTCAATCGAGCAGCTTCGTCCAATTTCCTCACTTCTAACCCCAGCCAAAGTTTGCGAAAAGTTGATTTTGGAGTCTGGCATGTCATCCTGTCTACGTAGCGCATTTGGCCATTTTCAGTTTGGTGATGTCCCGGCTTCGTCCACAACCTCTGCTCTCATAGCAATCCATGACATCACCACCAGTCTGCTGGAGGATGTGAACATTGCTGGAGTTATGATCATAGCATATGATTTCAGCAAGGCTTTCGACCAACTGGATCACGATGTCATTATTCATAGCTTGATCGAAATGAACTTTCCACTCCCCTTCATTCAGTGGATTTTGAGTTACCTGAAAAACCGAAAACAGATGGTCAAAATGAACAACATTCTAAGTAAGCAAAGCTGCGTGGTGTCGGGTGTTCCTCAAGGGTCTTTGATGGGACCTTTTCTGTTTAATCTCGTCATTGGTCAAGTGAGTCCACTTTATCGAACCACATCCTTGATAAAGTACGTTGACGACTGTATTCTGATTGTTCCTATTTACAAAGACAGTGCAGATTTCCATGTTCATGAGCACAAGAATATTTTGGCTTGGTCAGAGAAAGTTGGTCTGAAATTGAATTTCGGCAAGTGCAAAGTCCTTTGGGTTCCCAAATCAATGACTTACCAACCTACCGTCATACCAGAGATATCCCAAGCAACTGATCTAAAAATCCTTGGTGTTTATTTAACCGGTGACCTGAAGTGGAACAAGCAAACTGAGAACGTGATTCGATGTGCTTCACGACGTTTATATGCTCTTCGGTTCTTTAAGCCCTTTATCGGTCGAGCTGATTTAATCCAAGTATACAATGGCTTAATTCGCTCTGTGCTTGAGTACTGCTCGCCTGTATTTATTGGCCTCTCTTCGCTAAACAAGTATCTTTTAGATAAGTTGCAAAGACGAGCACATTTTATTATCTGTGGTGATTCTTCCTGTCTTTGTGGCTTATTCGAGGACTTACACGAAAGACGTGAGAAGGCCTCTCTGAGACTTTTGCGGAAAATTGAAAGCAACCCACAACATCCCTTACATGAACTGTGTCCCTTAAAGTCTTTGTCATCTGGCAGGTTTTTGCAACCACTGTGTCTGACTACTCGAAGAAGGAACTCATTTTTTCCAAGGACAGTCGCCATTTTGAACGACACCTTCTTTAGTTGATCATCTGATTGTGACATACTCTTCGACATGACATGCTATCTTTCTTCTATTTTAATCATTCCTGAAATGTGTACCGGAACTGTATTGATTTTCATTTTTCTTGCAATATATACGATTTATTATTATTATTATTATTAATATTCAATTGAATTGATTTGAATTGAACACCAGTGTCCAGCGGTTTTCAAAGGAAATTTAAATAACAATAGCAACTTGAGAAGTGATAACAGGAAGGACAAGTCAAAGAATGAACTCAAGTTAATAACTAAAATCTAACCACAGCAACAAACATGCTATAGTAAACCATCAGTAACTTGTTGAAAATAGCATTTACTTTATGACATAGTGCTATAAGTCTGAGAATTCGCTGATATGAAATTCAATATTTTGACTTTCGCAATTATGGGTCGGAGCCTTGTTAATCGTACTGTTGTTATTGTCAGCAAGAAGCTTAATTCTTGAATTAATCACCACATCACTAGCCTTGATTTAAACATATTATACCAATATTCATTTAATTGTGCGAATTAATTAACTGAATGTTGACCGATCGTTGTTTTGTATTACTTGTCAGGTCCCGGCATCTCAACATGTAAGTAGATAAAGAAGGAAAAAAATGTTGCATCTAGTCTTGGATCCTTGAAGACAATACGTATGCGCATATGACATTAACATATGAATGTCATTACTGACAACTGTTTTATAAACATGCATGGCTCTTAACTGACAAAATATGTGCATGTTAAAGAGAGAACTAATTATCTAATTATTAAGAATTGATAACTTCAAGAACGAATGCTTTACTATTTAACTAAGGTCCAATGATTTATTTTATATGAGTTATGTGTAGTTGAGAATCATGTGGTATAAGACTCAAACGAATAAAACTTTGACACACGATAACTTTTGTTAGTCCAAAATTGGCCAGCCTAGACTTGTCTTTGTCAAACCACTCACACAGTCGAGGTCTAACTCATGATAATAAAAATAATCAAGCGAAAATAATTGACGAATTTAATATATTAGTATGAAACGTCACACTTAAATGATAGTTAAACTTCCCTGGCAACACTGCGCCGATTTCTTACCTGTCTTTGTCAGACAAAATTGCAATGAAAGAAATAATGAAAATGGAATAGCACAATTAAGAACAGCGACCATCTTGCTTAGTGCAATGCGACTTGCTCTAACAATGCAAACGATAAAACTGACATCATTATGTAACGAGGTTTACGGCATTATTATCCACGCCCCTGATGAACACAGCCGACGTAGCCATAACGACATCTTAGGATCTCCATGAGGCATTGTCAGAAAAATTCTTCCCTATGTTTGGGGAATCTTAGGAAATTGTCTTAATTATCTTAAGTAATTTAGATATATTAATGTAAAATTTTGATTGTTGATCCGATCATTACATTGAAAATTGAATGATCATGTTATTTACTTACTAATACTTTTGTGAGGAATATTTCAACAGCGGTAAATATTTGATTCTTTCTTACGATTGTGTGGAACTTACACCAGATATTTCGTGCAACCGTATTGTAAAATGTTCTGGCTATAGAGTTATTGCCTACTGGGTCACGGTTGTTTGCTCCAAAACGTCGATAAAAGAGTGAAATAGAGAAGAAATTGTTCCAGCCAGGATTTTCTGCAGTCATGCTACTCACGGAAGGGCTGAACTTGACCGATTTGCTCCTTGGATAATTTATACACATGTATTCTGGAAATTTGATTCCAAAAATGGCTGAATATGGAAGAAAATGCTGCTGACTTTTTTCGGTGGAAATTGTAATTGTTATTTCAGTTTGTGATAAAGGCTTAAATATTATAACGGTAATTTACAACGTAGAATAACATGCATGTAGAATAGCATAGTAAATGCTGTTATTTCATGATATGGCTGTCATTTTTTTTATTATTGCATTTTTATTTGTATTATACTTATTGTAGTTAGTTGATTATGCTTCAGTTTCAATCTAAATCCGATGATTGTTTCATCGAAGACATCTGAGTAAACTTACGAGTGCGAATTTTGCTGCTTTACGGGAGTGTCAAAAATGTTATATTATTGCTGTTCTTCTATTGTAATAAAGCTGATAACTTAGTAAATCGATCTAAGGTAAGAGATCGACACTGTTTTCAAGTCTAAAGAGAATGTTGCTGAGACAATTTATATATTTCAAGCCTTCCTAATCACAAATGATGCTATTAAAAATTACAAGCGAAAGTTTCTATATGAGCAATTTTGTCAAAACTTTGAAAAATAAGCTATCAGCAATATTCATGCACTATGCAGCAGGACTGTGTGCAGTTTATGCATGTTTCAATAATCTATAGATTTCGCAATTCCATGATTATTTCATGAGAGCTGTTATCTTAATATCTTATCCATTGATGCAGTACCCACAGTAAATTCAAGTATTCCGATTTCTAAACAAGAGGGATCATAAAATAGAGATTTAACCGAATAAGTTCTATGATTAATGTATAAAGTAACAGCGACCATGAATCATGAAAATGCAGTAATTCTGACTTAATTATGTTTTAACATACATGTAATTCAGAAAACTACTGCATGTATAGCACCTGTTGAGCAGATTTTATTTAGAGGACTAGTCTATGTATTTGTTGAATGTTTCAGCATTGCTTTAATTTGTATATTACTTAAGTACTTGCATTGGCTTAAAATTACGAAATTGTGGATTTTTGGGTCGACAACTGAAAATGTGAAATGAATATGGAAACATATTTAACACAAAATAGAGAATTAAATAGAAATTCTAAAATAATTGCACAAAATGTATGTAGAGTATAAAGTTCAGCTTGAAATGATTTTCATTACTTGACACAAGGATAATGTAAAGCATAGGCCTACCAAAATGTCGTTGTCGGCGTCGCACATAGGTATAACAATCAAAGAAATGTAGGTCCTATCATATTTTCATATTTTTCAACACATCTTTTTTCTCTCGCAACAAGAATTCGCAGTCACTCCTTCCCGGTGTAATTAGACATACATGTATGCATCTATATAGTGTAAATCAAGCATGAAAATATTAGATAGTTCATATTTAACATAGTCTTCAGGGAATAGTAAAACTATGTCCATGTCCATGGCAACAATGTATAAATGAACAATGTTTTCAAAGAATGAGATATATAACATTACCTGTAATCTATACAGTAAACGGCATGTTTTTGAAACCTGCCGAGTCATGCGCCATCGGATTTTAGAACACTCAACTATACACAATAAAATCAGTGCCGTTGTTCAGCATTTTATTTTAGAACATCCAACCTTTGAAATTTCTTTTACTTTGTTGCACACAGGTTCTCATTCTCATGATAGAAGATTTATCTTAAAAGCTCCCCCCTTATTCCCCATGAGCAAATGATCAACGGTTGTAATGGGAGGAAAAATGCATTTGAATTGCAAATTATGCTCTACTTTATGTTTTTCAATTATTTACTTGTGGATTATTATTTTATTATGATTTTTCAATTTTTTTGTGACTTGTTTTATTGTTTGATTTTCAGTTGAAAAATGTTGGATTCTTTTTTTGTTACTTATCAAATATTTTATATTTTACTTTTCTACCTTGATTTAATTTTTTCAAATTTTGTTTTCTTCTTCATATGTCTACATCATGTGTCTAATTTTGACTTAATGTTTCCTCACTCTTGCTCGCTTTCGATATGTTGTAAACTTACCATATACTACTTACCTGCTTCCGTGATATACTGGGTTGTATTGAACTTATGTATTGATTTCAGTGTCCCTGTTGATTTCAAATCTTGTTCACCCCGTGCTTGAATAATTATGACCCAGCTTCAATTACGTAATTTCTATTTTGGCACATGCTCTTGTGTGCAAATAAGCTACATGACTTATCTACATGCTTAAATATGTCGTGTTTGTCCAATTCGACAAATGCATTCTTGCATTTAAATTTCATTTACAAAGCGCGCTGGGAAATACCACCGACTTATATGCCAGTTTCTTGAGCATGCATTCATTCTGGTTTTATTGTATTATTCATATAGCTTTAATGTAATAGCATTCATCCCAACAGCCAGTTCCAACCACATACTGCATGTTATCACAAATTTATTGAATTCACGATTCTTCAGTATTCATTCCACTGCAGTATTCATAATCATTATTTTGCAAAATGCAGAAGTCAGCTAATACTTGTTGGACTTTTATCAAAATGATGATGATGATGATAGTTTATTGGTGTCACTACTCCCCCAACGAAAGCTTGAACGGTGCTGATATAGTTAAATTTTAGCTGGAGTGCTAATAGGCTACACCGGCCCTTTAGTCCAGACACCCTTCCTGCCGACTTCCAATGACACTTCCGGAGTTCGATCACATGACCAAAAATCGCTAGACCAAGCTGAGTCACTGAGTCACGGGAACCACAAAATAAAAGTTCAAATATGAAAACAACTACACGTATGTTGCATGTCATGCATGAGTCTGTTCACATCTATCCAGGCGATCTTGGGTTATTTAAAATTAATTGCAGTGAAGTCGAAGCACGCATCAGAAAGCAATCAAATAAAGTTGTAATTATTTGATGACAACTATCAATTCAGCAAGCAAAAACTTCTTGCTTGGTTCATGGCCACGCTCCTCTCTCGTAAACTGCAACAAGTGATAGCAACGGATTCACAATTTGCAACAAATTCATCTCATACCAATAGTTCGGCAGCCAGAGAGAGTTTCTGCAGGGAACGTGGTCGAAAAAGAAACTTTCATAAAATCTGCTCTTTTACGAATCTGCACGTCTGCCGAGTTCTACATTAGGTAGTTCCTCTTCTTGTCAGACAGAATCAAAGAAAAACACATGTTAATCCAATATGACGCAGATTGCAGTTTATATGAAATGTTCTATTTTTTCTCTGATCCATAATTTTTTACCTGGAATGTCTTCAGGCAATTCCCTGAATTTTCACCAAAAACTGCAATCTGCGTCGCATTGAGTTAATTTATGTTTTTCTTTTATTCTACCTGACAAGGGGAGGAACCAGCTAGAAGTCGACAGACGCGCATATTCATAGTAGGCATAGGGTGTTCATCATTCTGTGAAAGTTTCATTTTCAGTCTCGTTCCCTGCACAAACTCTTACTGGCAGCCGGACATTAATACGATAGTAGACACTTCAAAACCAAGGCAAATCTAAAAACAGTTTGATTCAGTGCATGCATAGAAATCTCACAGATGTGCACTACACTGTAAATCGCTCAATACCAATCACATACGACGGATACACACCAAAATATTTTTTGGTATATTTCTGTATTCTCTTGGTATATATTTGTATGCTTTTCGTATGTTATTTCAAATGTGGTATGCTTTACATACTAAAGCTATACCAGCACAATGTTAAAAGAAAGCATCAATCATGTCCAAGGTATCTTGATTTAAGGCCTTTTGTCAATAAAGATCACACTAATGTTACTACTGTTCTGTAAGTAGTGAGATAATGACATTCAAGAGTCATACTTTCAATACTGAATTCGATTCTAATACACGTAAGTCTAAGCCATTTCATGAATAATCATCAATAAGTATTCAACCATCAACAATTATGCATTATGTAATTTTGAAATAAAGCATATTATCAATCCGAAATAAAAACACATTACAATTCATGAACGCAAAAATAGTTATGTTTGAGATATATCAGTCAACATGATTGCACGAAAGATATCGTTTGTATGAACTGTTTACATCATAAAGTAGAGCTAACTAAACGTCCTGTTAATGTTGCTGGACAAGTAGCAACGACGACAATCTCGTGGAGCATATAATTTACAATAAATCTAATCCAGTTAAATATCATTCTATCAAACAAAAAATATTCGCGACTGGTATTACTGAAACACGTTATTTGACAGTAGTATGGTACACACTTTTTTGCTATGTGACTTAAATCTACACGTACCAAATACATACCAGAGGCATACGAATAAGGATGAATTTGCATCGGGTCTCGTATATAAAACATACATATACCAACAACTCGTATTTCAGTGTAAAACAGCCAATCACAGATAGAATAGTTCGTATCACTACATACCAATCACATACGAAAGTAAGTGAGATGTGGCATGAAAAACATACCAGATCTCTGTTAACATACGAGAATCTCGTATCAGATGTTAATTTCAAATTGCATGTGATTTTGGTATATGTTTGTATGTAATTTTCGTATCCAGCGATTTACAGTGTACATACTAAATCAAATCTATGCGTTATGATGTCATTGATAATGAAACCTTTAAATGTCAGTAGAAGATAAAATATTATCCAGAAAATGCAAATATGAAAATTGAAAACAAGTCATATACCGGTAGCAAGTAATCATGTAAACACAAAGAAAAAATGCTGGCTAAAACGATAAAAATGAATTGAATTCTCAGCAAGATAGGTGAATTATACATCATTGGGAAAATAAACATACAAACAAAGAAAATTGTAGTATAATTGTGTAAAATTGTATTGTGATTGTAGCAATTTTAGTATTGTAGCACAAATAAACGATGAATAAATAATGCTGAGGAGAATAGAAAATAAATCAAGTTATTGAAACTTAAGGAACAAGATAACAAATAATTAAATTCAATATAAAACATAAACTTCAGATTGCATAAGAATCAAATAATCAAAAATTGGAATATAAAGAAACTTCCACGAAAGAACAAACATGGCCATGATCCAAGCAAGAAACTTTTGCCTACTGAATTTTATATGGAAAATTGAACCATAACAAAACTATCAATTAATTGTAATGAACTATCATCGCCAATGTTTTGGATATTGCTGAAAACGTTTCTTCTATTCAAATTCCATTTTGTGGCTCTTCATTGGACAAAATTATCAAGACCATTTTTACTTGACAATGCGATGTTTTCCCTACTGTGGTGAGTGGTGACAGCTAGTGTTTCTAAAAAAACCGGTTTTCCAAGAAACCGGTTTTTCGGATTTTTTATTCTAACTATCCGGAAACCGGTTTTAAAACCGGTTTTCAGTTAAATGTGCTCTACCTATAAGATGCGCTCATAATATGTACGGTAGGCATATATAGTGGGACCTAGCACTAAGCTATAACCTACAAATTAGGGCTGCTGAGTTTGTGCTGAGTATTGTGCTTCAGAGTTTGTAAATTCAGTAATGAATAATCCCTGAATTGATGTAATCATAATACCAGTTACAAAAGATAATGATGGATTAATTTAGAGTCCTTAGCATTTACTTCTATTAATAAGCATGTCATTTTTACCTGTAAAATAGAACTGGGATCAAAAGTTCCCACTGGATCGAGACCTACGTTTTTTTGGAAAGAAGTTAAAGAACCTATATCATGAATGATAGGGTACTTGATGAGAGATGTTTTGATATGATACTGAAAGGCCAGTCTTGAAAACTTATCTTTCATCCTGTGATAGGCTGTCCTACGAGCGATGAAAGCGTAAGAAATTCGTAGCTAGGAAACGTAGGATTCGCATTAGTGGGTTCGATAACTTAATTTCTAATTTCGAAGTTAGAAAGCATACGAATTAAGGCCTACATTCAACGAGATATGCTATAATATAAGCGTCTATTCTATTGTAGCCTTACGGTTAATTAGGCAAATACATCTTTAGAAGTAGGCCGACCACGGATACTTTAGCTTTGGTATGATTAGCTCATAGAAAATGTTTTAGGTATCAGAACTACATAGGGCCTACAAGTATAGTCTGTTTATTTAAATTCGCCAATAAGTGAATTATTAGTCAGGATCGGTTTACCTCCAAGCCTACTTACTGTTTTACTAATGGATTAGAAAGGATTACTATATTTCGCATTAAATTGTAGCCTAGTACGTTATTAGATTCTAACTGCATAGGCCTTATATACAGTATATATATATACGAGTATACGCGTATTTATATATCGGACGGCAACATGCAAAACGAGATGGTGAGTGATGAAATTTCATAACGAGAGATGGTCTTTGAAAAAAACAATTTATAAACTAGAACAATCTATAACAATAAGTACTGCTAACAATCTAGAACAAACTAGAACAATCTATAACAATAAGTACTGCTAACAATATTTTCACTATTGGATTAGTCAGAGTAGTATCCTTTAAGAAACTGTAAGGTGTCAATAGTTTTGTCACCAAGACGATTTCGTATTTTTGATACGAAATTTCCGCTCGTTCAAAAGGATCGCTCCACCTCCACTGTTGTGGGAGACACGGTCTCCAGAGCGTCTTTTACCAAACGCAAGCTTTTTGGAAGTTTCTTTGTCGCTTCGAATAGATTCATTTCTTTTCTTAGTAGACTCAGTAAAGTAGAACAGATTGGTGTCGACGATGATATTGCCTTCATAATTGAACGGCTTAGCACATCATGTAATTGAGGTGTCTGTCCTTTGTTGTCAGAATTTTTTTTGTCGGAATCATTATTATCGGATATTTGGAGTTCTACTTCTTCGTCACTCGCAAACAGTTTGGTCCATATCTTCTTTATAGAATTTTCTATTTTGGATCGACTCGGCATTGATTCGAATGCAAAATCGGTCGGTTGGTGAGAGCAGTCTGGACGAGTAAGATACTTCAAAAGGTTTGTTAGTTCATGGTTTCGTCTTTCGGTGATATATTTCTCCAGTTCCTGGTATAGTGCTGTTGCTAATGTACCTGACACTGTACCATTGCGAACCTGATTCAGCATGAATTTTTTGACACCCTCGGCTGAGAGCAGTGTTGCGTCTTGCCTTCCCAGAGCTTCGATACCCATCTTCACAGGTTCAAGGAACGAGATCAGACTTTGGAGAAGATTCCAATCATTTTCTGTAAACGATGCAGGGAAATCCGAAAGATCCACAGATGATTTAATCAGACAGTTCTTTAGCTGCACAAATCTTGTTATCATCGCGAGTAGGCTATTCCAACGCGTCTTAACGTCGATAAGAAGAGAAAGTTCATTACCAAACTCTTGTGTAACGTACTTTTGAAGAATTTCGTTTTTCAGTGGAGATTTCCTGAAGTATCTACAGACGCGTCGCACCTTCACAATACCGTAGAACTGTTTCGTTTAGATGAACTTGTTCCGACGTGTTATCAATGTCGTTATCGGTAAATTCACTTTCGCTGTCACAGTCACTATTCTCGTCTTCAGTTGTTGAGCTGGCTTCGTTTCCAACAGTTTCGCGATAGAGGATGTTGCAAACGGCAAGGTGGATGCCATGGGCAAAACATACTTAATGATGACAAGGAAGCATATCCGCTCCCATTTTCTTCATGGCACTGGCACCATCCGATACAACAGCAACAGCATGATTCTCATTCAAAGGCCGAACTCGTTCAGTTTTTCGTTGAAAAAACTTGTGATATTGTCTGCTGTCAATCTCCCATGGAGTGGAATCATTCCAAGGCGATGAAGCTTCTGGCCATCATTACACGTGACTGACATGTAGCGACGTTGTCGACAAGAAGTCCACTCATCGAGCATGAATGAAAATCGACGACCATTTTCTATCATTACTCTGAATTCTTCAGCTAACTGTTCTTTAAGTTTATCTGCATGATCGTTCAAAATACGTGTCACCGTGGATGGATGTTTAGGTAAAGTCAACCCACGCTCGCAAAAAGCAGTCTGAATAAATTCCGAGTGAACAACTGCATTCATGGAGAAACCGTCTATTGCAATAAGCTTCGCGAGGATAACGTCGATTGAATTTTCTTCTTTCACGAAGTTATATATCGATGATTGTTGTAAGCGAGGTTTCTTGACGGCAACGGCTGAAACACTATCCGACGATTCAGTTTCTGTTTCGGTCAGATTTACAGAAGATGTGATGCCATGAACTTGACGCAAGTGATTATGAAGACTACTCGTAGAACCACCGCGGAAGCTTAGGTTGCGCCCACAACGATTACATTGTACTTGCGACGACGACAACAATTTATCAAAATGATTCCACACAGTCGACTTACGGGTGCGATTCGATGAAGGTTTGCTCATGGTTCAACTACGAGTGTGTGATCTACTAGTCAGAGTGTTGGTGCAAGCTTTTTTTGAAAGCGTCATTATCGATGCGCTTGTGTTGACGTCATCATCATTACTAAGATGAGGAAAATTGACTGTGTGATTGGTCCTCACTTCACTGTCAGTCTGTCAGGGACGCTCACGGCCAAGTATATTGTTGAATTGTTCGAGGTCATACTACCGCTCTCTAGTTGGGAAGATTCCTGTCAGTAGATAAGCAAAATACACGTGGAAGACGCTGAATAGTAATGCTGCACTGACTCTGACTACTGTGAGAGACTGCTGTTTAATGATCGAATGATAAGCAAGTATTACAGTAAAGTTTCTGATTGACTGAGCATTGAACAAAGCTGTCTGCAAAAACCGGTTTCTGAATCCTTAAAAACCGGTTTTCGAATACTAAAAAATATCCGGTATCCGGTTTTTCGGTATCCGGTTTTGAAAACACTAGTGACAGCATTGTACATTGATCATGCAGTCAACCAATTGACTCATGGATGAATTGACTTTGCTGTCACTACCAATCAGTAAATTGCAATCATTCGATTTACGGTTACCAATTAATTGCTATCCATTTAATTTTGATAACCCTTGCAGGGCATGGATTAATACGTTGAATAAAAATGTTTATTCGGAATTCATAATCTGCAAGCGATTGAATGCATGTGCCAAATAATTGAGATCAGGAGATTACCAGGCACAGATTATCAAAAATTAATTGAATTTCAATTTATCGGATTCCGTGTTATTCAATTTCACTTAATTGATTGGTAACTAATGCAAGTTTCAATTTATTGATTGAAAAGCGCAATTGAATTGCAAGCAGGTTTGTTAATCCTTGGTCCGTACCCTGATTAATCCTTTGCTGTCTGTATACACCGGTAGTAGGAAATCTAGATACAAAGTGATGTCATAACTCATACTTTACTTTCATTATGAACCCTACCTATATCTCACAAAATTAGATTGTTTAAGCGTATCACTTTGCTAGAAGTGCAAACTGATTCAAAACGATGGCACATGCAGGAACTTACTAAGTGGGCAAAAAGGAACTCTTAATACCTTCAACAGATAGGAAAAATAGTCGTGCGCCGCTTGCGGATTGCTGTGAATTCCTTCAAAATACTCTGATTCAAAATCCTTCATATTCGAAGAATTCAGATCATTGCGCAAAAGTTTTCTCGATCATGTTGGGCCCTCTGATCATTATAAAAAAAGTTAGCAGGCGCCCGAAAAAACGTTCACAAACTTCTCTGTAGAACTTGACAGCGTCTGTGTCTCTTTGCTGTGTGATCCGGTTGATGGCAGTCACTGAAACTTCGCACATTTCGGCGTGTTCTATGTTGAATTGGCTGGCCATTGTTCGATTACTATGGTATTATGTCAGCAAATTGTGCCATTTCATTAACGCTAGGCCTCAGCCACACTGAAAGCAAAGCAAACACGAGTGTCCCGAGCAAACGCGAGCAAACGTATGTCCGTAAGGTATTAATCGCTCTGGTTTGCTTTGCTCGCAGTGTGGCAGTCTACAACTGCTGTAATGGTGACTTTATATTTGCTGCAAAACGCTTTGCTCGGAAACGCTTGGAAAAGCTCGCAGTGTGGCTGAGGCCTTACATGTTCCAATGCTTCCTTTCTAGTCAAACAGAAGAAGAGACGACCTGTCTAATTCTGTGCTATATCCGTTTACCGTCCTATTCTCCACCTCTGTTGGGTTGGACGATTTTTCTTCGTGGAATTCCTCCAAGTGTTCCATGATTATTATCGGTGCTCCACATTATCATAGTGTAGGTGTAAACAATCAAGACTCATGCTAAAAATGTATTACAGATTCATAATACAATTGCTAGAATAAAATTGGTTGTTCGTTTAGTTGATTGACTGTTCACCACTTCCAAATTCAATCATTTGATTGGTTTGACCTCAATTTCAACTCATTGATTCATGTAATTAATAATTTCAACTAATCTATTTCTCTGAATTGTCAATTACAGTCAATTGATTGCTCACGAATGCCAAATTTATTCAATTAATTAAAAAGAGCATTTAAATTGCAATCGATATTTGATTATCTCTGTTGCCACGATCAAATTTCCCATAATTGATTACTCAGCCCATTTTACTAGCCCATTTCATCAGTCTTGGGTATATTGTAATGCACTTGGGGCACACATGTAGGCCTACATGTGAGTAATTTGAAGCATTTGTCACACTTTCTATATCGAAATCTTCTACCAGCATCCTTAGCAGGTTTTAAAAAGAAAAAGGAAACTCGTCCTTCCATCATCGTTATTATAGGCCTAGTTTAGACTTCTTTATATTCCTCGTGGATGACTCGTTTTTTCACATACTGCATGCTTTGCATGTATTAACAAACTAAATATACTTGAAAGTAGACTTCAATATTAATGTGAATATTGTGTGTGTCGCGCGACATATTCATTTTTCAGTTCAACAGTGTTTCTCCTTCACAAGAGCTTTATCTGTCTTGCTGTGCAAAGTCAATGGATAAAACATAGCTGCAACGTGTAATGAATGTCGTCTCTTAGCAACGCGCATTTCTTTTCACTTAAGAAAGTGAGATAATGCGTACATGTGAAATGTCATTTTTGAGGAGAAAATGTATTCATCTTCCTTGATAAATACTTCTTCTACGTGATCAAAAAGCACATGGATACTGCCTCTACATATTTAATTGCTACTGCTAAGACTCGCTGAAAGTTGTAACGCTAAAAAAAGAAAAATCAATCAATCCAAGCTTACAACCAGACCAGGAATTCAGTGAAAACTCTGACTTGATCATTCTGCTGTTTGCGACTTAAATTTGAAATGTGTCCGCAGCTGTGATGCATCAGTGTTAGAATCATTTGAGTCTGTACTGCATTTTCGTTATTGGTATTTTTGATGTCGATGAGTAAACGACTGTAAATATACATACTACTCATTAAGTAAAAAATAGCATGCGAAACACATCATTAAGTGCATTGGAAATAGAAAATTGGTAGAAATAACGTTACGGATTTTTCTCTAGTACGTTTAGCCAATGAATTCGAACTTTTCAATGAACGAGGTTTCGAGTCGTCCAGTGTTGAATAAGTGAACCGAGTAAACGCGGTTTTCTAGAAACTAGCATTAGACTGATTTGAAACAAGAATTTGCCGTTGATGAACTGACTGTTGTTTCTAAAATATACGCTAGCTTATCTGCAATTTAACATGCTTTGCATAGAGTAAAGCATTTACAATTCAACACTTTAGATTTTAATACCTATTTGGTATTCTGGATATGTATATATCATTGTAGATTTGCAGGTATTGTAAATTTTTGCAGATCCTTCTGATTTTGAAGTCTTCAAGCATTCGTTTACCATAATATAAAAGACAATATAAGATCATAAGAGTGCACCCAATTTTGATGAGTGGAAATTATTCGGAGCTGTTGACCACAATTTGTTAATGACATAGGTCATTAAATTGCTTTGAACATGAAATGTTCGCAAGTAAAGATGTCGAGCAGCTAGACATTTTCCATTTAAATGTCTAGCAATATGGATCTTTAAATTATTTCTATTATGATGCCAAAATACGAAAACTTCTTATCATAGACCTGCGTCCTTGTCAAGTCAACACTTATTAATTTAGTATGGATCCTCAGTTTGAGGTATTCTCAATCTAAGAATCATACAGCTGATAGATGTAGGAGGTTATCTCAGGTCTCGAAGTCGCTTATTTCAATTCAGAAAGTGATTTTAAGAATTATCAATTATTATCAATTTAATAGTTTGATAATTATTGTTATTGTTTTCGCCTCACACGCAAGGATCTTTAAAATTCTTTGAGCTCATTTTATTCGCATCAGAAGAAAGACAATAAAAAGTACTCTCAACATGAAATCAGCATTCAGATTTCAGCTGTTATAAGGCATAGCCTTCCCAGTACCATGAAAAAATGCAATATTAATTACCTTTGGCCTCACTACCCCAAGTGTTTTGCGAAGAAAGAATACACGCCAGATGCACACCCTGACCGGAATTCATCACAGACACATTAATACTAAGCATAAACTAATTAAATCTTGGAAAAATATGAATAGGCCTGCTGTATTTTTTAGATACCTGTGTACTCAATGCTGGTGGAGATATGCAAAATGACAGTATGTAGACCAACAACCAGCAGCAGCATGTCTGAGCAAGTGATCATGTCATTGGGAGTGTGGCTGAACACTTGTAGGAATACATAATTTAATCTTCAAATATTGTTTGCATGACTTGTGAATTCTCTGTTGACTATCGAAATCAAAAACAACTATGCAGAAGCAGATTTTACCATTTTTATGACCTATTCAACAGTCTCGCTTCAAAAGTTGTCACACATGCATTCACGTTTATCATCAAACTATGAAATAGCTTATACTTGGAGAATTTGTTAGCGGTTGATCAACAAGTTGGCCATGTCACACAAAAATCGCTGAAAATCATCTCAATCCACTGGTGAAGTGATGGCTACATAGATATCAGTCAACATTGTTTTCACTCAATCAGGAGCTTAGATTGGACAAACAAATAAGTCCTACGTGCATTATTATGCGAAGAGAAAGATGCATCTTAACTCATGGGGTCGCCAGTGACCCCATGGTAAGTAGCGCTGCATTTTTTGCAAATGTAGTTTTGGCACCTTTCTAAGATTGTGTGTCAATAATGATCTCTCGGCATATAGGATATGCGTGAAACGTTTTAATCAGCCATCGCCTTGTTTGAGCAGATTGCGTTTTAATGGTACTCGTACATGTGCAATCTTTGGGACGGAAATTAGAGGGTTAAGCAGCCATTAATCGTCAATGCTGAAATCGAGAAATGAATTAGGTGATCCCTGCAATGCTTTCGAATAGACGAGAGAAGCTTTAATTAATATATTTAGGTCCTACTTCCTCGGTCATTTTGACATTAATTCAATAGATCAACAGTTCGTAAAATTAGGAAACGATAGTGACAATGCGGGAAGGCGAAACTGATTATTACTTCAGATATTTGAGTTAGATGTTTTTGAGATATATATAGTGTCCACCGCGCCTATTTCATAAGCTTTGTCTTTTATGAATACAAATATGAAAAAGGCGAATTGTCAAACAAAGACAGCCTGTTTTGAGATACGCAATGAGCACATTACGTAAATTACAATTCGACTAAATTAATGCATGCACCAGTGATTCAGTGAATTTTACCATTTGAAATGGACTTATTTGACAATATTCAGCTGCATCCTCAGTTGTGAAATTATAGCAGAACTGGATATCCAATCATTATGTGTAATTATAAATACGGTAATATTGAACTGTAGATCTCAAATTTACTCCTGCATAATTGCGTTGATGCTTGCCAGAAAGTCAAAACGGTCATCATGCAAAATGGTCTCCAAAATGGTCTTGATAAAGCTATCTAATGAAAAGCCACAAAATAGAATTTAAATTACAGAATCGTTCTGAGCAGCATCCAACACCTAGGTTTCCATTAAAATTTTATCCAAGAACTCAATAGCCACTGACAACTTGAAACTTAGGACTGACTTCCACGAACTGTCAAAGACTACTGACTTCATGGCTAAAATATTAGCAGAAACCTAGGTTTTGGATGTTGCTGCAATAATCATCTCTGTCACTTTAGCTTGTGCCTTTCCCTTGGACAGTTTATCAAAACATAGTTCCAAGTCTATTTTGTAACTGATGATTTCTGAATTGGATAACGTGCCCGCGATTCAAGTCTGTCCCCATTTTTTAAGTGTAGATTCAACTTTATTATTATTATGAAATTGACAGAACGATAAAGTAGGCCTGCAGTACGTATATCGGCCATCAAAAGACCGAGGTTGCCATTTGAATGGCTTCCTAATAGATTCTCAAAATTCGGCAAGCACATTATCACAAATATAGCGCTGGTAAAAGGGAAACGATGAAAACTGAGCGGCGAGCTCAAAATTAATATGAACTGAAATGAGTGAATGGAGAAAAGAGCTGAATGAACTGAAAAATGGCCTCACTCGAATGGATGTGACCGTGGGTCGAGTTGTAGAACCTATCGCACATTGAAAGATCACAGAAGAAATAGTGCTCTTCCGTAATTTCTATTTGCGTATTTTGCGATATATTTGGCGTGTATAATGGATTCCTTCAATTGGCACACTTTACGCAAAAGACGAAGTTATTCAATTTTGAAAGCATCATTCCTATGATATCGATACTACATATTCTAGATCCTAAAAGTAAAGTCCTGACAGATTTAAAAAGAGCTATTCTCTGCGAAAATACAGAATTTCTATGAATCAAAATTGCCGTTATGCGCAGTTTATTTATCTTTCAAATCAGCTTCTTATCATTGTCTGTGGAAATCTACATATATAACATCAAATTGTTTTTGGCTGATTCAAAATCCATTCATGTCATAAAAAAGGGTAGATGGGGAAAAAGGGTAAAAGGGAAGCGATGAAAACTGAGCGGCGAGCTCAAAATTGATATGAACTGAAATGAGTGAATGGAGAAAAGAGCTGTATGAACTGAAAAATGGCCTCACTCGAATGGATGTGACCGTGGGATACGTTGTAGAACCTAGCGCACATTGAAAGATCGCAGAAGAAATTTTTTTCCGAAAATTTCTGTTTGCCGTATTTTGCGATATATTTGGCGTGTATAATGCTTCATACTCTAGATCCTAAAAGTAAAGTCCTGACAGATACAAAATGAGCTGTGCTCCGCGAAAATACAGAATTTCTATGAATTAAAATTGTCGCTATGCGCTGTTTATTTATCTTTCATATCAGCTTTTTATCATTGTCTGTGGAAATCTACATATATAACTTCAAATTGTTTTTGGCTGATTCAAATCCATTCATGTCATAGAGTTGAAGGTTTTTACGGCTTTCTATCGTGAGCAATCATGATTTAGCCATTTCTCAGTCAATGCACAATTGTATTCATGAAGCATCAAGAACTGTCTGGATTTGAATGAAAATTACCGAGAATGCATCTTTTAATTCAATATTTCCGTGAGTATGAAGTAATTTTTGTCACTTAATTAAGGGCCACAATTCTTTCTCATCAAACAGTTTCCAAGAGGTTCAAACGATTTACGAAGGGAATACAGTCGCTCGAGAATCGAATGCTGTCCATCTAAAACTGAAAAACGAAAGATAAACACTCAGACATCTTTTTCAAGCGATACATAGTGCTCTGATTTTTTCCCTGTCTAAAGCAGAAATTAAAAGAAAATTTACTTAAGTTTCATCAGCGTTAACAGTGAACAGTGAAAACAAGGCTTTGAGAAAATAGGTTATCTTACCCATTACCTAGGGCTTCACCTAAAGCGGCGATTAAAGAGAAATGAACCTTTTTAAATTTTGCAATAAAACTAGGATTTTTTAGCACTACATCACAAAATGTCAACCTGAACCTGCGCTCACAAGATGGGGTACATGGCTAGAGGCCGTGCTTTTCTAACCCAAGAACTACTTCGAAGAAGGGCATTAAATGAACAAATGAACAATTAAATGAACCTTGTTGACAGGTACCCTACTTCCATGTGGCCGGATTTTATTTATCCGACTCTCACTCTTTTGTGCTGAGTATTTGCTAGAAAACAGAGTGCACATATCTTTAAAGTTCTAGGTTCGACCCGACCAAGAATTGAATCCAGGTCTTTCGAACGCAGAGAGGACGCTTCATCACAAGACCACTGCACGGGTTCATGACTTGGAACCAGAAGACGTGTTACCAATCGAGAGGGGACAACGGCTATGTCAAAGTAAAGTTCTGGAAGCAGATTTGACCTTCATCGTGTCTCATTCATGCTTCCATCACTTTTGAAGAAACTCGAAGAATCTGGTATCTCTTTCACTCAGGCATTTGCTTAGATGGATTAGACCCAAATTCTAATCGCTGACATTTCAGGAGAGATGAGTGAAAGAGACGTTTAAAAGGGTCCAGAGAAAACACTGATGCATTGGTGACGACACTCATCGAATGGCAATGAAACTAATAAAGGTGAGAGCGATCTTTTTTTCGTTTCCGATCGGAATTCGACCAACTACACCATTTCAAGCTCATAATCCCACATTTCTATGTCAAATTAAGATATTTCCATTTATCATTCATCCATTTCCAAGATATGTTAAGGTATTTCTAAACAGGGTTGGCTTTTTGCCTCAAACCCCAAAACTGGTTTTTGCCACTAAGTGCAAACCGGCAAAAACGGGTAAAAACCGGTTAAAAATTAAATTCTGAAAAATCAGTCTATTTCTTCACGATATGATCGACAGCAAGTTGGGGTTTGAGTATTACGATGCATGCGGGTTTGCAGTTTGCAACTCTTATCTTCCAAAACATGACATTTATTCTGTAATAGAACCACACGACATGTTTTTATCACGAACGACATAAGATGTTGTCTTTGTTTACGATTGCTCTGCCCTTTTCTTGTGATTTAAGAACAAATGTAGACTTCATCAACATTTTGGCTCTTTGGTTCATGTAACAGAGGTTGTTAGATACTCCCAGAATTATCATCAAATAAATGGAAAAATGGAAATAAATATATGAATAAAACTGGTTTATACGTAGAACTAAATTCAGCAAACCACTTTCTTCATGTGGACGAGCTTCAATAATCCCACTGTCATTATTCTGTGTTGAGTGTACAGCAAGAATGCAGGGTGCATTTTAATAGTAGCATAGGCTTCATCAGAGATTTGAACCCCATGAACGCAGAGAGAACACTATCAAAAAGCGTCTGCACCGGAAAATCTCAGCTTCCAAATCAAGTAATGTGCAACAGTCACTTAGAATGCATTTCAATTATTTTTGGAAATACACTAAATGTGCTATTGCTTGTGACTGAATCAGAAAATCATAATTTGCAAAAAAAATAATAATAAAATAGCACAGTTCGCACCAGCAATCTTGATAAAGTGAGGTATAGTACATGTCTGACCAACATCAGTTATAACCTCAACAAAAGAACATTTCCAGTAAGCTGAAAAATTGATCTTTTTTAATGGAATATGAGAGCGACAAACAATTGCGACATTATTGTGATATTCAAATTTGTTTAAAGTTCTTGAAATTTTCATATTTTGAGCTCAAATTAAAACTTTAACTTTGGCATTAAATTCATTTGACATCACCTTATCCTCTAAATATGTGAGGGTAAATTACCATGACATGAAAAATGTTGAAAGGCAATATTTTTAATCTAGTCCTTCTGGGAGTGCAGGATAAATTTCATAGTAATTTTCGTGTAATCACAATGGGTATGGGATATTTTACCACAGATTTTGAAGACAAGCTATTCTATGAGATCAGTAGGGAGGTTAATCGTAGCGATCCGAGGTCAGATTTCTACATTTTCATGCCCTTCTAGCTTAATGGAATGCCTGTTTTCTTTTTTTAATAAAGAGCCAAGTGATTTCCTTTCAGCATGGACATCTGTTGCATCTTACAATGAATGAAATTTGTAAAGCAACAAAATGCGTGCATGTTTAGATGAATGCGCAACAGCTTTATAACAATATTTTTTGTAATAGTTCATATTTTTACATATACTTGGAGCATATTCTTGATTGAAATATGATATTGATAAAGTTTGAATTGTAAAAATGCAGGCCTAAATGTATATCGAAAGATGAAAAAGTAAAATGAACTTATTGCGACAAACGTTCATGAAAAAAGTCAGGAGTGACGACGATCCCTTATATGCACCCAAAAAACTTAAGTAGTAATGCTGGAAAAATAGTTTTAGCCAGTTTTAGCCAGTTTTAGCCGAAAAATGGTGACAAAAGCTGGTGGTTTTTACCAATGTTTACCAGGTGGTAAAAACCATGGTGGTTTTTACCGGCCAACCCTGTTTCTAAATGTATTGGCGACATTTCCAACTTAATTTAATCCATTTCCATTTGATAATGAGCAATCTCTATGTTGAATTTCAGCCATTTCGAAGTCTAATTTCATCCATTTATAATCGATAATAATCCAATTTCTTTTCGAAATTTACGACAATATACGTACAAGGCTCAATACTAAAAAGTACCATGTGTACTTAACTTCAATACAAAAAATTTAACATTACTGACATAGCTAAAACGCATTATAAATTGTTATGAGGACGGGGAGGTGACTGGCGTGAATTGACAGAGTCATTCGGGGATAAACAAAAAAACGATAATCAAGTGGACCGGAAGTGACAAGCCAGAATTCAAACATCGTGGGGGAAATCAGCAAAAGAAACTGACTCAAATTAGTGAAATTGTTGAAAAAGTGGAAAGAAAACCTAGTTTCACTTTCAAGCAATAGTAAGAGGAAGTAAAGACAATACGACGATGATGTCTCGGACGTCTGATAACGCTAAAGGAGGCTCATATTGAGGTGACAACAATGAACAGTTAGGAAAACAAAAAGCGAAGAAAATCTTCTGTCCAAAGAATAACTCACTTGATGTATCAAAGCAAAGTGATCATTTAGGTGAAAGAGACGAACATCAACTTATTTTGTAAAAAACCACAGGTGCGAGTTAAGAAAGGAAGGACACAGCAGCGAAGATCTTGCCGTCCTGAAGGGACGACCAATATTCATGTTATTGGAGCCATTTCCCAATGAAATTATCAAAAGCAATATCTGAAATTTCATTTTGCGTTTCTATTGGACAAAGGATCACTAAATTGTAGCACATTATTAACGTTTTTGTGCCACAATATTAATGCAATCATTGCAGTAACAAATTATCTTTGCGTGTTCCAAGCAAATTTTTTCATACAAATATGGCATTTACGCGTTGTCTGCCATGTCTCTTCTATCGAAACTCTTGCAAACTTCACTACAATGTCTTTCTGTTTGAGCAACATGAGTTGAGGGATGCTATAAGTCAATTTCATTAAGAATCATTGTCCTTTGTGAGCCTAGTCATCAATGGACGTTGCCGAACTAGGGAGAGTTTTCAGTATCAAGATCAACTTTGAAATGATAATGCTTTACTTCATTCACTGATTTCCAAGCGGAAACGAAATCGAGTCTTGAGGCAACGAAACATCACGCATCATTCACTCATTCTGACTTACAATGAAAAGTCTACCTCAATCGGCCAGACCTGACTTTTCATTTAAATAGCATCAAAATTTGAGAGCCAATATCTTTTGTAAGCTATGGTCCAAATATAATACAACTTCACAAGTGCCAGATTGGAAGTAAGTAGAACATAGTCATGTAATTCCAATATTTTCTGACTTGTAGTTTAGGAGAAATCTCAGTATTTGTAATGTATGGATGGGTCTGGCCAGGCACGGCCGGATGCATCATTTAGCCGTTTTCCAAAGGGGCTATTTCAGTATAACTTTGCATATTTCCTAGTTTAATGACATAACTTTATAAAATATTACGCTTAATTATATTAAGATTGGGACTTTCTCAATCTCAAAATTTTAACAAATGTCGAGGCAAGGTACATTTTCGTGATTATGGTGTATATTGATCGATTATCAATGCATCATAATGCATATGAAAATCCAAGACAATATCAAATTTGAGAAATTGGGCAGAATGAATGCAAACTTGCATCAGATATGAATCTTGAATAATGAAGCTGTATAATGTATTTATGAATGCTATTTTGCAATATGTTTTGTTTAGAAAGTGATCAAAATAGAGACAGACCGCTTAATTAATCGCTCCACAATGGAAATAAGTCAAAGAAAATATGTAGGCCTACTATTTTAAGAAACACTTGGCTTGCATAAATTTACTTTTTAAATTTCTTTCTTAAATAAGTACAGGCTACATACGATAAACCAATTTTTCATTTTTAATTCTTGCATGTTAATTGCTAGCATGTTTGGTCGCTATTTCATCATTTTCTTAATGAGTTTTCTCATACAGTGATGATATTTTATTGATTAAACACTTTTAATTGTATTCTCCCATCACCTAGGCATGCACGTACTTGGTTATTATCACAAATTTCGAAAAGAAATTGGATTATTATCGATTATAAATGGATGAAATTAGACTTCGAAATGGCTGAAATTCAACATAGAGATTGCTCATTATCAAATGGAAATTGATTAAATTAAATAGGAAATGTCGCTAATACATCTAGAATTAAATATCTTAACATATCTTGGAAATGGATGAATGATAAATGGAAATTTCTTAATTTGACAAAGAAATGTGGGATTATGAGCCTGAAATGGGGTGGAATATGCAAGTCAAAATTTTGTCCAGTGTTGATGTGCAGAGGAGTCCCTCCTCATGCGAAGGTATGATGACTGATCAGCGTCATCATCTTGCCAAAGAGAATCTGAAAAAATGGTTCTACAAGCTCTTTTTGCTACCACTGAATTGCATATTTACCACAAATTGTAATTGTAACTACAAATAGGATGGAGTCACTAGCGAGCAGCGACACCACTGACTCCTTTTCCTTTCATTCTCCTAGCTTTAAATCATATTTTTGCAAATTCGCACCAGAGTGTTTTTTTCTTCTGCCTAATAAGTGCTGGTACTCTTGAATGGTGTTCCTAAAAGATTGTCATCACTCAGATAGAAAGTTATAGACGCCACTTATGGTGGGGTCACTGGCGACCACATTGCGTATTTTGAATACTTTATGCTGTATCAAGCTTTCATTTTTCATCAATGATGGCAAGTAGAGTTGCCAAGCGTAGGGTTAACCAAAATGCAGTTATGCTCGCATTGTTGTGCTTCAATTGAAATTTTACAGAGATGTACTTGTACTTTACGAATATCCACAGCATTTAGCGTTGTATATTAGACATATATTAGTCCAAGTGTATTTCCATTACTGATATTCGCACGATGAAAGGTGATTAAAATAAAGGAAAATTTCTTTTATTACCCATGAAGAATAGATTTATGAGCAAAACAAATATCAGTGATGCATCGTGCTAGAAATTTGAAATTTCTATAGGTACGCCTATAGGATGCTTACCATCCGGAAGAATATATACGAAAACTAAAACGATTAACAAAAGTCAGAAGACAAAAACTTACAGGTAGCAACACTGCTTTAGGATGTTTCTGCTTATCAATTTGATTCCTGCCAACAGTACATTACAACGGAAAGATATATTCATTTTCTGCTGTCTTAAAAGATAAACTTATGCATACAGTAACAAACCATTCTTTCACATCTGTAGTTTGATTGAGTAATTTTTTTTATTGCGGGAACGGATTTCATAATCCTGTAAAGATGTAATGACTTCCCTGGAATCAAAGGTCGGAAAATAATTTCTCATTGCTCTATAAGCAGCACTTTTGACCACAGAATTAGATCGTTTAATCGGAACGGAAGAAGAGACGACATGTCTAATTCTGTGCTTTTGACACTTGTCTGATAGAAAATCAGGATGAAAGTGATGTTAATCGAATATATGCGGATCACCTGGTCAGTTGTGTTCCTGTAGGTTACCTTTGATTCTCTTACACTGAAATATAAACTCAGGCTTTTGTGATTTGTTTTCCTTACCTCAATGTTGCAGTGCTATGATAATATGAAGATGCACAATATCCATTATCCAATTAAAAAGAAACTATGTAGTACGCTCACGCATTTCGTGAATGCGAAAATTGAGGAATTGCTTTCGTTTGAGTATTCACAAAAGGATTGACTGAATGCAGCATCGTATGGAAAGTAATTAATCGTGTCAATTAGTTAAGGAAGCTGCTAATCAAGGCTTGAAGATGGAGATAGATATTGTCTATGATATGCATTAGGGTGTTAAGCGCGGGCTTGTGAAAAAGATCGGGACTGAGCCCGCGCCCGGGACTAGAGCGTTATTCCTTGTCAGTCCCGGGCTTGAGTCTCCAGTTAGGCAATTAGAATGGCAATTAGGCGTAGTAATCACCCAAAGCAAGTAGAATAAATGACTAAAATTCAGTAAGGCCTACGAATTGCAACAGTAAGCGGTTTTTAACAGAGAATTCTAGATATGATGAGCATTTTTTTCTATTATCTAAATGGAATCGAAATATAAATATTGTGCTATCAAACTGAACCGAATCCAAAAATGTCCGAACCGCACATCCTTACCTAAACGTTTAGGGGGCCTTAAAATACGCCTTTGTCCACATTTCATTGATACTTTGTTTATCAAGTGATTTAATCTATATATAATTATACGTGGTGTGATCCAAAATGTCCCGGACTAGCCTACTTGCAGATAACCTGTGATAACGAATACTACTTCAGATGTAAATTTAGGTCTTTAAGGCATGAGAAATATGGTCGCCGAAATTTTTCCGGTCAGTTTTCTATTTTTAAAAAATATTTTTACATTTTAACATGAATTTCTGTATTTTCTGAATTGATCGAGATCCGATTTGTCTTATTGTTATAGTTAGATTGATTTTGATTTGTACCTTATTTGACGGATATCTTTGCCATGAATATTGCACGTCTTTTGTTAATTGCTTCATGTGTTACGATATCAATCAGTGAAGTTCATTCAGCACGCATTCATTAAGAAATCCGTGTCAACGATGGTTCTTTGTTCTATCAGTTTTCATGATGGATGTGACAAGCGTGTCTTCAGTCGAATATCGCAGTGTGATACGATACCTCCTGATCCGCGGCTTCGCTAATGGTGACATTCTAAAGGAATTAAGCCTGGCATATGGAAGCAAAGCTCCATCGAGAACTACTGCTTATTTCTGGATAAGCGAATTTAAACGCGGAAGACAATCTGTGGAGCAAGATTTTTCAACTGTTGGTCGGCCGCAGGAGATTCCGGAAGAGAAATCGAGTCAGTGCGATGAAGTGATTACAGCACACAGAAGGATAACCATCCGTGAGTTGTCAAGAGAGTTGCGAATCAGTTATCACTCCTGTCATGACATCATCGAAAGACTTGGATATCGCAAACTGGCATCACGTTTCGTACCGAAGTTTCTGTCACCTGAAATGAAGGAGAACAGACTTCTGGCGGCACAGTCAAATTTGGATCTCCTCGAAATGCACGGAGATCAGTTTCTGAACTGCATCCTTACAGAGGATGAAACACCTTTAAGTTTGTATCTGCCTCAAAGTAAGCGAGAATCTGCAGAGTGGCGAAAATCAGGCGAGTCTGCCCCTTTGAAAATGCGATCCGGAACATCACATCGCCGGTCGTTGATGCTGACGGTCTTTTGGAACGCTTCGGGAATCCAACTGGTTGACTTTGCGGATAAAGGAGTAAGAATCAATAGCGAATATTATTCCAATCTGTTATCTGAAGCGAGGAAGAAAATAAGAAAGCCACGAAACATTCCCCTCTACTTGCTTCATGACAATGCTCCGATTCACACCTCGCAGGAGACAACCAATGCCTTAACGAGAAACGGATTTCAACTATTGAGCCATCCTCCTTATTCACCTGACTTGGCCCCAAGTGACTTCTATCTGTTTAGATTCCTCAAAAATCATCTTCGTGGACACCATTTTGAATCGCCAGTTGAACTGCGGGATGCAGTTACTGAGTTTTTTGATTCTTTGACACCGGAATTTTTTCATAAAGCTTTTTGTGAATTGAGACTTCGTTGGCAAAAAGTGACGAATGCTAACGGCTCATACATTGAAAAGTAAACTGTTTTCTGGAACAAAACATTTGTTTTTCCGTTAATTATTAGTCAGGTTATTAGTGATAGCTTAACTGTCAAGTTAATCTAAATATATTAATTCTAAATCGCTAGAATTTATAGGAAAATCTTGAAATTCAGACAAAAATGTTTGAAAATTTTGAAAAAATAGAAAACTGACCGGAAAAATTTCGGCAACCATATTTCTCATGCCTTAAAGACCTAAATTTACATCTGAAGTAGTATTCGTTATCACAGGTTATCTGCAAGTAGGTTAGTCCGGGACATTTTGGATCACACCACGTAATTATATTGTTTAGTAACTTAGTATTGTTAGTAGTTGTTATATAAGTAAAATTTATATATATTTAGTATTGTTATAAAACTAATTGTACCGAGATTTGTTTGCTATTATTTTAAGTAAACAAAATATTTAGAAATATTATAGAATTCTTCTATCGTCGCTATCGACTGAATCATCGTGTAGACAGTAATAGACGATGGCTGCATTCATGTGGAAATCAAAAGTAATCTAAGAATGCAGCTTTCTGCGTCTTTTAATGCTTGTCGAGTAAATAGCTTTTTGGTGAGATATTGATGTCAAAGATCACAGCCTAATTCTTTTAGACTTAAGATTTATAGTTTTAGAGTTCCAACGCGTTCCTACAAACCGTTCTTGTCCTCCTGAGTTATTACCATGACAACTCAACAACGCATGATCACGTGTCTATTTTGCATTCAATCTATTGAAACCCACTTGAATGAACGCCCGGAGATGACATTGCGTTCTTATAATCTACATCGGTGTAACCCATCGCTTCATTTTCAGTGCCATCAGAATTCTTTAGTCCGAAAGTTTCTTCTTCTCTTGCTTCTATCCCGTAATTGTTGAAAATCGTTAGTGCAAATGAGATTTATCATAACAATTATCCTTGCATGCAGCATCTGCTGTTTCAAAGTTCATTTTAGCGGTGAGTGGAAAATTGTGTGAATCGTCGTATTATTCATGAAAGAAATGAATTTCCAAGTATGCCCACTGTTCAGTGTATCATTTCATTAGTTTCCCTAATATCTAAAGTAATGCAAAAACGTTTCCGATTATATTCTTTCAAATTTCAAATTATTTTTTTAATAGGCATATCAAAGATTGTAAATACAAAGATGAATTATACAAAGATCAACATCATTACACTTCCTTCTTTGGATGAATAAATGCATGATATCCTCAGTTTCTCTAGGTATTGAAATTTCATGAATTCCATGGGATGAAGAATTTTTTACAGCGTTAGAAGTTTTGCGCTTATAAAAGTTTTAAATTGATAACTCAATAATTGACGATGGATCAAGTGCAAATATCAAACATCAAGGTGTAGATTTCAAGAGATAAAAATGACCCCAAATATTTCGGACAAATCATGCTTAAAAAAAGTGAAGTACATTCAATTTTATTGCATAGCTGAATCAATTTTTAATGACCCCGTCATGATTGTCACGATTGCGCGGCACTCACTCCGCTTCACCTGGAGCAAATTTTTGGATAGAACGATACTTTTGCCATCAGTTAAATCTGAACAATTTTTGATTAAATGCACTGTGTTCATTTTGAATCGAACTGTATAATAATGTGAAATAAATATTCATAAATATTTCAAGAATGATCAGTTTTTCATAATGACACAAACAGTTTAGCATTACTTAGCATATCTGTTAGGTTATCAAATATAGTTAGCAAATCAACGGTTAAGGCTTAGATCGTCAGACATGGTTTGGTCAATTTAGACCTAACTTAAAACGTTAGACATCATTCGATTTCCATAACGTACACATGCGATACATGAAAAGTAGGCCTTCCGGTACTCCGGATAAGCAAGAGTTCCCAATGACGGCGACTTAGTGCATTAATGAGTCTGTTTGATCTCATGTTGCTTCTTTCCTGTTCTCATTAAATAGAGGCCAATATTTTGAAATTTTCGAAGAAAGGCAGCTCAGGTAGACAGCAAAAGCTTGATTGATAGGTAATTCTACACGTATCTGCTGAAGAATAGGCCTACTTGAGTGAAATATTAATACATCTCAAGATTACTCGGACGATATCAGAGATTATAGTATCTTACGTAATGTTATTGTGTAAGTTGAGAACGTCAGACTTCTTTGCAGATTATCGCACTTTTATAGAAAGGTCATGACGTCATCAAGTGCGGAACACAAGAGATTTGCTGCAAATACTCGTAGGTCATGAAGTTGTAATAAGAACGTCGTTAAGTATAAGCCAAAAGGTGTGTTGAACTGGCATGCCGTACACACAGATGTCACTTAGGCTTTTCAAATGTGTGTAGCACAGTGGCATAAGTGGTATTTGGATGCTTTGGAGACCTACAACTGACTAATTATAGCAAATGAATCACTGCAGCAATTCGCGATTTAAGAATACAATATAACTCGTAAAATTGTTAGTAATTTGATGACGATTTGCAACCATGAAGCGCACTTGTCTCTAAACTCTACAATCCATGATCTTCCGCGACATTTGGGGCATAGGCTATTATTGCTGACATTTCATTAGTATTATTATCACCAACACTTAGCTTATTCAATAAAGAATGATCTTGATACTTACGAGTATAGACACAGTCGATTCAGATGTAAATTGACAATCGCGATGGTTCCTGGTCAAAAGTTAAGTTTTAGAAATAACCCTGAAAGTCAGTTTGGATAAATGTGTCTCAGGAAGGTCTCAAAATAATATTGTAATAAGAAGAACGTCCTCGTCAACATCCAAAACCTACGTCTCAGTAAAAGTTTAGTCGGAAACTGAATGGCCTCCGACTGTTCCCAGATAATTTTAAGGCCTACTTATAAACGGCCACACGAAATTTGATTTTCTGTCTGAAACATTTCTGAAACATTTACATAAACGCAGTTTCTAGATGTTGAGAGAACGCTACTGACATTCAGATTTTATTTTGAGACTTTTCTGGAACACGGACAGTTGCATAAAGATCATTCTCAGACAATTTTGTATGAGGACTTGACGTGAGGGTATTTATATGCCAGCATTAAACCATTAACCCTCATGAATTGACATTCTACAGTTTTTAATGGCTCCAAATGTGATTATGAAGAGGACGGACGACTTGCACATACCCAAAGAATTTAGATGCCTAGGTAAAGACAGAAAAAATACCGCTTACAAGTACCATTAGACTAGAATGTTATTCAGAGATTTAATGAGTGGCAATTACATAGAGCATTTTTGAATATTCAATACTCTATTCGATATCTATGATATAATAAACAGTGGTGACATGATTCATACCATACTTATATTTATAAAATAGTGCACTCAGCTTAAAAATGAGACGTTTCGTTAAGCGTTATCACACAAAACGGCAAAACTAAAAGTTCCAAAAGCGCGGGTCGTTCCCGACTTCGGGGATAGTAGCAAAAGTGAGACGGAAGGCCCGAATCGCAGCTAAAAATCACAGTCAAAGCATTATCCAGATAAATTTACACGAATCACTTAAACTTTAAAACATGCACTATGCTCACCTTGCTTGCCTTGAAGGGCCTTGTCCCAGTGAAGGGGGCGGCCTAGTTTCCTCTTCCATCTCCAACGGTCCAATGCATCCACGGTTGAGGCTCCAATAATCTTAAATTCCTTGGCACACCATTGTGTTTTCTTTGGTCGCCCTATGTTTCGTGGCCCCGGTACAGGCATTCCTAAGGCTAGCCGGGTCTGGTGTTCGTGAGGTCATCGTACCACATGTCCGTGCCACCGCATGATGACATCAATCGGATGAATCCCGAGTGCTCCGCGAATGTCTTCATTCCTCATCCTATCTCTTCAAGCTATCCCGAGGATGATTCGCAACATGCGCATGCTCCGGCGATCTTTTGGCGATTCTTTTCGTTGACTGCCCAACACTCGCCTCCATACACAAACACTGATCACACCACGATTGTGTAGGCCTTTGCTGATAATTTTATCCGCATCTTTTTGTCATACAGTACCCCTGTTAGTCCTCTGAAGCTTCCTCAAACCGCTTGGATTCTTCTATTGACTTCTTTGTCGATGGTGCTGTCTTTATTTATCACGGATCCCAGGTACTTGAAATGATCGACCTTCTTCACCTATCCTGATGGTAGGAACATTATTTTGCCATTGTCTTCGGTTGACATGTACTCCGTCTTATGAACATTCACTTTGATTCCACATCACTAGATGGTGTGATTCCACTGTTTCAACCTATTCTCCAGAGACGGCTTCGAACTATCCACAAGGGCAATATCATCTACGTATAGCAGTTCCAACGGTGGACTTGATCTCTGCGCTTGAAAAATCGTGTCCATGACCAGAACAAAGAGGAACGGACTTGAAGCAGATCCTTGGTGAAGACCCACACTCACTTCGAGCGCATCACCTAGACGTTGCTTGGATCTCATCTTCGTTGTTGTTTCCGTATAGCCTATATGTCTTGGATCACTTTCATTTATACCTCAGGGATTTTACGACACCTCATGCAACCAAAGGATATCACGTGAAATTTAATCATGTGCCTTTTCCAGGTCGTTGAAAACCATGTGGAGTAAGGTGTTGCCTTCATGGTATTTCTCCATTGTGGTGCGCAAGATAAGCATGTCATCTGTTGTTCACAAACCTGTTATGAATCCGAAATGATTGTCAGCTATATCAACCAACTTTCTGAGCTACTTCTCAGTTATCCTTTTCCAAGCTTTACGTGCTTGGAACTTGATGCGCCGATAGTTTGAGCAAACCATGTGATCATCTTTGTCTTTGCAGATAGGGATCAGGCTATCTTTGCTATAGGGATCAATACTTTCACGCCAACTGTTGCTCATCGAGCCTCTTGTAAGGATATTATTCATTACGTCCGTCAGCGGACGCACTCCATCCGTCTGTAAAACTCGGTAGGCTTCTATAGGGATTCCATTGGGCCCGCAGTTGTTGCCGTTCGCCAAACAGGACAGAGCACTAGGTACCTCTTCCTTTGTTATTCTGGTGACCGGTCCTTCGACAGGTGTAAAAGCTTCCGCAAACTGATATGGCCTGACTACATTTAGCAGCCCTTGCAGTAATCTTTCCTCCTCTCGATGTTTTATTGAGGAGTACATAACAAAGGAAGAGGTAGCTTGTTCTCTGGAGCTGTTCTCTTGTTGCCAATCCAGTTTCCGGTGCAGTAGCTCGACCTCCTCTTCCTTCCGCCACTTCGATCTTGGAATTCTTTTCTGCTATCCTATAATGCTCCAAGTCTTCGCTCGCATTCGTTTTCTGGCATCTTTGAAGAGGCTCCTTTTTGGTTCGAACTGCCTCTTGTACCAGAGGATTCCACTACTATGTTTCGCGCTCTTGCTTGGACTGATTCCACATGCTCTCTTACCATTGTATTTTATAATTGTCTCCACTTCCATTCCAATCTTTCATTGACGGGCGCAATTCTTCTGTCACTTCCTTTGTAAATCTAGTCACCACGTCTCTGTCCGACAGTTTCCACCACTTAATCTTGACTTCGTTTTGCTTTTTTGTAATGTCTCTTGAAAGACACAGTCTTGAAGTCCATCACCAAAAGCCGGTGCTGAGGCACCGCAGCTTCGATCAAGATAACTTTGCAGTTTGTGACCCGTTTGATGTTAGCTCGATTTGTCATCATGCAGTCAATTTGTGATTCATTGTGTCCACTTTTATAGGTTATTAACTGTTTCTCTGGTTTCGCAAACCACATATTTGTTATCATCAAATCACAAGAATCCGCAGACTCCACCAGACGCTCCTCTTCATTGCTTCTTACACCAAAACCATTGCTGCCATGTGACCGAGTCCCAGTTGCCTCATGAATAACATGGCCGTCAAAGTCCCCACCAATTACTACAGGGCCTCCATTTACAGTCAACTTCTCCAACAGTTCATAGAAGATGTATTTCTCTGCATCAGATCTACCTTGTTGTGCGGCATAAGCGGATATGACTTAAAGAACCTCTGAGGTGTTTGGAGGGACCAACTTTATTGACACAATCCGATCACTGTATCTTCCGATGCTCAAAGCGTTATTTAGTATACCTTCTGCAATAACCACGCCGACTCCATTAACCTTGCTGTCATCCCCATCGCAGAACATGTTGTATCCATGTCCAATGAGCGTGCTTTAGTACCCTTCCACTTAACCTCTTCTCCACAGGCTATGTCCACTTTTCTCCTTCTCAAAGCATCAGCCACTTCCATAGATTTAACTGTCATTGTGCCAACATTCCATGCAGCTACTTTCAAAACACGTACGCGGGTCTTGCGTGGTAGCCCTCGTCCATTTTTCGAGCCAACCGAGCGAGAGTGGGACGTGTCACCTGCAGGGGACGCCCTAGCCCTCTTCAAGATCACAGAGGAGCACATTTTATAATATTATTTGGTCAGATTTCATAGCCGAATGCCTCTCCTGTCGCGAACCAATTAACAACAGGGATTGGACCCGGTTTACAGGATTGCCTTCTCCGTCCCAGCAGCGATGCTCCAATCCGTGTTATACCATGGTTGTGTTAGCTACTACTACTTGGAAAATTGCGTTCGTAGTATCCAGGGGGTACGACCTGCGAGCGCCACCAAGCAGCAAGCAGTTAGTCGAAGAGGGGGGGGTCGCAAGCGACCTGAACCTGAAGTACTCGTGGATGTCCAACCACTTACCCCTGCACTATGTATAGGCATAAATAATATGATTTCTTCAGAATGCGATGTAGGCCTAATAAATTGTGTATAATTTTCAACTTTCAGCTGAAAAAGCTGACGTCAATATTTTCATAATCCCCTCCCCAAATTTCTCTCAACTTTCAGACACCTCATCCCCCGGTCAAGATGTCTCACGTCAATGGTGAACGAACCCATGCCAGCAAACACGATTTCATGTCTACAGTTGATACAATATAATTTCTTATACAATAGGCCTATCAAAAATATGTTTTCCAGTGATGTGGAATTGCTATATTTGGATTTTACTTTGCATTGGATATAAATCTATTTTGTTTCACTTAGAAAATGTAGTCACCCGGAAAAAAATTTCTCCGCGTAGTGTGTCTGATCCGTTTGATGGGGTCAATTGTGATATGATTTCATATAGCACAAATACAATTATGCCCACGAGTAGTTCAAATCGTGGTAATCGAATCAGATAATCTGTTTATCACAAATTGGAACTCCTCGAGTTGGTTTTCCCAACCGCCGATTCGTAAAAGCGATAATCGGAAATTCAATTGTGCAAAGTATACCCACCCATACCTCTGTTATATTGACAAGCAAAGACAAAGTTGAATTTATTTTATGGAAATGAAACATGGTGCTGCACATTTAAGCTATCAAATAACTTTGGAATCGCATGCTCACACAGACTTTATTGCAATTTTAAAGATAAAACTTTTCCATTTTTTATTGATTTATTAATAGAACTGTGGCGCTCAGAATTGCACTTCTCCTTTATTGATTGCTAATTCACTAAACTCACCAGTGTTTCCACTTAAATGGTTTTACGAGTGGCATCGAACCGATGGTAGCTTATTTCCCTACATAATCAGTAGCAGTTCCTATCAGCAGAAATAAGCATTCTGAGTGTTATGTGTTGCCATTGTTTACCTATCACTGGTTTACAATCAACATTATCGTCAAGACACAGGCTGATGCGCATTGACTGCCTTCATGTGATTATAAAAACGATTTTGTTTAACCGACTATGGCTAGTGATGCGGAAAACATAGGCCTACACAATCATCGCTCACCACTTATGAGTTTGTAATTCTAGTAAAGAAAGAAAAAAGATTTTTATTTTTCGCAATCTCATTCTTTTTCACAATCTCATTCTTGAACAATAGTTCAGAGTGCACCAAATTTAAAGTCATAAGTTTGACCCGATCAAGGTCTCATGAACGCTGATCGAATATCCACCCACAAAGCCATTTTCGATTATCTTTTTATTAACAAATGTCAGTGCTGCTCAGATGGACTTTATCGCTTAATCATATTGAAATGTGCTTTTCAAAACACGAAGAAGACAAGTTTCAAACTGTTGGTATATTCGTTTTGTCGATTACGGGTGCAAGTCACTTCTGGATTCACTAACAAGTAGTCCGAGTAAGGGTTTCTGCACAAAACGAAACCGAAAATAATACTTCAGTGTTGATGCACATTAGCGATTGAAGCGGGTCACTTGTTCTGGTCGATATCGTCGTTTTCTTTTGTTTGAGTTGTATATCTAATCAATGGCACATATTGAGCCTTAAAACATAGAATAGATAATTGTGTGAGGCTGGGAACTGGGCATAATGCATTTCCACCACCATTTTGAATATTTATCTGAGAAATCATGCTTCTGCGCCACGAAGTTGCTGAGTCACAACGCATTTGTACCGAAAGAATCACGTACTTGCATCGCTAGCATTTCAAGTTGAAGTTGCCGTATTATAGGCTATGCTCAATTATGTTCTACATATTATGCTCAACTATGTGTATGCATCAACTGAACTGACATTTCTCCATTGTGAATTGAAGTAAGTATTCTTCCTGAAGAATTGCAGTAATGTACGACATGTACGCGTATAACGCATTTGTAAATACATTTACATGATGTGAAAACCATGTATGTTTGTATTAGAAAAAATACAATGATGTCAAGCACAGAAGCATGCCCTTAGCAACTTGACTTTACATTAAAAGTCTCGATCCTTTACGGTTGTAGTCTTGATTCTTTGAAATCTCTCCTTCACTGCTTTATCTTGATATGACTCCTTTCCTTGTCCTGCACTCTTGAACTTCGCAGATACAGCAGATTGAAACTCAATGAGGACATCAAAGAAAACGAATAATTCGGGATGAGCTGAATAGAACTCTTGGCTAAAGTGAGCATTGAGGATTAGCACCTGTTGTTGCAGACATGTTCATGACATTGTTGCAGACCTGGACATGCATCACCTAAGGCCCAAAGAGTTGGAGGATGATTATTGACTCTCGCTGTCAACATAATTGTCAAGGATAGAATCTGCGAATTCCAAACACTTCAGGCAGTCACGAGCTATCGCGAAGAGACTGTCAGTGAAGCAGTCTGCAACTTCATCAGGCAGCAGAAACGGGAGTCCGAAGAAATATGACAACTATTTAGAAATCTTTTTTCCCTGTCATTATATTGCACAGATAGTCCGAGCTTCTGAAAATTGAGATACCACGCATATGCGAAATGGAAACTTTGACTTAATCTGGTTTGTTTTCGTTGTTTCTGGTCAGCAAATTTGATAAAATTTACCAGCTTGATTTTCTTTCTCAGTTCTATTCTGATTTGCCATCATCTTGCTGCTAGTATTATATGTGAGTAGTTCGATTTTAAGGGTCATCATAGAATCAATGTCGATGTCTCTTTTTCACTTGCCAAGCTGCGATGGACAGCAGTAGTGTTTGAAAGATATGATAATTAAGGAACGAAGCAAGCATTTGTCTTTGCAGTGTTTTTAAAGATGTCGCAATGAAGTAATGAAGCAAACATCTCCTTTGGTAGTGTTTGAAAGATGTCGTAATGAAGGAATGAACCAAGTATCTGCTTTTGACGGAACTCCTTAATGGAAAAGAAATTATGAAGCCTTTTTTGAGAGAATGGATCTGTCTGCCGCAAATTAACAGCAGTTAAAGGATATGCGTGTATGAATATCTGATGAAACCCCATCAATCCCTTTAAAAATGAATGACAAGTACGTTTTGACAGAGGCAGTTTCAATATGTTCTCTCTCTCTCTCTCTTTACATTAATTGTCAAAATCACACTATGTTACAATAACACGACACCTCAAATTTCCGTCAACAGCTGATGTCGTAAAATACTATTGTCTTTTGAAGACGTCAAATCAATGACCATTGAAATGGTTAATGCAATGCAACAAGGCAATGATATAACAGCGAAGCAGCGCAGTGGTGCTCAATACAACAGCTCTGCATTCTTCAGCTGTAGAAATGATAGCAGAATATGAAACGCAAATTTGGACGGCTCAGACTGATAATCAGACATGTTTGATCAAAGAAGATGAATGCTAGAATCCTAGAATGCATCCAGTGAACTGCTGGGACTGCTATGGACTGGCGTATAGTTAATTTACTACTTACAAAATATGGTGCACCTGGCCTTTTAGTTTAATTTTGTTATAAATGAACTTTGTAAAGTACTCATCCAATATAATTTAGCCATATATTAGGTATGATAAACTTATAAACCTATAAACTATGATACGAAGAAGTTTCTGATTGACAGCATTATTTCTTTACCAGCCGAAATCACTATCATTACTGCAACATACCCAGAAAGCAATCAGAATCATCCTGCACATGAAAGTCTTCCTAATTGTTATTCTATGCTGCCATCTATCTTTGCAACTTTTTCAAATAAGAGTATGACCTCGTAATGAAATGTTTGTTAACCTGGCCAAACTTGCAAGTAGACCGAGGTATCCACGATCCGGACCGGGCCGTGCTTGGTCCAGATATTTCTGAACGGAGGAAAGTAAGTGAGTGCGTAATCGTTTATTGACATGTATGTAAATTAGAAATCATTCATGCAGCTCAGTTCACATCAAGTACATAGAAAAGAAGAAAATAAGAAATAACAAGCATAACAGGCGTAGCAGTAAGAGCGAAATAGAAAAATCATCTCGGTATGAACTCATTCACATAAAGATGATAAGCATCGTGAAGTTCGATATGCAGGAAGAATGATGTGATCTGATCGCGGGCTTAACTCAGGCAATAGTTCATGTAGAGGGTGGGACGCTCACGTACGGTAAGCCTGAAAATTCATTTCCATTTACTAGTATGACGTGGCATGTCAATCATCAAGAGTTTTATGCAATAACATCAAGAATATATCATAAGTGCCTTAATAAGTGCTTATGTGCAACTTTTCAAAATTTCGGTGCACCGGTGCGAGCAGGTGGGCTAGCGCATAGTCCTAATTTTCAGTATGTGCGCAAGGAACGTAGGAAAAATAGGTGCGCAGCCTTGAAATTCACTTACGTCACAACTGGTATGCTCTGCTCACCGAGGTCCAGTTTGATGAAAATTAATCAATTAGTAAAAGTCCTAGATTATGTTAAATGCGGAAATGTTGCCACCTTTTTACAATAAATAACATTTCGAAGTTCAAACTCGTCCTGTTGTTCGGACTTTTTGACAATTGTTTAAATAAAGGCAAAAATCATGCTGAGTTGCACTTTTTCGAATTTTTTCTCATGGGTCAATTGTTTTACATATTGAATACAATTTGTCATCATATATGTAGATAGTATTCGAAAATTGGAAGGCCTTTTTTTCCTAAGGCCTTATAGTTTTTTCCTAGATTATACATGTTCAGTAGGCCTATATAGTTGTTCAAATAGAAGGGGATATTCAATACTCCCTGTGTATTTTTTTGGCATACAGGAATGCATCAAATACGAAGGTTAGGCAAAAGCAATCAGAATTATCTAAGATGCGTAAAAAATAATTTTAAACACTATTTGTGAGAAGAATGAACACCATGACTTCTTATGACATCTATAAGTCTATGATTATATTAAGCATTCGGATTTTGTGGCACGGACGATGGTGTCACAGACGGACGATAACAGCAAAACACACTTAAACTCACTTGCACTAATCGATAGTGGCTTAGGGCTGATGATTGGCTGACTTAGTAGCCAATCATCGTGTAGCGTTATCGAGCTCATGACTGCACACTTTGGTCTCTAAATTTGTAACTAGTCTTCCGCTTAACTTCAGTTTTTAATGGTGAACGATTCAGGCCATGAGGATGAATTAATCTTGATGGAAAATCCAAAGACAATGGTTTGAGAACGTGAGAAAATTAGTCCAATTGCAATATTAGAGAAGTTTTGCGAATATTTGCAGTAGGAGGTGCTAAACTAATAAATTTTCGAAAAATTGCAAAACTAATTCCAATTAAATTACAAGTTCTATTCATGAAAAGGGCACTTTTGCTTTATCCTCCAATCCAAATTCCTCATCCCTATAGCAACTGTTTCAATCACTGGTAGGTTTCCAATTCGGGGAGGATCAATTCCAGGACTTCGTCCTGAACAGAAAAGTAGAATTCTGTCTAAAGCATTGGCGACGCATCCGCGGGCACTTTTTAATGCAGTGGTGACTGTCCCCCACATTTCTTAAGCGCTAAATTTTGTCCCACACACCTTTAAACCGTCTTATAGCATATTTCTAACAGTTTCTTTTAATAATACAGAAAATGCTAGATGATCGTCCCAGGTAGAATATTTCATGATTTTTACGTCAAGTCGATCAATTTATAATCAGGCAGAGGTTCATGTACAATTTTGCTCCTCCGAGACTCAAATCAAGGAAAATAACATACAGCTACGATCTCCGAAGTGAGTTGAAGCCCTAAATTTAAAAAACAATTTTCTGTTATTAGATTAGCTGGAGATATTGGATGGATATTAAAATATCAAGTCTAATTTTTTTTAAAGTTAGAGACGAAGGAGTTAGAAACCCTTGAAAAAAATCGACGGTATGAGTAACCTCAATTCGAAGGTTCCTCATTATGTCATTATAACTATATATAATCATATTGCATAATCATCATACGAAGTTTGAAAAGATACAATTCTTCTTCTGCATGGTAAAATCTAGTGGCAAAATGATACGCTAGGTTCTCTATAACCTATATTGTACGAGTCTCTTGCAACAGAAAAATAGATTAGTCAATGCTGTTATGTTTTTCAATCCGCAGTCGCAATTTGTGATAGATCTTGACATATATACTCGCATTACATGACATATTACATAACATGTCAATTTCAGCTTGTCTCCCACACTTTAGAATACGATGCGTCGCCCTTGGTCTAAAGTAAGAAAAACTGAAGCAGATAAATCTACAAAGAATTCTGACACAACAGATATGCCTTTAGAGACTTCAACATAATCGTCAACGTTGTGATGTAAATCGTATGCATGACAAGTTATAAATAATTATGAAAATCAATTAAGGAAAGCAATACATTATGGCAGATAGCGAAAACAAACCAGTGAGTTGATGGACACTCTAGAGGCAGCTCAATTGCACAAGGAAATAGAGGGCAATGATAGCATAACGGGATTCCTTCTGGGGCCTCCAAGGATGGTGCAATTCTGCTGTTAGGTTGGCATCCTACTTGGTGGATTGGGTCAGATTATTGAAACTCTGGGTAGGCCTACTACTTCGCACTTTCGGATGCTTCTTTACAGTTTGAAATGATGCATCTTGTATTACTTGACTTCACTTGGACAATGACATAGTGAAATTTTTATATTTTCAGATGCCTCAATCCCATATTCAGCACTCATCAACCACTTCACGTATCGGATCTATACAAATCGCATGTCTATAATAAAATTCAGATACACAACCATGTAAGTATATTTCAATGCACTTCTTTAAAATTCTTCTTCATTTAAGTCGGTGCAGGCCCACTATCTACAGGAACTTCACTCTAAACTCAGCTCTGGCTCTGCATACATTCAAGATCAACTGCATTACAAATTTATACTTTAGCATTCAGCTTTTACATCTTGTAATTTGTGTAATGTGTTTGTGTCTTAGGAAAAGAATTACTTATTTGATGAGCATCCAAACTGATCACTTCAAATTTTAGAAAATGGACAAATATGGCCAAAATTGCACATTCCCAATCTCGATTCAGTCAAATTTAAGCTTTAAATATTACTCCGTACACCGAATTTCATTACTATGAATATCTGCTGTAACTCCCCCACCCCTCCACACCGATTGAAGGTGCTTACATATATTTCACTATTCAGCATGCAAAAAATACGTATTCGAAGAGACCAGGACCCTATTTCACTTATCGAAATTCTTAAGTCAAGCTTGATTTTGCATTTCATTCACTTATCATCTTATCTTAAAATCTTATACTTTTAGCTAAAGATCTTATCTTATGATCTTATGTTTTTAGCTTATAATCTTATAAAGTTCACTTAAGTTATTGAGCTTTCCACTTATAATCTTATGTTCTAATTTCACTACTTATATTACCCAGAGAAAACTTAAGAATGTTATTAGGAATGAAAATGTTGCCTTATGAATAAAATAAAAGGCTGGACATTACATATATTGGTCAATATAGTTTTGTCGCACAGTATTACCCACTTGATGTGGATGATGGCTGTCCATTTCTTGACGAGGCGAATCATCTTCGCTGTTTGACAACTGAGAAGGATGAACGGGAATCTTCAACTTCCTGCAGATGTTGTGCAGAACACAACATGCAATAACCACTTTAGGCACCTTTGTTAGTTCGTATCGAGCTGGCCGAAGAAGAACGTTAAACCGCTGTTTGAGGATACCAATTGTTTGCTCAACATTTTCACGTGCTGCGAGAATACGTCTCTGAAAAGTTCTTTGCCTGTCGCTCAACATATTAGCGAATGTAGAATCATAGGGAGTAAGTAGATACCATCGACATGGATAAGCGCTGTCACCGAGAAGCGATAAGTTTTCCTCTTTGATCAATTGTGGAACATCAGAATATTCCCACATTCGAGCGTCGTGTGTAGATCCAACGCAGGATACATCAGCGTGAATTATTTCATAATTAGCACCGCAAATAACGCGCATTTAGAGAATGGTATTGTTTTCTGTTAACAAAAACATGTTCGTGTGGATGAGATTTCGGACGCTGAATTCTAATGTGAGTTCCGTCAACAACACCAAGTATGTTAACGAGATGGTACTTCTCATTGAAATAATTCGCATGTCTTTCAGCAGAACGCCCTGTAGGCCACGATAACCACTCATTGATCATTGATGGAGAAGCGATGGCATCTATCACTGCCCAAACACACCGCCAAACCGTAGTAGTCGAACATTCTCCAACTCGACGTAAGTTCCATAAATAGTTTCCGGTGCCAAGCCATTGAACAGTAAGTAAGATGGCTGTCTCTTTAGATAATCCACGATTAGAATTATGGAAGTCCCGTAAATTGGCCTTTAAATGATCGATGAGTATGGAAGCATGGTGTCTTGAAAATCGAAATTCTTCATAGAACTGTGGGTCGCTCAAGTCCGGCATGAGACGTACACTTGTTTCATTACTTTCAAATTCAAGTAAAATACCAAGATCACTGAAGTCACGTGATGCACGAATAAGTCTCGGTAGACTATTCATTTTGTCTGATGAAGTGAGTACCGTCGTTTTGAAGACTTGCCAATAATGCGAATAACCATAGGTAGCCCTTTGTTATTTGTGAATAACTGGGTGACGTACAAGGGTGTAAGGCATTCGTATAATACAGTGATTGGCCCAAAACAACTGTGCGCGCTAGCGTAAATTTAACCGGCGCTTCAGTTATCTATACACTTGAGATACTGACGTCGCGTGTGTCTTCTCTATTAAGGTTTGGGCATTGGTAACAAGTTTTCCAGTCACGCTTTCAAACTACGATCCGTCGTTATAATTCACGGAGCGCAATATGGTTGCAATGAAATTTACCGACTCTCAAACCCTTCTTTTGATCAGCCTCATTAAAGACAGGTATAATATCATCTACGGTTCATTTTCTGCAGACATTTCGAAAAGTGACAAAACTAGTGCATGGAATTATATAGAGGAAACTTTCGCATGTTCATTACTCAGTAATCAAAACGCCGACGAATATGGGCATGAAAAGCTGAAGAGGAAGTGGGAAAATATTCTTCAAAAGATACCAACGTATATCAAGGCAAAAGAGAAACATCAATCTTCTACTGGCCGCGAACCATTCCGAGAAAACGAAGAGCTAGAAAGGGCTCTCGACGTCGTGGAGAGAGAAAACCCCAAATATTTCAAACCCGACTTCGCCATGTCGTCCACTTCTTTCATGGATCAGCTAGCTGAAGAACTCGAGACTACAGTGGAAGCACCGACGCAGAATCCAACGATGTCTTCTGACTTCTCCACCCCGACTCCTCCACCGTTCAAGAAACGAGAATTGTAACAGCTGATCGTGTTCCGCAAGTCGCCTTCGCCAGCTACATTGAAACGGAAAGATCCCAAGTTATGCTGCAACACGAAAGTTACATGAAATATCTTCAAGTTAAGACTGAAGCACAAAATGCTAAAAAGGAATTCTATTTGCTGAAAAAAGAACTCTTACTGAAGAAGCACAATACATGTATGTAAGTGTTCTAATTTGAAGATTCAGTTACATTTGTGCATAAAATTCAATTCAATATATGAGAACAGTGTTGGATAAATCTACGTTATCATTTCGAATGGGTAGTCTTACAAGTAGGATGATGATTTAAATATTCATAAGATTATAAGATTTGGCTTATCTACTTAAGTTTGTCCATAAGATCTTAAGTGAACTAGAATGATAAGTGAAATAGGGCATGAGTCACTCATTAGAATATAAGACGATAAGATTATAAGATAAGATGATAAGTATAAGTCAATTCTTGTCATAAGTGAAATAGGCTCCAGGCCCAGGGGGAACAACTTCACTTGAAAGGTCTCGCCCGATTTTAATGCAGCTGTTTGAAGAAGGAACCGAGTGTCAGTGCGGATTGATCCAACCAGTCACCGTATAGGACACGCCACAATTAGACTGATTCATTTGGCAGATCTACCGATTTAAATCAAATAGAAATTGTTGGTCATGCTCCACATTTAACTGAACGACTGATGACAGACTTTTCCGTCTGTGGTTTGGCTCAAGCATACAGCTGAAAGGATCCTCATGGCGCCACACTTAAGCTAGCTTAAATGTAGAACTGACTATGTGGTCCTAATTTAGCAATTGCTTATTGGGATTGGAAAGCTGGCAGCTACAGTTCGACGAGCAGTGATCAGTGTATTGCATATCGCTGCATGCTGCCTCGCGCATCCAGCATGATACTGTTATGTTTGATGCATGGAGCATTCCAATATGGAAAGTGGATACTTTGACTGTCTGTCTGAAACAACATCCTCTGTTCGAAACAACCCTCCTTCATGGAATCCTAGTCATTTAGGCCCCAGTACATTTAGGCCCCACAAGAAATGGTCATTTAGGCCCCATGTTCTTATGTTATTTTAACTACAAGATTACAATCAAAACCAAGAAAATGTTATGATACATAGGAGCCATACATTACAGAAATATGCTTGGTTTTATCAAAGATGCCGCAGAATTGTCTGGGGAGTGGTATGTGGATTGTTCGAGAATGTCAAAAACACCGATTTATGATGTTATTTTAACCACGGCGAGTTGCAGCGTGTATGAGGTATCAAAAGACTACAAATTTTCTGAAACCACCAGAAATGTCAATGGTTTTACAAGAAATTGTAGTAGTTGTATTTAAATAGCAATAATTCAAAATTGGACATATTTCATTCACGTGATCATTGTGTTATTTTTATCCTGCAAAAACATACAACAAACTTGATATCATTGGATAGAAAATTGTTCACTCTATCTAGAAATATCAACGCTTTTACAGAAAATGCTGACACAATGTCGGAAACTACAGATTGATGTATTTTGTGCAAGAATGTTTCTGTCACAAATTCCTTCTAAATTTATGTTAGATTTTGTTTAAACGCTGCACGCATTTCTAAACGCACCAGCTGGACGTGGAATTTTGTGGTCTGCCGCTATTAACGAAGCTATCAGCCTATATCTACGCACACGGCATGTTTCAAGGCAGCAGGGAAAGTAAGTAGCTTTTATTTCATTGCAATGAATGTTTAGTCTTATTGCAGGAGGTTAGATCAGTGGAATCGGCTTGCAGACTGATGAACGGAGCTTATGATTGCTTGGCTTAGTTAGGAACAACCCTATATAGATAACTAAAGAATAGAAGGGAGTGCTATGTACAGGGCACTGTGCATATGCAGCAGATGAATAATGAGTAATGAATAAGCAGATGTTGGTGGAATGGCTATTGGCTACTGCATAGGTTGAGTCGGCAAATATTTGGTCTCGCATCTATTACACTTGCTATCTGGTGCAGCAATCTTCCATTTTTGTTGTCGTGTCTAGTTGCTCAGAAATTTCCGACTCCAAATCCCTCAATGAAATAAGTGTGTGTCTTGATTTGTTTGTTTGTCTTGCTTCACCTTGGTCCTGCTTTGCATCCTACAGGCACGCGTGAACAGGGGACCACTGAAAGCTCAGCCCGCCTAATCTTCAGCCAGACACATTGATCTCGGACTTTTGATTGCACATGAATGATATAGAACTACATATAGATGAGCTGGCAGTGGATGCCAATGCAACTATCGCTTGCACTTATCTAATTCATGAATACCAGAGTGTTCAAATTGTCATGATTCCATCAAATTTTAGGAAATCCAATCCACATGTCAGACTCTTTTTGCATGCATCATATACTGTGATCGATTTCTACCACCATGACAACTAGATCATTAGATTCTAAGAACATCTCCACGACAACTTCGCAAGCCGGGTCGACCAGAGAAATTCGATTTGTGCCTCGAAACAACCCTGAGATACATGGCTACTAAGACAGAGATTCGAACAATCAGGCATGATGATTGCAGCAATCCTCGAAGCCTAGTTCGTCAATACAAGAGGCTTCGGCTCTCTTTTGAAATAATATCTCCGGGGATGAATTTCAGCGATGGAGCTGCGATTATATTAAAAACTTCTAAAATCATTCTTCACATTTGGAATGTCTAGGAATATCGGTGAAAAAGTAAAAAGTTATAGCATGATGGTGTGTATATCAGTGATGAAACTGGTTCAAAAGCACCATTCGGTGACCCACTCAATGACTCGGGTTCTTTTTGGGTTCTTATGCTTTTGTAGTCATAGAGCAAGCTTGTAGCTCAATTGTGGTCGAAGTGAATAATCCGTTAGCCTATACTAAGTCTATCACTGGGCGACTGGAAATGCAATTAGTCATTGTTCAATGGCGAAAGAGAAGTAAGGATTCAGTGCAAGTCGCTTGTTGCTGTCGCTTGGATTATCACTAGCCGACACAGCTCTGAAAGAGGCGCTATGAGGCTATGATGTAAATTCACTGATAATTTTACAGGAAATAAGTAACCATGAGTAACCATAAGGGAATGATTTTCCAATATTTAGTAGTTTAAAATTGAAATATTACAGATGAAGCTCTTATTTGCTGTATCACAGGAATTCTATGTGCATGTGATCGAGTTTGACGATTCGTGCTATCAGTATTTAAAATTTTTTCGCGGTTGCGCGGTACGGTATAGAGGCGAATAATGAAGGTGAGGAACAATTCGAAAGCACTTCCGCAAATTTTGGAAAGTTGAATTTTATGTGCAACTTATCACTTAGAGTTTAATTACTTCAGTACGAGTAGAGCAATCTGATTTCATTCAGATGCTATACATATAAAAATCTGACTGAGTCATTAATATGTTTGCATGTTTTTCAGGAAATTTTTTTAAAAGTATGATCCTAAAGGCCAACTTCGATACAAAGTCACATCATTGGTCGTCTAGCCTGCTAGCAATTGACGACAATCATTTGAAAAAATCCTCTCGCAAAAGTATGGCAATTTTGATATCAAAAGACTGACTATATGCATGTTCAAAATTGTAATTCTTTTGTATGTTTAGGTCCATTTTTCGCTTATATAATTTAAATGTATGTAGTCCCATTTTTTCGATGGGGCACTGTCAGAGGATTTTGGCTCGATGTGGCCTGATCTGTAATATAGCTTGTGCGGGACATGTTCAAATTAATTTCATTTCCCCTGAACGAACTGCGTTGCTCGTGATAGGCATTGCAAATTGTTACAGCCACAAAAATAATGAATGACAGCATTAGTAGCTGAGTAGTTAATTGTAAAACGCCTTCAATTTCAAGCAAATGACATGATATACAATGATAATGACCTTAATACTTGTATATTACAAAATAAATTCCAGAGAAGCATGGCATAATTACATGTAAGTGCAGATGCTTCATGCCAATTGTGATCGTTGCTATAAACTTACATGCGCTATTAAAGATTGGACATAAGTGAGCATGTTTGATATGCATATGTAATATTTGAATGCTTGATGCATATGCCCTATGTCAATTTGACGTTTTTTGCATCAACTATCTTCAACTTCATCAATAATAATTTTTATTGCAGTTCATCGGTCTCATTTGATAGTGATACTTTATCTCTTTACATTTTTATAGAGAACTTTAGTTGCCTCACACTTGCTTTGCTGCCATTGCTTGAAGCGCAACTTCTTTTCTTTGTCAGCGCTTTCCACTTCCGAATTCCACCATCAGGTCTCTCTTATGCCTGCCCAGCCTTTGCTGCGACCACACTCTTTTTCAGCACCAAGTTGTCTTCATCCTGTTCCACTCCAAGTCAAATGTATTTTGGTCTGCAATATATCCTTCGTGGTTCATAACTTCCTCGTTAAAGTGTATGGTTAAAGTGCAACTCCACAATGAACTCAGAATGCCAACGCATGTACAATGGGCCATATATTTACATCGTGCTGAAAACGAAAGATAAAACGTCTAGAAGGCTATTCCTTTTATTATCTAGTTCGATCACTGCATGATGACGATTGACGCTGTTGGAGATTCGTGCGCAACATTTTTTGCTTCATCTCTGAAATATAAAAGATTAATTGGATTGAATGATAAATTGATTATAACATTTATTTCGTGTTTCCATGATTGCATGTATTCATTGACTAAGGAGACATCGAAACCTTGCTCTTTAATTCATCCAGGGTAGTTTGATTGATTTGTTTAAGTATCTGTATGTGCATTATAAATGGCTGCTGGGATGATTTTTATCATCGTATGAGAATGTATAAATTCTTGTAAAAAAATAAAATCAAATATCAGCATGCCGATGGTGAGAAACGAAGGAAATCGTTATTCGCACGCATAAATTCTTGCGAATTTTTTGCGTCGGAATAACCGCGCCACAGTGGCCTGGTAAGGAGCAGGAATCTGAGACAAAACTATTTACAACCCATGAATGCGTCAATGGATCAGGAACGTGATCATTTTCATTTTCTATGTAAAACACAGTCAACAATGACCCAATTTCATTTCGCAGAAAATACGTGATCTAGCTAGACGTGTTTACTTGCTTCTGCTCGTGAATATCAATGTCGATCGTGATTTGTGGATCTGACTGTGACAGTCAGTCATTAGTTCTACTGTTACAAGTAAACAGTTAACATCTTGTAAATATTATTCCTTTTTTCTTCAACAGGTCGTCTACGCTAACCCAAAGGATTTTCAAAAACCGTCAACGATGTGTCTTAGTGTTGGTCAGTGCAATGAATCAAATTTCAAAGCTGTTCAATGAGCAGAAGATTGTGGATTAATCAGCTGGAAAATGAAGTGCACTTCTCGTCTGTTTCACTTCAGTGTCCTGAAGTCTTCAATATAGTGGAAATTAGTGTAACTCGTTGTGCAGAACGAGTTTCAGCATGATATGGCATTTTTGGTGAATTGTAATATTCCTGTGTATGATAGTGGTATGTAGACTTGGACAGTGTCACGAATTTGTTGACATACTATGTTTTGGTAAAATTGGACAAATTGTATCTTTCATGTGAAAATCAGTCTGTTTTTGAAACTTGTCAGTGTTGTGAATTCCTATATGAATAAAATGTGAAGTTAATGACTTGACCTTATAATGTACTAAGTGTATGGAAGGTAGTAGGCGAATGGGCAAGGCAAGGGAAGCGCAAATCCAATAACAGTTAAATTTGTGTTTGAATATGCAATCGGCTAGTGTTAGGGTAAGGTTTGGCGAACGGGCTAGTTTCCAGGGATGAGGGCTTCGAATCTGGATTGTAGGTGAATAGAGGATCAATACGAGTATAAGTTTGCCTAGGTTTCGGTGTTGGGCTTAAGAAAGAGTTGAAGTTTCGCAAAGATGACTTGTATATTTCATGCGCATAGGCCTGCATGTCATAGTGGTGGTAGTTGGCATGTGTCAGGTAAGTTTGCATAGGTGATAGAGCATGCTCATATTACCCACAGGCATTGCTAGGAATGTTTGACAACAGATTAGGACAGTAGAAATATGCTACGAAGGAGGCATGGTTATGGCTATAGGCCGTAATTGCAGTTGAACATAAATTTTAGTAATGAGTTGTATTGTAAGTGATGGATAAGCGCTAGGACTTCATGGAGGGAAGACACTGAAGAAGTCTAAATATGTCCTTAAAAACTGTGACAGTCACGGAACTAAGTTATGCAAATTACATGTACATGCAATTGTTATGCAGGCCTATACCCACATGTAGCTACATGTGCCAATTGCAGCATGTAAGAGGGGGCGCGTGAATTCAGCAGGAATGGATTGAGGAAGGAATTCTAGTTGGCATATGCACGAAAAGATCCCGAGAGGAAAAAAGTTGGCTATCAAGTTATATCAATTGTTGTAGAAATGTAAGCCACGAATTTCAATTGGATAGAGTTTCGACCTACACCTTTTCCATCCCCGGAATTCAACTCTGAAATTCAACAACTGCAATCTCAGATCAAAAATAGAAATATGCACTATTCAATTCAAATAATGCGAAATCTCAGAATATCTTTCTTTTTTTCAGTTCAACATCTCAAATCAATTGACGCAGTTTTGAATAAAACAAATTCAAGTTTCTTTGGAATGATGGGTTACGTCCAGCTGATTCACTATGATATCTTAATGAACATTCGTTCATTTAATAAGGCCAAGGTTTATGGCTCAATTAATTATATTCTTTCTGGCTCCGCCTGAGTTGTGAAAGAATGCTTATAATTATTGCATTTTTAAGTATAATAATCATTATTTGACATAATTTCAAAATAAAACTGTTAATACATTAGTTAAACATATTATTTTTATGCATTTGATATACGAGACATGTAAATGTATTTAAACTTAGCTTGTTCCGGGGGTGTGCACACAGCGTGTTTATTTTTTAAAGAATTCGTATTGTTCAACACCTAAATGAGTTCAAGTCACCTGCAAGCGCTCACATTTCGATATATTGCTCATTTGGAACAAGCGGTGGACTGTACCACGTGTTATGTCTGATGAATGCTACATGTGGGTATAGGCCTGCATAACAATTGCATGTACATGTAATTTGCATAACTTAGTTCCGTGCCTGTCACAGTTTTTAAGGACATATTTAGACCTCTTCAGTGTCTTCCCTCCATGAAGTCCTAGCGCTTATCCATCACTTACAATACAACTCATTACTAAAATTTATGTTCAACTGCAATTACGGCCTATAGCCATAACCATGCCTCCTTCGTAGCATATTTCTACTGTCCTAATCTGTTGTCAAACATTCCTAGCAATGCCTGTGGGTAATATGAGCATGCTCTATCACCTATGCAAACTTACCTGACACATGCCAACTACCACCACTATGACATGCAGGCCTATGCGCATGAAATATACAAGTCATCTTTGCGAAACTTCAACTCTTTCTTAAGCCCAACACCGAAACCTAGGCAAACTTATACTCGTATTGATCCTCTATTCACCTACAATCCAGATTCGAAGCCCTCATCCCTGGAAACTAGCCCGTTCGCCAAACCTTACCCTAACACTAGCCGATTGCATATTCAAACACAAATTTAACTGTTATTGGATTTGCGCTTCCCTTGCCTTGCAAAGTCGTGACACTGTCCCAGTCTACATACCACTATCATACACAGGAATATTACAATTCACCAAAAATGCCATATCATGCTGAAACTCGTTCTGCACAACGAGTTACACTAATTTCCACTATATTGAAGACTTCAGGACACTGAAGTGAAACAGACGAGAAGTGCACTTCATTTTCCAGCTGATTAATCCACAATCTTCTGCTCATTGAACAGCTTTGAAATTTGATTCATTGCACTGACCAACACTAAGACACATCGTTGACGGTTTTTGAAAATCCTTTGGGTTAGCGTAGACGACCTGTTGAAGAAAAAAGGAATAATATTTACAAGATGTTAACTGTTTACTTGTAACAGTAGAACTAATGACTGACTGTCACAGTCAGATCCACAAATCACGATCGACATTGATATTCACGAGCAGAAGCAAGTAAACACGTCTAGCTAGATCACGTATTTTCTGCGAAATGAAATTGGGTCATTGTTGACTGTGTCTTACATAGAAAATGAAAATGATCACGTTCCTGATCCATTGACGCATTCATGGGTTGTAAATAGTTTTGTCTCAGATTCCTGCTCCTTACCAGGCCACTGTGGCGCGGTTATTCCGACGCAAAAAAATTCGCAAGAATTTATGCGTGCGAATAACGATTTCCTTCGTTTCTCACCATCGGCATGCTGATATTTGATTTTATTTTTTTACAAGAATTTATACATTCTCATACGATGATAAAAATCATCCCAGCAGCCATTTATAATGCACATACAGATACTTAAACAAATCAATCAAACTACCCTGGATGAATTAAAGAGCAAGGTTTCGATGTCTCCTTAGTCAATGAATACATGCAATCATGGAAACACGAAATAAATGTTATAATCAATTTATCATTCAATCCAATTAATCTTTTATATTTCAGAGATGAAGCAAAAAATGTTGCGCACGAATCTCCAACAGCGTCAATCGTCATCATGCAGTGATCGAACTAGATAATAAAAGGAATAGCCTTCTAGACGTTTTATCTTTCGTTTTCAGCACGATGTAAATATATGGCCCATTGTACATGCGTTGGCATTCTGAGTTCATTGTGGAGTTGCACTTTAACCATACACTTTAACGAGGAAGTTATGAACCACGAAGGATATATTGCAGACCAAAATACATTTGACTTGGAGTGGAACAGGATGAAGACAACTTGGTGCTGAAAAAGAGTGTGGTCGCAGCAAAGGCTGGGCAGGCATAAGAGAGACCTGATGGTGGAATTCGGAAGTGGAAAGCGCTGACAAAGAAAAGAAGTTGCGCTTCAAGCAATGGCAGCAAAGCAAGTGTGAGGCAACTAAAGTTCTCTATAAAAATGTAAAGAGATAAAGTATCACTATCAAATGAGACCGATGAACTGCAATAAAAATTATTATTGATGAAGTTGAAGATAGTTGATGCAAAAAACGTCAAATTGACATAGGGCATATGCATCAAGCATTCAAATATTACATATGCATATCAAACATGCTCACTTATGTCCAATCTTTAATAGCGCATGTAAGTTTATAGCAACGATCACAATTGGCATGAAGCATCTGCACTTACATGTAATTATGCCATGCTTCTCTGGAATTTATTTTGTAATATACAAGTATTAAGGTCATTATCATTGTATATCATGTCATTTGCCTGAAATTGAAGGCGTTTTACAATTAACTACTCAGCTACTAATGCTGTCATTCATTATTTTTGTGGCTGTAACAATTTGCAATGCCTATCACGAGCAACGCAGTTCGTTCAGGGGAAATGAAATTAATTTGAACATGTCCCGCACAAGCTATATTACAGATCAGGCCACATCGAGCCAAAATCCTCTGACAGTGCCCCATCGAAAAAATGGGACTACATACATTTAAATTATATAAGCGAAAAATGGACCTAAACATACAAAAGAATTACAATTTTGAACATGCATATAGTCAGTCTTTTGATATCAAAATTGCCATACTTTTGCGAGAGGATTTTTTCAAATGATTGTCGTCAATTGCTAGCAGGCTAGACGACCAATGATGTGACTTTGTATCGAAGTTGGCCTTTAGGATCATACTTTTAAAAAAATTTCCTGAAAAACATGCAAACATATTAATGACTCAGTCAGATTTTTATATGTATAGCATCTGAATGAAATCAGATTGCTCTACTCGTACTGAAGTAATTAAACTCTAAGTGATAAGTTGCACATAAAATTCAACTTTCAAAAAATTTGCGGAAGTGCTTTCGAATTGTTCCTCACCTTCATTATTCGCCTCTATACCGTACCGCGCAACCGCGAAAAATTTTTAAATACTGATAGCACGAATCGTCAAACTCGATCACATGCACATAGAATTCCTGTGATACAGCAAATAAGAGCTTCATCTGTAATATTTCAATTTTAAACTACTAAATATTGGAAAATCATTCCCTTATGGTTACTCATGGTTACTTATTTCCTGTAAAATTATCAGTGAATTTACATCATAGCCTCATAGCGCCTCTTTCAGAGCTGTGTCGGCTAGTGATAATCCAAGCGACAGCAACAAGCGACTTGCACTGAATCCTTACTTCTCTTTCGCCATTGAACAATGACTAATTGCATCTCCAGTCGCCCAGTGATAGACTTAGTATAGGCTAACGGATTATTCACTTCGACCACAATTGAGCTACAAGCTTGCTCTATGACTACAAAAGCATAAGAACCCAAAAAGAACCCGAGTCATTGAGTGGGTCACCGAATGGTGCTTTTGAACCAGTTTCATCACTGATATACACACCATCATGCTATAACTTTTTACTTTTTCACCGATATTCCTAGACATTCCAAATGTGAAGAATGATTTTAGAAGTTTTTAATATAATCGCAGCTCCATCGCTGAAATTCATCCCCGGAGATATTATTTCAAAAGAGAGCCGAAGCCTCTTGTATTGACGAACTAGGCTTCGAGGATTGCTGCAATCATCATGCCTGATTGTTCGAATCTCTGTCTTAGTAGCCATGTATCTCAGGGTTGTTTCGAGGCACAAATCGAATTTCTCTGGTCGACCCGGCTTGCGAAGTTGTCGTGGAGATGTTCTTAGAATCTAATGATCTAGTTGTCATGGTGGTAGAAATCGATCACAGTATATGATGCATGCAAAAAGAGTCTGACATATGGATTGGATTTCCTAAAATTTGATGGAATCATGACAATTTGAACACTCTGGTATTCATGAATTAGATAAGTGCAAGCGATAGTTGCATTGGCATTCACTGCCAGCTCATCTATATGTAGTTCTATATCATTCATGTGCAATCAAAAGTCCGAGATCAATGTGTCTGGCTGAAGATTAGGCGGGCTGAGCTTTCAGTGGTCCCCTGTTCACGCGTGCCTGTAGGATGCAAAGCAGGACCAAGGTGAAGCAAGACAAACAAACAAATCAAGACACACACTTATTTCATTGAGGGATTTGGAGTCGGAAATTTCTGAGCAACTAGACACGACAACAAAAATGGAAGATTGCTGCACCAGATAGCAAGTGTAATAGATGCGAGACCAAATATTTGCCGACTCAACCTATGCAGTAGCCAATAGCCATTCCACCAACATCTGCTTATTCATTACTCATTATTCATCTGCTGCATATGCACAGTGCCCTGTACATAGCACTCCCTTCTATTCTTTAGTTATCTATATAGGGTTGTTCCTAACTAAGCCAAGCAATCATAAGCTCCGTTCATCAGTCTGCAAGCCGATTCCACTGATCTAACCTCCTGCAATAAGACTAAACATTCATTGCAATGAAATAAAAGCTACTTACTTTCCCTGCTGCCTTGAAACATGCCGTGTGCGTAGATATAGGCTGATAGCTTCGTTAATAGCGGCAGACCACAAAATTCCACGTCCAGCTGGTGCGTTTAGAAATGCAAGCAGCGTTCAAACAAAATCTAACATAAATTTAGAAGGAATTTGTGACAGAAACATTCTTGCACAAAATACATCAATCTGTAGTTTCCGACATTGTGTCAGCATTTTCTGTAAAAGCGTTGATATTTCTAGATAGAGTGAACAATTTTCTATCCAATGATATCAAGTTTGTTGTATGTTTTTGCAGGATAAAAATAACACAATGATCACGTGAATGAAATATGTCCAATTTTGAATTATTGCTATTTAAATACAACTACTACAATTTCTTGTAAAACCATTGACATTTCTGGTGGTTTCAGAAAATTTGTAGTCTTTTGATACCTCATACACGCTGCAACTCGCCGTGGTTAAAATAACATCATAAATCGGTGTTTTTGACATTCTCGAACAATCCACATACCACTCCCCAGACAATTCTGCGGCATCTTTGATAAAACCAAGCATATTTCTGTAATGTATGGCTCCTATGTATCATAACATTTTCTTGGTTTTGATTGTAATCTTGTAGTTAAAATAACATAAGAACATGGGGCCTAAATGACCATTTCTTGTGGGGCCTAAATGTACTGGGGCCTAATTGACTGGACACCCCGTCATGAATGTCAGTCATTTGTCATACAGCATATGATATGGAGTGCAGGCAGGGGCGTTTTTCAGTGCATGCAAGTGCAACTGCATAAGCATGTAGCAAGTTGTCTGTGCTGACGCGAAGTTGACGTTAATGGCAGGAACATAACTTCATAATTCAGTTTAAGAACATCATTGATCAACAGCAGCTCTGCGTCATACGTCAACACACGACTTAGAGCGGCCGAAAGGCCTCATGTTCTGATTTTATTTGTAACTTCAGATGTCTTGAAACATGTGTATCAGCCTATTGTTCCTACTTTTCTGTACAAATTTTACAACGGGTAACATTTCTTCAAGGACCATGGGAGAAGTTACATTCATATGCACATTATGTATACGCAAATGCTGCATGGATGAATAGTAAAAATCTGTTGTTGTACACAGAAGCAACAAGGGGGCAGACAACTGATAGTACATGTACGAGAAGAATGGTCCTAGATATTGAGAGAAAATACGAAGACTACCGAAAATGGCAAAAACATTCAGCAAAAGGCACTTTTTAAGTATTGAAAGCGAAGATTCCATACTTATTGGTTTGACTCTTTGCTCGTGGCAAAGCCCATCAAAGTGCTCAGGGGTACGCTCGGGGGGGTGCCCGGGGAGGCCGAGCCTACCCACTTTCTTCATGGCCCAGTTCCGGGGGGGCTCGGGTAGGCTCTCCAATTTTGAATGATTTATTGATAAAGATGGTGAAATCTGTAGTGAATATTTCACTAAAATATGAAGGTGCTACACGCTTGTCATCCGTATTTCTTCGCTCTTCAAATTTTGGATGTCCAACAGAAAATTGGTGAGTACCTTTACATATTACTTACAAAAGTAAAAGGTAATGACGACATGACCATGAACATATTAATTTGCTGAATCTCAGCAGCGAATAGCGTGTCGATGCTTGTGTTATCTTGTGCTAAAAGTATTTGTAGTCGATAAACATTCGCACCAATCATAATAAATAAACAATTATTTCATCTATGTATTATCATTTGTTCTTGATAGTTAACAACCACCTAAAATGAAAAATGATCGGATTTTTTGTGTTTGGATCTATATTAATCAATTCAAAAAAAGTTTCTGTTCAATCATATGATATTTCACGTGGTTTTTGTTGTTGATGTTGAGTTTTTAACGTTATTGATGTATTGATTGTCCGTGTCGGTGTTGATAATCAGTTCGTCATTGCTGGGCCTTTGTCGTGTCAATAGAAGTAGTTAATAAAAGACGAAGTCCATTATTAAAGAGTATTAGATGATGTTCCCTCGTAAATAATAATAATAAAAGAGCTCTATTTCGAAATGACATGCGCATAACGATTAACAGTAAGGAACAGTGAAGTTACAAGTCACAATTGGAAGGAAGGAGGTAGATGAAGAAAAACGATATGGTGTCAATGTCACGGGAGGAAGTCAGCGTGCAGCATTCGAGTTATGAAATTCCGGCCGGTATTGGTGTTGAATGCACTGCGTTGGAAGCTATGACCCTTTTGTCTAAGGTTTCGGTTATGGTTGGTGGTCGAAGGCAAAAACTTTTGTAGGACGTGGAATCTATTGGTCGTGGTTTTCTTAAACAGCCGTTTGTCTGATATTTCGACTGAACCTCGCACATCAATTTGCTGGCAGCCTGGCAGTATTTGAAGCGAGCTTCCCACATAATTGGCAATTCACGAACCCCCACCAGCTGTGTGCCGCATACAGAAGGCGATTCAATATGAGAGCAGTGTAGACTTGATGTGGAGTTTCGGGGCTTGCTCCTCGGCTTTTAATAATTTTGATAACGCATAGACTGCCATTCGATTTCTTAAGCTGATTTCGTATATTTTGGTCCATTTTCAGCCGATCAGTGAAGGTAACCCCGAGCACTTCAAGGTAGTGGCATCGTGTGATGTTTGGAATTTCTTCTGATAAATGCAATTTTTGCTTTATTTGACACATCAATCACGATTTTGAAATGCTTAATGACCGGTAAAAGTCACAGCAGCTTGCGGCAATTAAGCTCTCCTCCGTCAAATTTGTTTTAATGTGCGATAACTGCAATAGGCCTATTCCTTCATTCCATACGCCGAGGCCTATGAAAATAAAAGTGCTTTAGTGAAGTTGAAAAGGCATAGCCTTAATGATCAACCTGATAAGATTTGCTTTGAGGCATGAATCTTGGAATAATAAGGCCATTTCCTTCATGGCTTCATTTTGTATAAAATGTGAAAGCCTAGCCCGACCCTTGCCCTCCTCTGGTCTTTTTTGTGAGATAGGCGAGTATGAAAACCTTCTTCGTTTACTTCAAGTAAAACCACTTTTGTAAGTTAGGAACGCCTAAAACTAGAGGCTTCCTTTTCAATTGTTTGGGTACATTATAACACGGGATAGGCCTACTTCCTTCACTCCATTTAAACATTTTTGCAGTGGTAGGGTCTAATACCGGTATAGTATTTATAAAATGGGAAGGCTTAGCCACAATGCTTCTAAAAATATAAAAGTGTTGTTGCGTGCTTCTTGAAAAGTGGGAAAGCCTTAACCCTCCCTATGGCGCACCTGGTCAGTTGGGGTGAATTAGGTCACCTAACCTGGAATAAGCACCAGGGACTGCAATCTGAGGAATTATCACTATTTGAAGAACTTATTTGTTTCAGTTGAATGAAAAAACGATGCGTCCGTATCATCTTAGAAGTAAAAAAATCTGACATTTTCATTTTGCAAGAAACAATGCTTTTTAGACCCCCTTGAAACCATTGTTGTTGCAAAATGTGCAACGCATCTTCTTCATTTGATAAGATTGTGTTGAGATCAAGAAAAGATCAGAGAAGCTATATCTGAGTTAACAAGATGATAGTATTCATAGTTGATTATTGATTCGTTTAATGGTTTCATTTTATTTTTTTTCATCCGGTGGGATGAATGTGGTCAGTCATTTTCCCAATCGCATTCTGTTAATAAGCTTTTATACGATATTCCATTTTGATAATTCATTGATGTTATAAAAGCTGCATGCATATGTACAAGTAGATCAAATTACTTGCAAGAAACAAATTCTGCAGCACATGCGGCATTTTTCAGATGTTTTGTAGATAGCCGGTACCGGTGGGTAGGCTTGCCAAAGCGCAGATAGGCCTACAAATTTCCCAGATTCCTGATGCATATTGGTGGTCAGATTTCTTCCACCTTCTTACTCTCACACTTGTTACATCAAGGAATGAAGCACACGTCATTAAAGCTCATATGAGTCTGATTTTGATATGGATAGAGGATGATTTTTGAATATTGCAGTTTATAGAATTTATAGCCGGACCGAGTTGAAAGGACACCTATAGGCATTTCATAGTTGGTGCTTTTGTTTGCATGGGTTGCTGTGATCGCTGCCCACCACTACTATTTTAATTGTAGATTTACTTGATTAAGTCGATCTTTGGCTCTATGAAATACTACCTATGTATACACGTGTATAAAAACTACAGTTTAATGCATTTGTGATAATAGCATATTTTCTTTTTTCATTGCAGGCACAATTACATGGATGGTAAGCCAGCTAAACGTCAAAGAAGTTTGTTGGACTTCTTTGGAAAGCAAGCTGCAGGTGATGATTTATCATCCTCGCCAACGTCGACTCTACCTGCAGATACGGAGCCATCATTGCCATCAATGGCCTCGTCTCAAGAGACTGAAAGAACACAAGAAAATGACGAGAAAGGAGATGTCGATGAAACCTAGTCAGCCAAACAGAAACTCATCTTTATGCAAGCTAACGAATGGCTTATTATCAAGAATGGAAAGCTTGGGTGCAGTTTCTGTAGAGACTTTAAGACAATGAACTTGGGACCACACAGTAAGCAAGGTGTCCATGTGTCGAGAGAATGGGCAGCATGCGAAATATCTGCTGTCGACAGCACAAATGACAAAGCGGACAAAGCCAGTCGCCAGAAGCATATAAGAAACAAAGTGTATAGGCACAGGGACTCGAACGCTCACTGCGCTGTGCAGAAAATTATGCAGGAAGGGAAATTGGACCAGATCGGAACTCTGTCGGCACAAATGGAAAATCGAAGCAAAGCGACCACTACAAAATGCCTCAGAACGGCATACTACATTGCCAAAAATAATCGGCCCTATACAGACTATGAAACATTGATAGATCTTCAAGAGACCAATGGCGTAGATTTGGGTCGAAATTTGCATTCTCATGACACATGTACAAGAATGATTGAAATGATCTCGAGCACAATGCGTCGCCAACTCTGTGAGAAGATCAGAGGGAGCAAAAAATGGAATCTCATTGATCATCGACGAATCAACCTCGCTATCGAAGCGATCATGTCTGATCATTTACATGCGTTCAAAGATAACCCCGGAGGATCCTCCACTGAATGTGTTTCTAGACCTTGTTGAACTTCCTGCCCAGAATGCATCCACTGTGTTGAACTGACATCCACTGACATCGCTAAAAGCCAATGGTTTTGATGACGCCTACCCAGAGTTGGAAAAGTCGGAATTGGAATTAATTCCGGGTCGGAATTAATTCCATTTTTCGTCGGAATTGGAATTGACGATATTTGAATCTACTGGAATTGGAATTGGAATTGACCTTGATAAACCTCAATTCCACTTTTTCGATAGACCTGTGATAAATCTATTTGTACAAAAATTGAAATCACAGTTCTCGGCCGTTGTGTTAGCTGCACGCACAGATAAGAGAGAGAGAGAGAGATAGATAGATCGACAGAGGTAGATTCATTCTATTGTTGAATAAAGGGTGCTAATTGTGACTTCGATGGGCCTACAGCCCTGGACAATGTTAATTCAGCGATTAAGCAAACAATGAAAAGACAATCATCTTCGTTCAGTCTGTTATTTAGTTATTTATCATGTAAGATAATGAATCAAAATAAAACAATTGTGGAATTTAGTTATTGATTGGATAAGCACAAAAATTGGAGATTAACTTTATTGTTGTACACACGAAAAACAATCGGTTTGGAAAGAGGAAAATTAACCCTGCATTAAAGGGCATTAAAGGACAGTTCAAATAACAATATAGACAGTGTCAACAAATTATTCTAATAAATGTTATTGCTCTCAATAATCTACGTGTTTGCGTGTAGAAGCAATCCATAGAAATGGATATCGCTCGCGTTTTGCTGAGCACTTGAACATTGAATATTTTTACTTCAGAGTTTATGAGTATAGTACTTTAATATTTTGCCACTGAAGATTTCATTATCAGAATCTGCTCCTAGGAGATCCCATATTTCAGAGATGTTTTATCGTTCACATGTGCAAAACTTGTAAGTCTTGCTGTTAGTTATTGTTTAAATCTTGTTTTCTGACATTGACTATGTATATCTCGTCCTCTGAGTCTGATTGCGACAGCCTGTACATACGAGCAGGTGCAACATTAGTCACGTTTTCAACTTTGAATTGTTTTTGTTTTGTTTGCTGTTGAAAAAGTTTACTAATTAGTTTGTTATCAAAGGATTGTCTGCTGCTCAGGAGAGTTTTTAGAATTAATTTGAAAAGGTTTGTTATGTAGATTTTGTTTCAATCTACTATTGTGCTCTCGGAAAAGATTTTGCAGAATTTGATTGTTAAAGTTGCACTGATATTATTACACAGATTTGATGAAAACGATTTTTTATTCGCTGCATATTTCTGGAGATACATACCATACCAATAATTCTTAAGTTAAAGTGAAGGCTCCTAATCCCATAAACCTTTGAGGGACAATGAAATTTCAGCTAACTTAGGTTTTCATATTAATTAGGCCCTGTCTTTCAATTGAATCGTTTGTGAGCTATGCTTAAGAATGGCTGAGTCTGAGTTTCACTTCTATTCTAGACATACCAACGTCAAATATTCAAGAATTTGAAGCTTTTCTGATATTTTCAGAAAGTCGAAATTTTGAAAATTCCAAAAATGACTTTATTTTCATAACCTAAAGGGGGTAGGGGTCAAAGTTGCAAATAGGGCCTACCCACCTTTTTTCAGTCGAGCGTACCCCTGAAAGTGCTCTAAAACATTAATACCTATTGGTGAAAAATAGACCTATTGCTGTCAAAAATCCGGTCATGTTGTCTCAACTGTGTAATTAACAATTTTTACTGAGAATAAATCGGCAACCTTTCCAGATAAAGCTACATTCATTTAACTCAGTTGAAGTTGTCTCTATAGGGTTTCAGTTTGGATTGGCCCAATAACAAATCTGCGGCAGACGCTCGATTCCTAGGCCGGACCACTCACATGAATGTGTAAAAATCTCAAACCCATTCAGCGAAAATAGATCTCAGGCATCTGTCAGTGACTGCATAACAAATTGTATATTGAAATTGTTGAATATTTCGGCACTTTGAATTAGTGCGGAGGGCGGAAATAGATAGTTATGGCAATGAAATTCGGAGTTAAGTTTTAGCAAAACCACCATGTTGATTAGGTTTGGCTGAATCGGATTGGGGTAAAGGTGTGTTGACGTTTTGGCGATATTTATTGCTTAAACACTTTTTATAGGTGCCCATATGAAAATAACTTTGAAAAATGAAAATTTCACATTAATCTTTTGTATTGCTCCGTCCTTTTTTGAGAGATAATGCGACGCAATAGGAGATTGACAAGAATCGCAAACACATCTCATTACAGAAACTGATCAAGCAATGTTTGGACGGTGCCATGTGACACCATTCATAGAAATCTAATAGTACATGATCATGTACTGGCATGATGTAGAACTCAAAAAAATTAGATTAAGTCCTGGGGCAATCTAATCTAGTATTGGATCAATCTAATCGAAAATTTATTCTAATTATTCCTGAATACCAATTAGATTGGATTGATCAAATATCTCAGAAATTAGATAAGTCTAATCTAATTTCCAGACTCTGCATACGGCCCCTGATTGAAATTAGCACACAAGCTGATAAGATGATATGATTGAAAATGGAATTTCAAAAATTTACTTAGGTAAAAACAAAGGAGTTGGTGCATCATGAAAAGATGCATGAAGTATAATAAAGGAAAAATCGCAAATGATAAATTTGAGAAGAAAAGTAAAAGTCGAAGTTTATTGAATGAATTTTGAAGCGGAGATGCGATCTTTCTGTACACACAAACTGGGATGAATCCATTTAAATGCTACACCCTCAAAGATGAAGACATTTCCGTGTATGTAATGAGATGAGATGTGCTTGCGATTTTGTCCCTGTCCAGTTCTGATGCATTGTCTCTCAATAAAGGAGGAAGCGTCGGGAATATAGAAGATCTATAAGAACTTTCATTTTTCAACTCTTTTTGTTAAATTGTTTTCATCTGTTTAATTTATTTTCATCTGTTTTCACTGCTTAGAAAGTTTTCATTAATCGATATTCTTTCAATTTGTTGATAAATCAAGGAGGCCATTTCCAAGAAATGCGAATGTCAAAAGCAATCACGAATTATTCCACCGAGAACTGCTGTTGAAAGCTCATTATTGAAAAGGTATTTTGTAGAAGCACTGTTGCATACCATTGCACTGACTTTGTATATACCAGCATTATAAACACATAGCGACAGGAAACTGAAATTTGTTCATGTTCTAGCTTTGATTGTAAATAAACTGCTGACAGATTTTCCATTTGAGAAATTATACGCTCAGAATCTGGCCTTGACGGTCAGTCTCCTTGAATGAGGGAACTAAATGTAGTTAATCAAATTTAATAGCTTAGTTATTTGATTTGTCAATAAGTCAGTGCACCTATCTACTTCTATCAGTTCAAACATGCTGAAGGTTATGCATAAATCTCCAAAAGAATTAAGTTGCATGCAATTTTCAATTTTTGACATGTACAAGCAATTTCTTTAGTTGCTGAATTATTATCACAAATGATCCCTCCTTATTCACTTAGCAATTTTCTATAATCTTGATAACCGTTTCGTCTATTTCGAAATACTTGAATGAACCCAATCCAGACAGTTCGCAAGAATTCTTCATATACGGATAGAGTAAACGATCTTCGGAGTATATGCCTACATATACAACAAAAATCATTCAACTAGCAATTCTATATGATTTACGATTTATTTGTTTTTCAGGAACCGAATGAAACTTTACCGTCAAGTTTACACGTATCGATCTCTGGGCGACCAGTATTACTACTTCGGAATGTATTCACAATTGGCGCGTCTCAAAGGATATTACATTCGCACAACTTATACACCAACTCGTAGTAAGTAAAAAATAAAGTAGAAGGAGACAGACATGAACTCGGATGTCGATAATAAAAAAGCTTTGTTTGGGATCCTAGCCTCCAACTTGTACCACATAGCGGTGCCATTCGCCAGCCCGACCAAATCGAATAAGCAGTTAGGAAGTCTTCTTTTAGTAGTCCAGCAGCCCGACACGGTGGGTTTGAATTCAAATTCGATCATGTTTAGACCATGTTGTCGAAAAATGTCAATTTTAAAAAAATTCATCGAGCTATTTTCGAGAAAATTCAGAATTTACCAACTTTTTTAAAAAAAAATTCAAAGTTTCAAAGTTCAAAAAAAAATTCAAAGTTTACCAACCAAATTTTTTTAGTAGAATGAAAAATTCATTCTTAAATTTTTTCATGAAAAATTCTCCAATGAAGTTGTTTGCAATTTTTGAACATACCATGTAAGCACACTTGAGAAATATTAATCCTACAAATTTTCATCTAGCTGTTCCCAAGAAAATTCAAATTTTGAGCTGTTGAGTAGTATAAATATTCATTATTTTTTACTTTGATAAAAATATCTTTGGAAAACCTGTTCACATCTTTGAATGGACTCTGCTATATGTAAGTGCAGTTGAAAATGGTCGAACTTTATTAAATATTTTTTATCAAACTCTCCTCGAGAAAGTTCAAATTTTAGATTTCTAATTAGTTCTATTTGTCTAGGCACGGAGTCTAGTTAGTTCTTATTATGATAGAATTTGAATTATCCCATACCAAATAGTAACTTTTCAAGCAGAAATGAATGGTAAATCCCGTTTTTACAGTTGAAGAACGAAACTTTATTATAATGATAAATTTTATTGATTAAAATGTCGACTATTGTAGGCAATAATTACCGATAGTATAGTTTCTTCCCGTATTTGGGGTGGGTGGTGTCTATGGTTTTGTAGTTTTAACATGTTTCAAAAAAGTCATGATGACATGACTCGACGGATTGTTCACTCCACGGCCCAAGCCCGGTTTCTTTCAGTTCGCAAAACGGCGGCACGTGGAAGTGATGATGATGAATAACGTCCGCTAATGATCAAGTCAGAAAATGACTAATATTTTGATTGTTTATTGATAAAGTAAAATAGACTTAACTAGTGCGACAAAGGAACTAAGAAATGTACTGGATGTTGTAACTTTTTTTGATGTTTACGCGCAAAGAAGAAAATGTTTCGGTACTGAATTGTTGTATGCAACAATACAAGGCATGAAAGAAACCCATCCAGCTCAGAAATCAATCCAATAATTTGAGATCCCGTACCTCGCCATATACATGTGCAATGTATTTTTAACTTGCTTTAAAAATCCTAAAATAATCAAACCAGTGCTTAAAAAATCAAGCAAGTCAAGTTATGACAATTACAATCAATTGCAACTAGAGTAGTAAGCTCATCCCAAATTCAAGCACAAAATGTGAAATGATGAGTCATCAGGCTGACTCAGCCCCCAAGTGGCCAAGGATGTGCTGGAAGGAATGGGTCCGAGAGGAAGAAACGGGTCCCCCCCTCTGGAAGGAAGGCGGGAGGAGTTTTCCTGGGAGGCAAGGGGTAGAATCTCTGAAAACGGCAGAGTTGGAAAAAGGCGGGGTGTGGTGGTTTTGGGATGAGAAAGTCCATGTTTCGGGCAGAAAGAGACCTTGGATGGGAAAACAGAGGCCAGACTCTGAATCTACGTGAAATTTTGGGTTAGGAAGGATGTTTCCAGCTCAATCGGAGAGAAAACATTTTGAGGAGGTCACCCACCCCCCTCGACAGCGATCTTCCAACTTTGGTTCCAGAGATGGTAGAAAGTCGTGCAATAGCTCATTTGAAAGCTAAAAGTGAGACAAATGCAGTGGAAAGCTCAGTTTGGATTAATTTTCTTGGCTTGAGGGAGGAAAATGGCAGGAAAACGTCAGAGTTGGAAAAGTCAGGTTTTGGATGTTTTGGGATGAGAAAGTCTATTTTTCGACATGAAGGAGTGCTCGGATGGGAAAACGGAGTGCAAATTCGGACGTTTTGGTCAAAGTTGGGTCTAGAAACTACTTTCCAGCTCAATCGGAGAGAAATAGCTCTGACCCCCCCCTCGACAGCGATCTTCCAACTTTGGTTCCAGAGATGGTAGAAAGTCGTGCAATAGTTCATTTGAAAGCTGGGAGTGAGACAAATTCAGTGGAAAACATGGCTTGTTCCACTCTGCCTTCGTTTAGAGGTGAGACGTTATTGAAAATTTTGGACATTGACGAAAAAACGACAGAGTTAGAATGTTTATGAAAATCGCTCTAGCGGGTGACGCAAGCCTCGGACGAGAAAACAGAGACCAGATTTGGAATTAGTGTGCCATGTTACACCTGAATGTCATTCATGCTATGTCTACAAAGTGATGGGAAGAAAGATGACAGAAGCAGTAGAGTTTACGAATGAATTTTGTTCACTACGTTTTCATCGACAAAGTCTTCGTGGTGTGATTAGGGACTACATCATCTCATTTCATCATGAAAAGGCAGACTTAGAATTTGCTATCGCTAAAGGTTACTTCGTTTTCCAACAGCTCATGGACAGTTTGATAAATAAAGATGTGAAAGGACGATTAGTTGCAGAGATTGAATTTGAGAAAGTGACTGATGAACATGCAGGTGAGCGTGTAGTGTTTCATTTTGCATCCTATTCTGCAGAGACGATACATGATCCCAAAGATTTCTATCAGCGACACATGGCGAAAATTGCATCTCGAATAGATTCATTTTATGAGCATGGATCCAACTTGCTCTTATGTCGCATAAGAGCCCTTCATATTCAACTCAATGTTCTAAACTAGATTTGACTACAAGATTTGGGAAAAGCATTCATGAGTCAGTCGTTTGCGTGCGTCTTTTTTCCCTGCCGCAACGAAGACAGGGGAGAAACGGAGGTCTCTGATTGGCACACATAGTGTCAAATGTGGATTCGTGGGAGACTATAAAAGCAGACGTCTCCCCATTTTCTCTTCATTTCATTCTCTTGACTTGGAAAGCGTGTGTGACTTGCTGAAGCCATTCTCCCCTCTCAACTTTGTCTGATCAATCTTGTTTGCAAATTTACAAGTGAGTGTCATGACGGTGTGGCCTAAACCTTACCAGCATTTTAGAAGAGAGACGCAGGAGAGTGTGTGGCCGATGATTGTACAAGCTCATTTTGTTGAACCATCACCACTACCACCACCGCCTCCACCAACTAGACGCTTTACCTTTAAGTCTTTTAGGGAATTGAAACTCAATTCGGGTCCTATGCCCAAAACATTTAATTTACTGGACGATGACGAAGACTTGGACTTTGGTGATAAGCTTTAAATCCTGTGAACGCTCCAAAAGGTCCTCTTAAGGGCCACCTCATATGTCACTGCTAAGCTAACAATTTTCTTTTCTCTGATGATCATGAATGTACTTAGTGGTATTGTTTCGTTACGGACTGCCATGGCCATGAATCCTACTCCAACTGCTGCATCAATGAATCCTCAACATCTGGAGCTGTGGAATCTGAAAATTGAAAAGGTAATTCACGGCTATCCTACCTACAAACAACAAGTGCGCTACAACGGTGTTCGACTCTATCTTCAAACGCCGGCGGTATACTTACCAAAAGTGGATACGCAAGTAAATCGTTGCGGTCAAAACCTGAGTATCCCTATTGAAAATTGGTTGCGTCAGCAGCTATAGATTTTAGAAGACGTTGTGAGTCAAAAAGCTCTTATTCCTACTGAACTATGACAGTTGTGGCCAGAAAAGAAAACTTCTTATTATAAACCATTGTATCGCGGCACTCGCTGCTATATTTTACAAAGCAAGTATTTCAAAGTCACTTCAGGAGTAACAGTTGAACAGTCAGTTGAAACAGAATTGTCATCGCTAGGTGCAGGCTTTTATTCCTTTCATATTGAGGTGCCTGCTGTTTATGTGGGACCTCATCAATCTGACGGTAATTTGATTTCTCTCAATTTGCGCATTGCTCAAATTCATCATCAAACTGAGTTAACATGACTTGATCACATTGAGAAAGTCATTGATTCTTGTGTCAAAGAGTGTCAAGAACCTGTCACTAAACCTAAACGTCGTCGCATATCAAAGAAAGATGGTGTTACCACCAAAGAGAAATCTTAAGTATTGTAATCAGTTAGTATGTAGTGAATGTGGAAAACGCGGTCTTGCGCGTTATGTTCAAATAAAACATTGTAATCATGTTGTATGTATCTTTTGTTATGTAAAGGACAGACATCCTTGTAAAGTTCCTGCTCAATGTATTATTTTGTAATGAAGTCTTTTGTAAGATATTGTAGGTTGTCATCTTCATAGACAGTGAGGGAACATCCATGCAGGAATTGAGTGCTATTGCAATGAGAGAAAGTGATCAAACTGTTGTTACTGTATATCATAGATTTCCCTACTGTCCTCCACACAAAGACGAATGGTCACGACGTCATGTGCATGGACTTGATCCTTCTATTTTGATTCATATTGGATTTGTAAATGAAACGTATTTGATAAGTGATTTCAAACGGTGGCTGTCAGGTTTTCATATTGTTAAAATATTAGGAAATGATTCTGAACGAGAAGCAACAACACTTCAGTTGCACATTGATAATTTATATTTACCATGTTGGGTAGATCGTGTAAGACAAGACTATCATATGCATTGTGATCAAAAGAAGTCTAGAGATGAAATGATTTTTGACATGGCTGTATGTTTCGATGAGAGACATCACCTTTACATACCACCATCCCATTGTAATACTAGAAATAAAGCTACCTACATTGCAAAACTCTCTTCACGCTGGCATTGTAGTCTCTATGACGTTTATGAACTGTATCTGTATTATTGTCAACAGCATAGGTCCATGTAAAACATGTTTTTACTCCTTGTGAATGAATGATGATCATTTTATGAAGTGTATTCTGTGCTTGTGAATTTTGTCTGGTATTGAATAAACTTACAGTAGAACATGATTGTTATTTCTGTATTATTCATAGTGGAAGTCATTGAGGCAATGTGAAATCTATAGTCACAACGTTTATGATGGCGCATCGTACACTAAGTAACCGCATGTGTCATTTGACACTTGATCAACAAGGATTCGATGGATTTTTACAAGATTGGAAACTTACATTTAAAATGAAGATGAATGATATGAAAGTAGTGCTAACTGAAAGCCTTCCTCTCTTCAAAAGATTGATGGAGAGTTTACAACCTCAAGATGTAAAGGGTAGACTCGTTACTTATATAGAGTTGAAAGATTTACAAAAACCACTTCGTTTTGGATCTTATTGCACAGAATGGATTACTCTTAGTGATCAATTTTATGGTCGTCATATGGAGAAAATTATGGAGAGAATAGAGGAGACGTTGGAAGGAAATGCGTACGTTGTTAAACATATCATGATTCAACTGAGTGTGTTTACATCCACGACTTTGTTTGATGCCCGATAAATGCAATAAAGATTTTTTTTTCACTGAGTATTTTGTAATGGTGTATAGAGCAACATGAGTCATTGCGCTTTGTGCATTACTATCGGGCTCTTTGTTAGATAAATGAATGCGTCTTTGTTCGCTAGAAGGGGTGTGTCACTCAAGTCTTTGTGAGGACTAGAACGACTTTGTCAGAGGGAAGGTTTCCACCCACGCAGTCAAAAGTTCACGTGCGATAACTCTTTGTCACATAACAAAGACAGGGAAAACGAGAAAAGGGAAACGTATGTGATTGGAGCTAGGTATGCTTATAAAACGGACGACTGAGCTCATGGCAATCATTTCCGTCCTTGCGCTAACCATGCAGTTGCTTGAAGCCATCAACTCCTCTGCTCTCGCACTCGGTACACTGAACTCCCTTACTTTAGCATCGGGTAAAAATGCTTTCAATCAAAAGATAACTCATCATGGAGAAGCCGTAACCATAAAAACTCCAAGTCATCGGATAGATTATCTAAAGGTTATGTCAACAAAGTATGGACTGGCCGTGTGTGTACCGTTAGACTATTGGACACGGTTACAATTCAATACTCTTGAAACATTCCTGAAAGAAAATCTCACCATTCTCAAAGAAATTGTTCGACACAATGGGAAGCGGACACAACTTCCCGTCATGGAAGGACGATACATGTATGTGCATATGGATAGACACTGTCTCATCATCCATGAAAAGGAGGGCAGCGAATTCGACTTACTCAATTGCAAACCTCTCCCCATTTTGGGAAAAGGATTCTACTTCTTCGAAATTAAAATTCAAACCATCTACATGGGTCCGCGCAGGGACGGAAGGTTGTTTACGTTGAATCCCTATCTTGTCTCCATAACCTTTAAAAATGATGTCCATGTTGATGATGATCAACTACAGTAACACTCTCCACCTATCTTTTCACCTATATTTCACCTATCATACAAAGAGCGACATGGTGATAACTTTATTTCTAACTTTACTATCATCAACTTTATTTCTAACTTTACAATCATCAACTTTATTTCTAACTTTACAATCATCAACTTTATTTCTAACTTTACAAACAGTGAAGTGATTCTGACTTCATTTTAAATTTCGCCTATCTTACAAACAGTGATATGGTTATAACTTTACAATCATCAACTTTATTTCTAACCCTACCAATCTTACAAAATGATTAAAACTTTTACTTCTGTCTAATGAGTGAGAATTCCATCTTTGTGTCAAAAGAAAAACGAGACAGTCTGTACATGATATGTTATTGAATGAAAGACATTTCATCACAGTCACACATAGTTAATACTGATGGTAGCAGAAAACAAAGTTTTCATGGCTCACATCACCGGAGAAAACAAAGTCACTCATGTACAGGGAGAAAACAAAGTCACTGATATGCAGGGAGAAAACAAAGTCACTGATGTGTCGGAAACTGTACAGGGAGAAAACAACGTCAGGAAAAAAACCAGTTGATATGTAAGTCATGATATGAAGTGATCAGGAGTTGGACGCATGTTACAAGGCACTCACTCACAACACCCCATAGAAAACGCCATGGAGCGAAAAAGCAAAACATCAACCACAACAGAGAGGAAGCATTCATCATCAGACATCGCCGGACGGAGGAGAAAGTTTCTGTCTCTTGGATGGAGGTAGATGAGTGTCTGGATGGCCGTACGGTAATGAGTGGTTAGGACTCATCCGGCGTCGCTTGTCTTCCCAAGCTGAGAGACCTCGTTTCCTAAACGTCGTTGTTCTGACTTGATGCGACTGTGATTTTAAAATGGTCATTTCTACTTTTTTAATTTTAAGAGAATCGAAGGCATCTTGATAGTCCTTATGTGTCATTTTTCTAACGATTGACTTCGAGATGCCTTTCACCCGTTTTATAGAAAGCTCTGAGGATTTTAGCTTCATGGCGTACATCTTGGGGCGAAGCAAGATCATCTCCTCTATCTGTTTGCCGGCACACTCATCATTGAAGCAGCGAAGTTTCGCTTTATTTGAGGTAGAGTAAAGCGGATGGACAGTGGGATAGTTGGAACTATCAAACTTGGCTGCTAAATATTTTAAAATGTCTTCCTGCTTGACTTGGCTCGTGATCCAAAAGATCCTTGTGATCCTTGCAGTGATCCAAGACAGCGTAACCGACATAAATGGGCTTAGAAAGTTCTACTTTAGATTTTAACATTTTAAAACCAGTGATGTCTTCGGAAATGACATCATGGTGACAAAACAACGTCGAGCGACAACTTGATACTCGTTTCCGGATCAGTTACGATACGATAGTCCATGCGCTTTCTTACATCCTCCATGGTTTTACCAAAGAGCGCATTATTCTTAAATTTAAAGAAGTCCTTTTCGAAAGGATTCTTGGATTCAGCCCGTTTCTTGCTATTAAATTCTATATACGGTTTTAGAAAGGGCTTCTGCCTAAACTGGATAGCGCGATGGACTTTGTCAAGTTGCATCCACATACCTAGATAGAATTTGAGGATGGAATAGTGCACGATGTAATGCTGCTTGTTCAATTGGGTGAGCAACAACTTCCTAGTGGCTTAATACTTTAAGTCACTTTCCGCCTCATACTGCTTATTGTGTTCTTCCATAAAGGGAGAGAACATATCTGGACTGACTATGCCAGATGCGGGTGCGAGAGGAAAATCAACGGTCTTATTCTTAATGCAGTCTGGATAGATGAGGTCGACTTCAAATAAATAACCTATGTCGGCCTCATCTCCCAGTGCCATGATGTGTTCTGCATTGGAGAAGTGTTTAATGTCATGGGGCTCTACCCATTGGAAGTCAGACTGTGGCAAAGGCTTGGAGAGTGCACTCCCATACAAATTATTTTGGTCTATGTACATTAAATGCGTGGTCGATCCTATGTCTTGGGTGCTGTTGACAACATGTTTGTTGACAAATGTTAAGCCTCCCCTAATACCACGTTCAAATAACGTATACATTTCTGCATCTTGCAGTAAATGAATGCTCTCTTTCGTCATCTTGAAGGCTGACTGATAGGACAGACCCGGCAGACTAACAAAATGGACGGGGTCTAAGGCGTCCTGTTCTAATGTGACTTTCCTAAAAGTCTCAAACACGTCAGCCAACAGATAGACGTCTAATTTTAAGTAGGCAAGCATGTAGTCACCAAAAGTGCGACACCTAAATTCTAACCATGCTTGCTCTGCATGCCTATAATCATCCAGCGAACAGCCCTCACCCGTCAAGTCATTTTTAAATTTATCGATGGATGGAAGGGATGTTTCTTTCAATGTATCCAATGAACTAAAATAACTATAAGGAAACACCCCTTTCCGTCGTATCAGACTGTCACTTATGTTGGGATAGTCTTTCTTTAAATGTTGAGTGAGGGGAAGTGTTTCTAAATTATTAGCGAACGCGGCTAAAGAAGAAGACATAAACTGGAAACTGTCTAGAAACTTTATGTCATAGAAGACAGGCTTCCCCTCCTTCGTCTTATCGACTTGGACTTAAGCAGTGATGCACATAAATTTTTCCTTACTTTGTGCAATCACTTTGGATGACCAGCACTTCATTTTACCGAATCCATGGCGAATGATGATGTGAGCATCATAACATTTAAAGTTATGAAAGATGACGGGGAGCGTTCGCCGTTTGAGCCTAAGTTTCATATTGCATTTACTGCATAAGGCAGACCTAAATTTACCACTGAGATGGCAATGGTCCCTCACTTTCTTATGTTGCTGATCATCAAAGGATGAACAGCAGCGGGGACATACCGTGGTCCTATCAAACTTGATTTTATCAGCTTCTGTGAAGCACATGGGTTTCCTAGTCAGCTCCGTTTCATAGCGTTGATGAAAACGGGCTTTCCTATCTAAAAAGTTGAGGAAGTTTTCAACGCACTCCTCGCCTTGCCACACATGCATTTTATTTTGGTTCCTATAATATGGATGCCAGACTTCATAACAGGCAATGGCTGCTGGCTCATGACTTATGTCTTCTTGTTCAATATAACATTCAATGTCCGCATAGATGGTACATATGGGACAGAGCTCATTGCCGTTTTCCTCATACCTATAAAATTTATCTTTGGGCATGACTTCCATTTGAAGTTTACCCTGAGAGCACCACTCGTAATGCTGTTCAAAATATGGTTTAGATGTGAAACGTCGTGTGCAGCGATCACAGTAATAATGTTTGTCATCATAACTTTGTTGGTAGTGATACAATCTAGAAATTTTAGGAATGCCACAATAATACCATTCTAGGTGGTTTTGTCGCTATAGACTAGGAGGAGATTGACAACCCGGTCGAAGTTACTTTGGCGATTATTATACCTAACGCCCTTCAGACCTTTTTCCCAGAGATGGACGACGATCTGAATGTTATTCAATTTTTCAAATTGGGCGATGCCTTTAAAATCTAATGTGTTGACATCTAACCCATCAAACTTGAGCTCATCCTCCCATTCACAATACTTGGTGTCTCTTTGACTATTCCTATCTATATCATTATAGTGAAGAATGGAGAGGACGGCATACTTGAAACACTGGGACTGACATTCTACATTGACGACAGCCTTTTTGCCAGCCAGTGCTTTGGGGAGGGTGAACCAACCGCTCCCTTGCAAATTTTCTAAAAGATTGATTTTAATGTCTACTTTTTCTATCCCATCAAAACCAGACCACTGTCTCTTTCATTAAATTTATTCAAGTTGCTGACGAGATAGGTTGCATGTCTCTCTATCCACTCGTTTACATCACCTATGAGATCAGCAGCACAGGAGGCTATCCTAATGGTCACAGTGGACTCTACTTCTCCCGTGCTACTGTCTACCTTGTTGAAACGAGCAGTGAGATAGAACATGCCCTTAAGTAAAAATGTATCTAAACTCGGCAACATTTGATGAATTAAGCCTATATTATTCATCAAGAAAGGATGAATGTCTTGCACAGCTTCAGAGCTTTCTAACTCATAATCGCGAACGAGCCTCTCAAGGGAAAGCTTGCTCAGCCTTAGAGTGACGTTGTTGTCAGTGTAAAGCTCAGTGGGATGAGTGTGACAGAGTGTGTGCGAATAAAGAACAAACTCTGTAGGAAAGGTCTTCTGACACGAAGAACAGGGAAAACCGACGTGCGATGAAGGATGCTTCCTACCTGATGACGTTGGTGGTTGCCTCACACTGCCACAGGAACCGCTTTCGATGTGGACTCGCAAGTTGGTGCTGTTGTAGAACGTATGTCCACAACCTTCACACTTGGGCCGTTGAGGGATGGGTCGACGCTTTCCTCCCCTGCAGGCATGGCCAGCGGTTTGACGTCTCAAACTGTAGGCTGAGGCGAAGACCCTGTCACACCGCTGACATCGAAAGTCCTCCTCTTCGACTTCCCTCTCCCTCTCCTCTCCCACTATCTCCAACTCCTCCTGCTCCAACAGCCTCTCCACCGACTTGACGGAGAGGAGAGGGAGTTCGACCGCTGTAGGTGGTGGTGGCGATGCAGGGATGATGGGACGGGAGGAACGTCGCCGTCCAGGAGACTAACCATCTAATGAATTGATCTCCGGCAGCAAGGATGAACGCGGAGGAGGTAGGAGAGGGACGCGAGCCGAGGGTGGAAGGGTCCTGGGCTTCGGTGTTGGAGGGATGTGGTGACGAGGAGCAGGGACTGGCGCAGGGACGGGTGCAGGTACTGGAGCTGGCAGTGGAGGTGGGGCGATTACGTTGCCCGAGAGAGGGGTCACACCTTTCGCGGAGGTAGATGGGCGGGAAGGTAGGACCGGAAATTCATCGTGGTATTTCCGCCTCACGGCCTCTTCCCACTTCTTCATCTTCGCCAAGTCTGTAGAGAGGAAAAAGAGATGAGATTAGAGGTTGCGGAGATGATAATGATAGAGAGCAAGCTATACGAATACAGAGGTGCTAAAACATGACATTCCAACTCTCATAGTTGAGGAAGCTTACACTTGCCAAGCCACTCGTAAGCTTCCCCGATTGCACCTTGGAGGACGGGTTCCCCATTACGAATACATTCATGCACTGAAAAAGAATGACAGCAAAGATAAGCAGAGGTAAAATTTGGATTCGGTTTAAACATGAACAAAATAAGGGAGGGGCTCTTGATTTTAATGAGGATGTCTACCCTAATGATGTTGGTAAAAGAGTCAACCTTGTTACAAATACTTACATTGCTCGATGGTGGCCTTCTCCATCTCAGCAGCAATGCGATAATTCTCAACTTTGTTGAATTCCATTTTCTTGGTAGGATGTAGTGGATTAATTGTTAAACTTCAATCACTGAAAAGGAAAATGAGAATCGTTTCATTTGCCTAGTCAACGTTTATCATGGGAACAATCATTGCAGTGACATCTAATGAATTACATTTCAATCTACTCCATATCATAAAGACTAACCTTTGTCAAATGGCTGAAGTACTCTGACCTGGCGAGAGAAAGCATCACGTTGAGTATGAAGTCGAACGCCCAACATGAGCAACGGCTTAGAGGTTTCGGTCTAACAAACGACGAACAACCCGTGCAACGCAATCCCTCTACGGCAGTACCCGCCGTCCCGAAGGAACGCTCGAGCAAAGGAGGTATTACAGCGATGATATGTCTTATGAGCAGAAGCGAATCTCTTGATAGCAAGAGACTACATGAAAACAACCTGATAGCAGGAGCTCACCGACACTCACCTTGTGAAAGATAAATGCGAAGAGCAGAGGTGATACACTACCTATTATAAGTTTTTCCTAAGCGGTGAATGGATGAGACCTCTCGTCCAATCACAGACGAGCTAGAGTTCCCGATGTGCGCACGCACATTTGTAACGCGTTCTTGAAATCGTGTTAGGCAAATATGTTGTTTAGCAATAGACTCAAGCATGGCACCTGAAGTCAATACATTGAAACATGATGATTGCACGATTCTTTTTCATTGAGAGAGCTTCGGAGGCTTAATACAAGATTACATCCTTGAGTTCCAAAGGGAGGAGACAGAATTGGAAGCATGTTTAGACTACACACGAAAAATATTTACGGAGTTGATATCTTATTTCAAAGACAGTATCATCAAGGCTCACTTAATTGCACATGTCAATTACATTCATTTTCCACATAGTGAAGAAGTGGAAAGTGTTGATTTTCAATTTCCTTCCTATGGACAAGAATATGTTACTGATGCTTCTGAGTTTTATACACGACATCTGCGGAAGATTATTTCTCGGATGGACGACTTTCATGGTTACGGCGATCATTTGCTTCTGAATAAAATGAAACATATTGTCATTGCTATTAGTAAAGTGGGTTTCAATGATGTTAAATCAAAGACCAAATAAAGTATTTTTCATGACACTTGTGTTGTGCTAAACTTTCTTCTCTGTGGTGAACACTGTTTTCATATAACATTCTAAACTCTCAGTTTTACTGCAGTAGAAAACTGCTTTTAGTAAACCTGATGAAGCTAATCTAACAGTTATGGAGTTTGAATTTTCTAATAGGGAAACATTTGACAACTCTCTCCAATAAAACTTTCTAACACTGTAAAAGTAAGTTACAAAACAATCTACACTGTACAGTAAAACCTTTTCGATAAACATTTCTAGTGCTGTGATGAGTTCGGTCAGTCATACATCTTCGATGATTGAACTTTATTTTCACAAACGTGCGTCGCGGTAAAAACTAGTTGACTACACTGACGCTTGCATTTCATGACATGTGTGTTTCATAAAACGTCATGATCAATCTTTTCTAACTATACATCAACCTGTGTTGCAGTAAAACTTTTACAAACCATGATGCACTTTCTGACTAGACTTATGAATACAACTTCAATGATCAAACTTTACTTTCTCAAACGGGTGTCGCGGTAATATTATTTGATTACACTAACTTTGCTTTTACAAACCATGATACACTTTCTGACGACACTCACGAATAAACGTCATGATCAAACTTTATTTTCTCAAACGTGTGTCACAGTAAAACTATTTGACTACACTAACTTTGCTTTTACAAACCATGATACACTTTCTGACGACACTCACGAATAAACGTCATGATCAAACTTTATTTTCTCAAACGTGTGTCACAGTAAAACTATTTGACTACACTAACTTTGCAAACCATGATACACTTTCTGACGACACTCACGAATAAACGTCATGATCAAACTTTTCTAACTATACATCAACCTGTGTTGCAGTAAAACTTTTACAAACCATGATACACTTTCTGACTAGACTTATGAATACAACTTCAATGATCAAACTTTACTTTCTCAAACGGGTGTCGCGGTAATATTATTTGACTACACTAACTTTGCTTTTACAAGCCATGATACACTTTCTGACGACACTCACGAATAAACGTCATGATCAAACTTTATTTTCTCAAACGTGTGTCACAGTAAAACTATTTGACTACACTAACTTTGCAAACCATGATACACTTTCTGACGACACTCACGAATAAACGTCATGATCAAACTATATTTTCCCAAACGTGTGTCACAGTAAAACTATTTGACTACACTAACTTTGCAAACCATGATACACTTTCTGACTAGACTTATGAATACAACTTCAATGATCAAACTTTACTTTTACAAACGGGTGTCGCGGTAATATTATTTGACTACACTAACTTTGCTTTTACGAACCATGATACACTTTCTGACTACACTTACGAATAAACCTTCGATGATTGAACTTTATTTTCACAAACGTGCGAGGTAAAATTATTTGACTACACTAACGCTTGCATTTTATGACATGTGTGTTTCATAAAACGTCATGATCAAACTTTCTAACTATACATCAACCTGTGCTACAGTAAAATTTTTGTACAACACTGACAAGAGCTTGTTCACTAGCGAAAAGAGAAATCTGTGATGTGTTGCGTGTGGCGCAAGGGTGGCCTCCCATTTCATTCCATTCATCATTTTTCTTTCCCTCTGCATTCCATATCCGAAGATATGTGGCGGGCTTGGGACCGCTTTAGCTGCATTAGAAAGTTGGCCCTTAAAAGAGCCTATGAGTCGTTCTCCGTCCACCGACACTCTCACTTCTGCAAAAACTCTGAAAGAAAAAGAATAGGAGATTAAATGAGCTACAAAATGATCATGTTGACGAAACTTACTGGGCAACTTCTTCCGAACTTTTTGGACGACGAAGTCCTCCAGCATTCCGGTGATGTCCATATTCATATGGAGACATCGGACTCCGTCGCCCTCATAGCATTGTTGAGTCACATTGGGGTCTTCGGTGATTGTTGGGACGTCACATACATTATTTTGGAAGAGGGGAAGATGGACTTCATATACTCTTCTTTTTCTATTTTCAAACACTCATGCAGTCGCTCAACTTCACCCGCCAACCTCTTATTTATGCCCTTCACCTCCTCCGTCTCCTTCACCACGCTTCGCATCCGCTCTATCTCTTCATCCTTCCACGACAAACTCGCCTGCAAACTCTCCACCAAACCTGCCTTCCTCATCATCTCGCTCCTTTCCGCCATCCATTCCTTCTTTCTCATGCTCTCCAACTCTTCCCTCGTTGCCCTATACTCCTTAACCTTCACCGTCACCTCTTCATTCTCTTTCAAAACTTTTCTATTGATACTTTCCAACCCCATCATGCGATCCTTCATCCTCACAAACGCCTCCGTATCATACCCCTCTTCCCGCCGTGGCGATGACCCTTTCATCGGCTTACCCACTTCCTTCCCCTCCCCCTCCAGATCACCGATATCCCCAAACAAATCCTCAATCACCTTATCCAAATCAACATCAACGTTCTTCTTCATTTTCGCTCTCAACTCAACTTCCTCACTCGAACTCTCATCACTCGCCTTCGTCACCACTTTCTCCCCAACCACGTCCTCAATCGTTGCCAGCGCCTTCCTTGCCTCTTCCCTTTCCAACAACTCTCCCTCAAACCACGCCTTGAACCCTGCCATAGCTATATTCCCACTCGGACACTCGTTATGATCCTTAATAAAAGTCACCTAATTCCCTTCCTCACATACCACCTGATGATGCACGCACACTCTCAACAACACCTCTCTCATATGCGCGTCCACCGTCCCCTCTTTCATATGCTTCTTAAGCTCACTGCCTCTGGCAATCTTGCCGCAACTGCATTTGCCAACCAACATTTTAGCGTTGCCTGATTTCGTCATTATGATTCTGTGAAGATAGAGTAAAATTTGATGGCAAGTGTTTATAGGATACTACTTGCTGATATGCATTGAAAGACATTTGATAGCAAACGTTGGAATAAAATCGTCAACCAAATTTAAAGAGTATGATTCCTAGCGTCATCCTTAATCCCAAAGTTTGATAGCAAACCCTGTCAGAGCACTCACCGTTCGTCTTGCAACTTGAAACAGGAGTGAAGACTAGAGAAAAGTCGCGGTTTATATACCCAGGGAGCACAAAGCCATGATTCAGACCTTCCTTATTTGGTCATGCTTTTGACTTGACAACATCAGTTTTATCATGTATGGGCATCGGCAGTCACCGTGCTTTCCGTTACCAACTCCCAACACAAAGACGGGCTCCCCTATGACGCGAAAAGGTTTGACGTCAATGCTTGCAGTAACCGCCCCATTTTTACCAAGTTACAATGACAAACGACAGACGTTGCCAAGCCTGAGTTACTGAGGCTAGACGAAGAAGGCCTGATAGCAAGTCAGCAAGCGTTTGGGTGTTAAGCTCTTGAATCCGTTACAGGCATTACTCAGGGGGGATCTTATCCCAGCTCCAAGGCCTCGACCCACAAATCCAACCTCGAGCGGACAGAGCGTGAGTCATATCACTGTGGTGGTATCCGGGCCCCAATTTTGACATGAAAACCGGTGGAGTTATTTATAAGAGGAAACGACCCAAGTCATAGAGACTCATAAACGACTGCTTCTTATTCAAAAACTTTAATTATTATCATTAAATATGAATTTAAATTTTTCAGTATTTTAGTACTACTCATAAAACGTTTATAAGTAGTCTGTCACCTACAGCACATCATGAGCTGTCAAACGCTTTTTTTAATCAAGTCTAAAGGACTTGTAGAAGCAAAGTTATAGCCGTTTGAAGATTTCGGCCTACTATCATCAAATGGTCAGTCATGCTATACTGACTAACCCATAAGTCTGACTCCTTAGCTGACATCAGTAATGAAAAGTCAGAAGTCCGATATCGGACCCCAAGAGAAGAGACTTACCTGTAGTCAGTTTCTCAACTTAGTGAAATTCCTCTCCCGATCCCGTTCTCATATACCCTGTGAATATGCAATCGGCAATCCATGCGGGGGGGTCAAAACATTATTTGTCACAAATTTGACGCTGATTCCAAATCTGGTCTCTGCTTTCTCGTCCGAGGCTTGCGTCACCCGCTAGAGCGATTTTCATAAACATTCTAACTCTGTCGTTTTTTCGTCAATGTCCAAAATTTTCAATAACGTCTCACCTCTAAACGAAGGCAGAGTGGAACAAGCCATGTTTTCCACTGAATTTGTCTCACTCCCAGCTTTCAAATGAACTATTGCACGACTTTCTACCATCTCTGGAACCAAAGTTGGATGAATGCTGTCGAGGGGGGGGTCACAACTATTTCTCTCCGATTGAGCTGGAAAGTAGTTTCTAGACCCAACTTTGACCAAAACGTCCGAATTTGCACTCCGTTTTCCCATCCGAGCACTCCTTCATGTCGAAAAATAGACTTTCTCATCCCAAAACATCCAAAACCTGACTTTTCCAACTCTGACGTTTTCCTGCCATTTTCCTCCCTGAAGCCAAGAAAATTAATCCAAACTGAGCTTTCCACTGCATTTGTCTCACTTTTAGCTTTCAAATGAGCTATTGCACGACTTTCTACCATCTCTGGAACCAAAGTTGGAAGATCGCTGTCGAGGGGGGTGGGTGACCTCCTCAAAATGTTTTCTCTCCGATTGAGCTGGAAACATCCTTCCTAACCCAAAATTTCACGTAGATTCAGAGTCTGGCCTCTGTTTTCCCATCCAAGGTCTCTTTCTGCCCGAAACATGGACTTTCTCATCCCAAAACCACCACACCCCGCCTTTTTCCAACTCTGCCGTTTTCAGAGATTCTACCCCTTGCCTCCCAGGAAAACTCCTCCCGCCTTCCTTCCAGAGGGGGGGACCCGTTTCTTCCTCTCGGACCCATTCCTTCCAGCACATCCTTGGCCACTTCCTTCCTCTCTCCAGAGGGGGGATGACTCATCATTTCACATTTTGTGCTTGAATTTGGGATGGGCTTACTACTAACTAGAGAAATAAGATGCTTAGAAAATATTCTTGCTTAGAAATTCTAAAATTAATAGAATTTCTCGTGTAAAGGATTCAGAATTAGAATTTTCTCGGGAATAGCTAGATGAAAATTTGTAGGATTAATATTTCTCAAGTATGTTGTTGTGTGCTAGGCAGTTTGTCTTCTTGCTTTATTATGCATTTTATTGTTTTGTGAGAACAATTTCCATTCCATTGTTGGAGCAATAACTTTTCCGCGGCATGCATTTCAAGCTCCAATGTCATACAAAAGTCCAGCTTGTCAGCTATCTACGGTACATGATTGACAACAGACATGTCATGTCATCAGACAATGGATGACCAAACAATTGGTAGCTGACCGTGAGCGAATCTTCACAGACGTATTTAACGCGGCATGAACAACGCCCGCGAGCCCAGTCTGGTCTCTCCAAGCGAAGTTGTCGGCGAGAGCTGTTGATGGTGTTTCAGCCTATCTTCTATGTGCGAACTATCATCGAACTGCTGCGGACGTGATCACCACGGCTTGTGGTCCTGGAAGAATCTGGAGACTCTGTTGGTGCTGTGACTGTCTTATAACTGTGAACGTACCATCTGTCCTTGTAAGGACTGTTCGCACCATTTATTTATTTTCACAATATAATTTATCCACATTTTTCATTTACATTTTTCAATCATATGTTTTGGGAATATTAAGAAAATAATAACCCGTAACATATTTGGCGACCACGCCAGGACCCAGCTTTGTTTTCACTGACGCACAGCTCGCCTGAGAGCCGTCGGTTCTTCGAACTACCACTTCTTCCCAGTTAAGGTTCTGAACTTTTTCTTTTTTCGCTTCCTCGGTCCACTCTTTTTAAGTTAAGTCTTAAGGCTTAATAACTGTAGGCCTAAGCATAAGGATAAAACTAACCGTGGGCAAGTTTTGAGCTATATAATTCTCGATTTTTTTGCGTTTCTTTATCTTCCTAAATAAAATAAAATTTTCTCGGGTTATTTAATAAGGATTGTTAGGAATTAGCTAAGAACGTAAGAAATGGACTTCGATGCTAAAGAATTCCTTAAACAATTCAATGAAGCCCCAAATGTGCAACAACTGAAGGAATTGAAGAAAGCGGAACTATTCGATGTTGGAATCCAGTTGCAATTGCCAGTTAAGATGACTATGCGAAAGGAGCAAATACTCCAGAGAATCAAAGGGCATTTCATCGAAGAAGGCAAGATAGAAAAGGATTTCCAAGGAGAGTTGCTGGAAAATTCCAATGTGTTGTTAGAATTAAAAAAATAGAATTGGAAGAAAAGCGATTAGAACGAGAACGAGAAGAAAAGCGATTAGAACGAGAAGAACGAAGAGAACAAAGGGAGGCCGAAAGAGAACTCAGAGAAAAAGAGATGAATATACAAAGAGAAATTGAACTAGAGAGAATAAGAACAAAAGCAGAAACTGAAAAAAGAAAATCAAAAGCATCATTAAAAGAAAATGCATCTATAGTTCCAAAGTTTTCCGAAAGAGACGTGGAACAATTTTTCCTGTTTTTTGAGAGGGTTGCTGAAACGGCAAACTGGGCAAAAGAAAATTGGACCTTCCTGATGCAGACAGTTTTAACTGGTAAAGCACAAAAGGCGTATGCAGCCTTACATAATGGCGATGCCAAAGATTATGAAAAGGCAAAACAAGTAATCCTTGAAGCATATGAGTTGGTGCCAGAAGCCTACCGACGGAAATTCCGTTCATGGCAAAGAATGAAAGAGCAAAATCATTTACAATTTGCCAACGATAAAGAAGTCTTATTTGATAAGTGGACGAAAGCCGAAAACGCCGATACGTTTGAGAAACTACGAAATGTCATCCTCATCGAAGAATTTAAGAACTGTTTGAGCCCACAAATCAAAGTATATTTAGATGAGAGAATGCCACAAAACATAACCGAATCAGCAAGAATCGCCGATCAATACGAATTGACGCATAAAAAGCCACGGTCGTATTACCATTATGAAAAGCCAAGAAACTATTACACAAGAAGTGCAGAAAAATATCATGAAGACAAAAGACAGGAAAAATATTATGAAGACAACAGACAATATGACAATAAAAACAAACAGCCAGAAGATATGAGAAAACGAGAAACGCCAAGATGGAAAATAGAATGTGAACACTGTAAGAGAAAGGGACATGCAAAAACAGAATGTTGGCAATTGCATGGACGACCAGAAAAGTACGATAGAAAGCCCGTAACGCTTGTTCGTGAAACGAACTGTGTACCGCTTGTTCGTGAAACGAACTGCCATCTTGAGACTGAGCAGAAAAAATCCTTTCCTACTAGTTTTTATGGTGTTCAGGTCAATGAGCATGATAGGTATACTTCAGTCGACGAAAGTGAACAACTAATTGAAGAAGGGAAGCAAGCTTTCACGAAAGACGGTCTAGCTGGTAATGATAAAGATGATTTATATCCAGTTACAGTATGGCGAGATACCGGAGCATTTCAATCATTAATAGTGAAAGACATAGTTCCAGTGTCACATGCTACATACACGGGATTGTGTTCCACTCCGCGGCGTCGGAGGATGTATCTCAGCTCCACTGCATAAGTTGTACGTAAAAACCGAGATAGTGGAAGGTACCTTCATAATTGGTTTAGTCGATCGAGAAGAAATTCCTATTGAAGGGATCGATTTGATTGTTGGGAACGACTTAGCCGGATGCAAAGTTCAGGTACCACGTATGATAACAGACATAAAAGAAATTGAAGCAAACGAAGAAGAAATAAAAGATCATGAAGCGAAAGAGAATGAACTGAAAGAGATTGAACTAGCGAAAGAAAGTGAACAAACAGTATGTGCCGTCACAAGATCCATGAGTAAGAAAGAGAAATCAGAAAAAGAGAATGAAATTGATGAAAATATTGAAGAGAAAGAAATAACATTCGAAGCGAATATAGATCGGTGTCAATTAATAAAAGAACAAGAAAGCGATGAAGAATTACAAAACATCTCCGCAGAACTGAACGAGAGTGACAAGAATGAGCGCATTTACTTTTACAAGCAAAATAGTATCCTATTTCGTTGCTGGAAACCAAGAGAAGCCACTCCTGAAGAAACATGGCAAGAAGTACATCAAATTGTAATACCTAAGTAATATCGACAAAAAGTCTTAAGCGTTGCACACGAAAACGTATTAAGTGGTCATCTCGGTGTACGCAAAACTCATTATCGAATATTGAAGCATTTTTACTGGCCGAAAATGTACAAAGATGTAGCTAACTTCTGTCGAACTTGTCATACATGTCAGATAGTTGGTAAACATCAGTTAGATCCTCCGAAAGCGCCGTTAATTCCAATCCCTGCGTGCGAAGAACCATTCAGAAATATCATTATTGATTGTGTTGGACCTTTACCACGAACCAAAATGGGACATGAATATCTATTTACAATTATGTGTTCGTCAACCAGATTTCCAGAAGCTATCCCATTGAGAAACATTAACGCCAAAAATATTTGTTCGGCTTTGATCAATTTCTTTACTATGGTGGGATTACCGAAAGTCATACGCTCAGATCAAGGCACGAACTTTACATCGAAGATATTTAGTCAAGTGTCAGAAGTACTTGGAGTAAAACATATTTGTTCAACTGCTTATCATCCAGAATCTCAAGGTGCGTTAGAACGATTCCATCAGACATTGAAAGTTATGATGAAAACTTACTGCGAAGAACATCAAAAGGACTGGAATTTAGGTATACCAATGCTATTATTTGCCATCCGCGAAACAGTTCAAGATTCACTCGGATTTAGTCCATTTGAATTAATTTACGGTCATGAAGTTAGAGGACCCCTGAAGCTGATGAAGGAAAATATGCCCAGCGAAGAGAAGAAAAACACGAATTTGTTAGACTACGTGTCTGAGATCAAAGAAAGACTCACTGAGATACAAAAGTCTGCAAAGGCTAATCTAATAAATTCGCAAAGTAAAATGAAGAAGCAATTTGACAGAAACACAAAAGAAAGAACATTTCAGCAAGGTGAAAACGTACTATTATTATTGCCAATCTCGGGAGATCCGATGAAGGCAAGGTATCAAGGTCCTTATATGATACAAAAGAAAATAAGTGAAGTCAACTATGTTATAGAAACTCCGGATAGAAGAAAGAAACAAAGAATGTGTCACATAAATATGCTCAAGAAATATCACGACCGAGACGAAGAGTCAACAACTGAGTCAAACCCTTCTGGTGCTGTGGCGGGGAGTCTGGTGTCAGCATCGCAGACGAATTTGCCTGCACTGGGTAATATAAAAGAAAATTCTACAGGCACTTCGATCACTATGATTGCGTCAGGGGAGTCTGCAGCGGCAACATCGCTGACGAACTTGGCATCGCCGGGTGATACAGAAGAGGAAGTCAATCTCATCATGCCAAGAATGAATAATTCAAAGATATTAGAAAATCTTGATAGCCATTTCCAGCATGTCGATTCTGAACAGAAAGAAAAGATAAAAGAAATAATTAAAGAGCACAAAGGAATATTTTCCGATCATCCGCAAATAACTACGTGGGCAGAACATGATGTCGAATTATCTGAAGAAAGGCCAATAAAACAAGAGTCCGTACAGAATGAATCCAGAGAAGAGAGAAATTATGAAAAAGGAAGTAAAATATCTGAAAGATCATAACATAATAGAAAATAGCAACAGCAATTGGAGTTCACCATGCATTTTGGTACCAAAACCAGATAAAACTCATCGTTTTTGTACCGATTATAGAAAAGTAAATGGATTGACAACCACATCCCTTGCCGAATATCGAGACTTGCATTGAACAAGTAGGAGATTCGAAAATAATCAGCAAGTTTCACTTATTGAAAGGATATTATTAAGTTCCTTTAACAGAAAGAGCGAAGCGAATTTCAGCCTTCGTCACCGAAGAGGGTTTATTTCAATACAAAGTTATGCCCTTCGGAATGAAAAATGCCGCATCAACATTTCAAAGATTAGCTAATAAAGTCATCGAAAATTTAGACAACTGCGTCGTATATATTGACGACATAATCGTTTATAATAATGACTGGCCAGATCACTTGGAACAAATACGAAAATTATTCCAAAGAATCGGCGAGGCCGATTTAACAATCAACCTCAGCAAAAGCGAGATTGGGAAACAGTCGCTAAACTATTTATGTTTTGAAATCGGACATGGGAAAATAAAACCTATTATGGCAAAAGTTCAGACCGTTGTAAACTTTCCTGTACCTAACTCAAGAAAGGAACTAAGAAGATTCCTTGGTATGGATGGGTATTATAGAAAATTTTGCAAAAATTACGCAGATGTTGTACACCCTTTGACAAGCCTCACGAGCCCAAAAATAAAATATACTTGGAGTAATGAATGCCAAGTAGCTTTCGAACAAGTCAAAACAATGTTGGCATCACCACCGATTTTATCAGTACCTACATTTGAAAAGCCATTCAAATTATATGTCGATGCTAGCGGCCTTGGTCTTGGTGCATTGTTGGCTCAAGATGATGAGGAAGGGAACGAGCATCCATTATCATATTATTCGAAGAAATTCAATCATTACGAAAGAAAATACAGTACGATTGAAAAAGAAGGCCTAGCTTTGGTTCAAAGTTTGAGACACTTTGCGTATTTCCTCAAAGGCCGGCGAGCTACTTTTGTTTACACAGATCACAATCCGTTAGTTTTCATAACAGAATGAAAAATGACAATCAGAGACTTTTGAGATGGAGTCTGTTGTTACAGGAATATAATATTATCATTCAACATGTACCCGGGAGAGATAACATCATAGCAGATCGTGTGTCGAGAAGTTAAATAAAAATGTCATTTTTATTTTTTTTGTGGGGCGTGTTGTGTGCTAGGCAGTTTGTCTTCTTGCTTTATTATGCATTTATTATGCATTTTATTGTTTTGTGAGAACAATTTCCATTCCATTGTTGGAGCAATAACTTTTCCGCGGCATGCATTTCAAGCTCCAATGTCATACAAAAGTCCAGCTTGTCAGCTATCTACGGTACATGACTGACAACAGACATGTCATGTCATCAGACAATGGATGACCAAACAATTGGTAGCTGACCGTGAGCGAATCTTCACAGACGTATTTAACGCGGCATGAACAACGCCCGCGAGCCCAGTCTGGTCTCTCCAAGCGAAGTTGTCGGCGAGAGCTGTTGATGGTGTTTCAGCCTATCTTCTATGTGCGAACTATCATCGAACTGCTGCGGACGTGATCACCACGGCTTGTGGTCCTGGAAGAATCTGGAGACTCTGTTGGTGCTGTGACTGTCTTATAACTGTGAACGTACCATCTGTCCTTGTAAGGACTGTTCGCACCATTTATTTATTTTCACAATATAATTTATCCACATTTTTCATTTACATTTTTCAATCATATGTTTTGGGAATATTAAGAAGATAATAACCCGTAACAATGTTTACATGGTATGTTCAAAAAATGCAAACATCTTCATTGGAGAATTTTTTATGAAAAGATTTAAAATGCATTTTTTCATGCTACTCAAAAAAATGTAAACTTTGAATTTTCTCGAAAATAGCTCGATGAATTTTTTTAAAATTGACATTTCTCGACAACATGGTCTAAACATGACCAGAAACTGCAACTAGTTTTACTGGAGAATTTTTAAGGTGATAATCGAATTCAAACCCACCGTACCGAGTGAGCTTCTGCATGTAGCGAGGCCGAAAATGAGACACAGAATTATGTAAAATACTCCCTATGCATACTACGGATTTGCACGTCTGCCGAGCTCTACCTGATTCCTCTTCCTGTCAGACACGATCAAAGAAAGACACATGCTAATCTAATTGGACGCAGATTGCAGTTTTTTGGCAAAAATGAAATTTTCTATGTTTTCTCTGATTATAATATCTCTAATTAATAATTAGATTTCTCTGATTAAGTAATAAGCACCGTGTCATAATTATTGACGTGGAAGAAATGTCTTTAGGTCAGGATTTCCTATCATGTTCGTGCACCCCTGTCTATGAAGCTTAACACATTCAGATTTGGCAAGCCTCCTTTTGTCGGCAATCACAAGCATTTTGAGCAATTTCATTCATATTTACCGCATTTCGCATGCATTACCGATTAGAAACATGACAATAACACATGCACATAGGAAATTACCCAAAGATATTCCATGTCAAAAATTGTGACTTTGGCTTAGCACTTTTTACTTCATCAGAGAAAGCATCAGTCTGCGTCCCGTTGGTTTTTGTGTTTTTCTTCGATCGTGTCTGACAAGAAGAGGAACCAAGTAGAACTCGGCCGATTAGTAGTAGTCATAGGATGTACATAGCTCTCTGAAAGTTATATTTTCGGCCTCATTCCGTGCAGAAACTTGCTCTGACTGCCGGACTATAGCATAAAGAGGCTATTATTATGTGCACGCAAAGCACGACTTTGAAAGCGGAGGCGGTTTTCTGGTAAAGGTTGTAGGCAGAGGCGACCAGGGACTTAAGGCGTTTAGGAGGCGACTGCATAGAAAAACCGCCTCCATAGCCCTGTGCAAAACCAGGATGTATGAAGCCGAGTACCCAAATGCAATTCATTAGTTTGACGAGCCATTCTAAATATCAAAACTTAGTTGGGAACTTTCTAAGTCGCATTGACTGAGTCCTTGTAGAACGAAGCACAGTGTTTACTCGATGAACTTCGTGCATAAAATGTGTGGACATTTTATTTAGTTATAGCATAACCTACATGTGCATTTCGTGCAAACCATGGATATTCATGGAATTATTAGCTTTTTCATTCCAACTCTTTGTCATTAAATATTTCGAAAATGATTCGTGATATACAAAGATGTTGACCAAGGACCATACAAAGATGTTGACTATGATAAATTGAAGACATTTTAGTCTATTTGAATTAATTGGAATTAATATAAACTTTTGATTTGAACTGATGTATGCGAAATGAAATGTGACGTCACGCGATGTTTCCATCCCAAGGCTCTGACTTAGTTCTATAATTTTCATTGTTGAGCGTTATTTGGTAGACCTAAACTTGAAACGTTGATCGATAACTTAAAAAATGATGTGGTACGTTTTAATTGTAATTTTCGTGTATTTCTCTCTGTGTAAAAAAATTGTAATTTAAGTATTTTCATCACTGAAAATTACAATTTATGTATCTGTATATGTTGCGATTTTCTTATATCTTTCATTTCTCACTGCAATTTATTGCAATTATTGTATATTGCGGTATATAAATTGCAATTTTAGCGCAATTTGGTCGACCAGTGAAAGCAACTGCCTTACAAAATAAGTGAGGCCGGTAGGATTCGAACCTAAGACTCCAGTTTATATAGAACAGTTGCTCTACGAACCGAGCTACAACCGTCTATGTTCGACCGATGTCAATTGGCAGGATCAGGCCCTGACTATCACAAAGTTGTCATGACAATCCTCGTCAGTTCGTCCAGTTTCGTTACAATTGTGACTGCCAATATAAGAATAGTTGGGTCAGAATACTTAATTACAATACTTACACGCAGTAATTACTAAAAGAAAATAATAACATTTCTACTATATGTATATTGCTAATAAAAAACTGCACTTGCAACTTCAGACATTACGGATTTGTGTACAAATGGTTGCTATCACGACTCAGTGTGCATTGCTGCATCCGCTGATGAATTGACTTTCAATTTCGCAGACATTAAAAGCCATAGGTATTCATGGTGGCGTGACTCAAGTATAACAACGTTAATGAGATACCAAGCTAGCGGGAATGATGATGCTGCGACTATTTGTATTTATTAAATGTTTATGCCAAAACATTACTTAAAAATATCAAAGTTAAAATTTCCAGTCTACAATTTGACAATTCAGGGTGTAATGTAGGCCTACGTTGCGATTTGTAAATATCAGTAATGGGCTCTGATATCAACATAATCAATTTTGAAGCTTAATAATTGACGAAATTCGCACTGAAAAGTAAATTGAAACTTTATTATAGCCATAGCGATTCTGAATTTTTGGACGGAAACTTTCCTGTTCGTCTCGATAAGAATTCATCGCAGTATGAGATGCATAATTGCGCACTGATTTGCTCACAAGCTTAAGAGAATTGTCTATCTGTGCATTGAAATCAAAAGATTGCGTGTCATGCAAAACTACTAATTCATTTTTGCTTTTTAGCATGTGCAAATTTCAAAGTAAATTCTGACGAAGATTTTCTCGGATATTTCCAATGTCCATTCTTTTTCGAACCTTCCAACTACACGTATTGCTGCGGAACAACGGACCACAATTATTGCTGCGATATTGCATCGTGAGTGTTTTCAATTCAAATATATGCCGATACACACCGCACATGGACGTGGCAACGTGGCTTCTCTAATACACAGTGTACTCGCGCAAATGTGTTGTGCTCACATTCAGCTCAGCACTAAAGAGTGTGTACCATCCGTCGTCAATCGCTATCATAGTGGCTATATTAGGCTATCATGATATCGGCTGTCGCTCCACAGGTCAATCCGAGCGTAGCTATGCAGACTGACATGTGTCAAAATAGATTATGTCAGGACCTACAGCTCTATGAGAGGGTTGTCTATTGATTTTTAGGATTTATTTAGAGATATGCTATTTCAACATTACACTTGGTGTGTTGGGTAAGCCAATTATTATTGGTCTGGACTAATCAATTTTTGTATCTGGGCCAAATCTTTTTGAGAGCTCATGCAGCTCAAAGCCTGACAGAGTTTATCTTTATCTATATTGACTTTTGATGAGAAGTTTTGCCTGTGGAGCACATCTGTGGCTAAATAAAGACAGTAGAAGTGTCATATGACTCCATGAACAAAATGAACCAATAGGACGACCCGACTATCTTTACTCGGCCCATTCACAGAACTACAGGCTCTTTCATTTGTCGGTGTATAATTAGTTTAGGCCTAAGTATTCCTGCATTGGTTCTATAATCAGCAGATACTAGGGATGTGCAACAGCTAAGAATTGAAAACCGACCCGATCACCTTTTAACCGAGCCCGAACCATAATTTTGAACTCGATCCGAAAATCTTGCCCATACTAAAATACCCGAACACAACCAGAAAACATTAATTGAAAAATCAAATTACTGCTGCACTGTGGAAAATGAATTTCCAAAAATTTAGGTTTTGGTCTTTGTGAAGTGCACAAATAGAACGGCACCAATAATTCGATTAATTAGAATCGATTGCAATCAAGTCATTGTATATTGCATGTCGATCACAAATGCGGATGTAATAATAATGATGAAAAAGACATGTTTCTTAACTACATTGGTTAGTTACATGTATTCATCCATAACAATAGCACATAGATCCATATGCCCACGCACACCATAGGCACATTTATAAGTTTTAGATCCGCAACCCAAAAATAACAACCCTAATATTCTACAATCAACCCGAACACGATCCCGAAATAATGTCGTAAATCCAGCCCGAACCCGAATTCGGGTCGGGTCGGATTCGCACACATCTAGTGGATACAGGCTCACGAATAATCCAATTTTGAGTTTACTTGTTGAAAACTAAATTGCTGTTTGTGACTTAATTGTCGTCTATTTCTGTGACAAGCTCCACAGCTAGTTCTAAATATAACTTTCTTCATACCTAGCAGTAATCTGAAGAGGCAGTAGGAAGAAAATCTGTGACAATCAAACTGTGTCACATCAAATCTGTGTGAGTAATGAAAATATGACGAAATTCATTTGAGGTATTATGTAAGAAATTATTGCATGCACTACAGATGGAAAGTCTCTTCATACTTGATAGATTCATGACTTGTCGTCAGTAATTTCTGTTTAATCGAAGCATCAGATGACCGTATTTTAAATGCAGCGTGTAATATCTGTCTGCGGTTTGTAATCACGGCATGTAAGGACTTAAGGTTCACAGGAGTTTCAAATCTTGGAATACTGGCACATAAGTTTGAACCCGATGCATGCATCATTTTCAAAATATTTTTCGAAGTTTTTTTGAAAAATAAAAATTTTCTTCAAAAGCAATTTGCGGGTGTCCTAGGGATCGTGCGAAGTCGGAACAGGTGCCATTAGAAGTGCATTGATCTCCTCTTTCTTTTGGTTACAAATTTTTGCCACTTGGGGTCAACATTGTCCAGCAATGCTGACGCAAAAGATGTAGGTAAAAATTTCCTCAGGAGAGTACAATATGCATGAAAGGGCTAATAAGATCTGGCACACAGTGGAAGTCATAAATCTTCAGGCACAAGCCACGCCATGTGGATGATTATCCTGTTCAAACGACTCACGGCTCGTGGTTTGTAGAATAGTTAGCGTGCCTCCGACCATGCTGATATTCTGAAAAAGCACATCTACCTTTTAGTCTTACTGTCTCCGTAAGCCTACTGCTACGTCTGTATTCTAATCAGAACGGGTAAGTGGGACTTTTGACGAAACAAATCTGTAGGATCACTCATTTAATAATTTCATCATTGAAATTTCAGAAATTCTTGGACACTTATTTTGAAGCCTGCAAATGTCATTATGATATCGAATGCATCCCTATGGAGTGAGTTGATGATATTGAAATTCGACTCAAAATGAGTCCACAGATCTTTCGATTGATATTTCTCAATTTTGGATTTCAAATCTTCTTCTCATCTATATTGAAGAAAAATCATCATAGAAGATATCATGAAATAACTAAAACCTGTCATTTACCGCATTATCTTTTCTCAAAATCAGGAAAAGAGTGAATATTCTTCACAATTTGTTAAGTTACATTTCATCATCATTGCTGATACATGACTCATGACTCAGTTTAAAGAAGTCGTGATACGAATCTACGGATTTTCACGGGATAACGACCTTGGACCCAAATGAATTGAATTCCAGATGGCGCCCAAAATGGCCGTGATATCAAACTGATCTAGCCGCGTACGGAGCTGTAATGTCCTTGCAACAACGTTTTGAATTTTTGGAGTCAAGAAATCCATTTCTACGAGCTGATTCAATTGTACAGTAGGAGACCCCAATGTGGGCGGTCGATCGACAGCATTACTGCCGACAAAGTTTAAGCAAGCCTCAACCTTCTCTGGTGGTCACCACTGAATTAGACAGATAAAATTTTCTTATCTATGGCTTGCAAAATTTCCATCTAAATCAATAGTCCACCAAAAATGAAGATACACTAATTAACGAACAATATATTAAATTATGAAGAGCCAAGTTTCAAAATGACGCGAAAAATCGATTACTTCTACTACCAACAATTCAGAGTGAGATTTGTTAGGGTAACACACTGTTAACCAACCCGTTGGACCCCGGGGGTGAATAGAGATCCCCAGGGCTCCACACAGATCAAGGGGTGATTTTCAAAGGTTGGAGAAGATAAATATGGCAAAGTCCCCAGGAGTACCAGCAGCTGCTCCTTTTGTGAATCCAAGCCACTAGGATACTGTGATCGGATGTCATTAACAATCAGAATCTTCATAATTTATTTAGTTTTAATGCCAAACTTGTAACCAGCAGCTTACCTAACATTGTGTAATAGAAGTTATTGCTTTAATGGAAGTAATAGAATATAATAAAATAATCATAAGAAAAATATAGAGCATGTCCCAGAACTGTACACAGCTAAAAAAGCTTTAGGTCGATCTATGGTATAATAACTGACTATTCATTACTTGTGGGACACCATGCATGCTATTACGAAGGAGAAAAATATTCGTCTAATATTTTGTCTCGTCACAGCCGTTCGACCTTCGAGCACTTGCGGTAGATCTACAAAACATTTTCGTAAAATAATTAATTTTTGCAAATTAGACAGAGCAAAACTTATTCCTAAAATTAGATTTCACTAATCGCCGGACCTCTAATAATCGTTGACTTCCACTAATTGACGAGGTAAAACTGAGTTTGAAATAGCAATCACCACCGTTATTATTGGAAGAAATACGCTATTCATGCCACTAGCTGTCACGAAATGATCATAAAGTCTTAGTTAGGGCTGTGTGCTAGTCGCATCTGTTCACAATGGTGCACCAAAAGCTTAAACAGCAATTTTGCATGTAATGGCCGACAAATAGATTGTTTCGCGCCATGGCTTGTCCTTCAAAAATCTGGAATTTAGGACCTCAACCTTTTATCAAAGGTGTTAATACTCGTATATTCTAGAATTAAACACAATTTCTATAGAGTACTTGTGAAATAATAAGTACCAAAATAATTAGAAGCAGATTTGTATATGACTTTTTTAGCATTGTCTTGCTAATATTTATGGACTCTCATCCTCCTTCAACCGTCATAGCTCTAGCGGTTTCCTTTAAGATTAAATCATGACAGAAATTGGCAAGATACTCGCATGTATAATTACTTTTTGTGCACTACAATACATTCTACAATAAATCTGCAAGATGTTTACGGGAACCCTGCCTCCAAAATGTTTATTCGGAGAAACGTTCGGAATTTTGAAGCTTTCTGTGGAAACTTTAAGGCAGTTTCCACCCGCTCATGACGAATTTATCACATTTAGTGCTGAGCTTAGCATCTTAATCTACAACAACACGTAATATTCATGCATTATCAGCACTCGGCTGAACACCGATTATGAAGTCAGCATCATCCATTGAAAATGTTCAATTGCAAAGTACAGATGTATTTTGACAAATTGTTATATTTAAATGAAACTTTGTGAACCAGTATGTGTTTCATGAAATTAAATGAAAATTTAAGAATCTTTCACTAGATGACAATAAAAACCAACATTTGACAGAGAATAAATAGTAGGAATTTATGGGAAGATCTCTACTCACGATCCATCATATATTTGGGATTTCGGGTGGTATGCATCTAATACATTCCAGCATTATCTTAGTCTAGGATCCTAGGATAATCCTAGTCTGCAAATTTTTGTTTTCAATCAATTAAAATTTTCAATGGACATGACAAATTTTGCGAATATTCCTTTTGTCAAGACAAAGTCTCGTTAAATTTCTCTTTTCAGGAAAAGCAATCCTGCGAAGGATTCTGCAGATGAAATTGAAGGTACATCTGTTGGATTGATAATTGGAATTAGCATTGGTGTATTTTTTCTGCTGGTGACAGTAGTCGGTACCATTGTCACTATTGTTTGTTGCTGTTCTCAAAATAGATCTCGAGGAATTGTACGACAAGCACCAGCCACATCAATGATAACAACGAATTCAGGAGCTGGTGCAGGTAAGTGTTGAATTATTGTTGTATGCCCTCCATTTACTTACAAAAGATAATTATTGTTATCAGCTTCATACAATGCAATTGTACATTTTGCATTGCGCACTGTACGCTCTTCTCTTACATCTGTTCTCTATCATTTATGCAGCCTGTAAATTCAACGACCACAATCAAGCGAATAACTCAAGTGGCGCATAAGCATGTAAATTCTGTATAGCCTCATGTCTTGGATCAATGCCTCCATGGTACTTGGTAGAAAGGAATACTAGTGATTTATTAATTAAATAATAGCGGAATATTAGGTTACTATGCCACTGATCCATCAGAGTCAATAAACAGCACTAGAAGAAATTTGATTGAGGAACGTGGGACCTTGATCGGTAAATGTTACAGATTTGATGTTATATTTGAGTCAGAACCTCGTTCAGTCAGTCACGAGTCTGAGTACAGCTATGAGGTACTTCTAGTCTTTCCCTCCCCCCACATTTCTGTTGTTGACACCCGGAAGTGTTGCATCGTCAACGATCTTCTCTTGCTCCTACCTGCTCTCACTGACGTGGCATAGCTTTGAGTGTGTAAAACTCCTCTTATCTGACTTGTAGAACATTTACAGCCTCAGAATTAGACAACTGGTCGTCATTTGTCTGTAGACAACAATCACACGAAGTTCATGATTACAGCTGTACCTTGTATTCTAACTGAGTATCCAAGGTACCATTCCTTCATCCCAGGGTTCAAGTAAGACTTTTGAGTCGTGCTGTAGTGTCACTCAGTGACAGATCAAGTCTACTCTAAACCCAATGTGACTTTGGCGAAATTTGATGATTTTGGAAAACTTGAAAAATGTGGGGGGAAATAGAAGAAGTACCCAGCTATGCAAATCGTCAAGTCCAAAACTACACTCAAAGAACTTCTGAATTCATTGGTGGGTTATAGAAGTAGACTGTAAACTGTACACCGTTAAAAACAGCTAAAATAACCGTTAAACTTAACAGAAACGCTTCACAGAAAATATCCGCAAATATCTGTTAAAATGATGACGTCATAATCTGATGAGTGATGACGTAACGGTTAAAATCCGTTCACAACAGATGAAACAAGCGTCGGTTTTTGCTGATATTTAAAGTTCAGACTGTAAAAACAATGAACTAATTTTAGCTGTTAATTTTAATGGATATTTACAGTTTACAGTGTAGTTTTAAAAATTTTGCAAAAATGTCATCACTATTGTCTTATTAACTGATTGAAATCTTTTCACATGTGTATTGTGTGGTAATCTAAAATTTACATTTTCTGATTGTAGTAATTGTAACTCAAAACTCGACGGGATATGCAAACCAACAATTTGGACCACCTCCTGCCTATTCAGCTAATCCTGGCCAGTCATCGTATCCGGTGCAACCTACGGCACAAGTCTATCCGACTTATCAGCCTCCAGTATATCCTTCTCAACCTCCTTCATACTCCTCTGTGGCTCCATATCCTCCAACCAACGCTGCGTATCCTCCTAATGATCCTGCATATCCTCCTCCACCCACCGCGGAGGAGCCCAAGAGCTCCTAGGGACATTTGCACAAATCATAAAGGCCATAATGTTTCAACTTCAAGATCACTCCCTATCTGCTGCAATCCATTTTGGAAGGATGTCAATAGGTTATGTACAATGCCTGCCTTAATACTTATCGGTCATTTTCTTCATAACTTGTAAATGAAGATGTAATCAAGAATCATAATTCAAAGCTATATTGTTAATCAGGACTGAGCTCTAATTTCTAAGATCAAACTCTGATTATGAAATATTAATGTAGATGAAAAACTGTCAAAATGCTTTCTTTGAGAATATTTTTGTAAATACATCTTTTCTGTTCATGTCAGAAGTTCACTTCCATTCATGATTTGGTCATATTACTAGAATGATGACAAAGTGTGTTTGAGAGATTCGCACGATTGCCGTGGAGATTGATATTTGAATCCGCACCCCATCCGCATCCCATATATTTATCAATATATCTTTTGAAATTTTAACTGTTAGTTAAGTCCTAAAGGACTTTAATGTCCCCACAATATTTTCAGTCAGCTGCTTTTCGCGAAGACTCGATTTTTGCTGCAAATAATTTTAAATGCATGTATTGGCTGTTTTGATAGATTTTACACAAGTTTCACGTGTTCCATTTGTGAGAACATAATCCTGGGTTGTCCTGTAAGTTGGTATTTGGGGTTCCTAATGGGAGGATTTTTTATTCGTTTGGTTGCTTATAGTGGTGCTATTTTCAAGTAATAGGATGTCCATCAACATACAAAGACAGGGTTGAACAGAAATAAAAAATGTTCATATTTTGCTACACTGCCAGTACTTCAAAATGATCACTCTGTCACAAAAAAGTCGCCTGTCAAAAATTCTTAACTTATGTGTGTCTTCACTATATGTTTGCGGTCTACCAATGAGTGTTACAGCCATCGTTTATTGCTCAGTGGATCATGCCATGTTCATATGTGTTTATATTCCCGTTTAAATTTGTTAACTGAATTAATGTATCAATCATTAATAATTCTATCTTCAGCAATGCCGATAAAGAAGTAGAATATCAAGCGAACTTGGCCTTTATGTATCTTAAGTCTAGAATTGTTTCGCAGTAGAAATCGACTATATACACGTGGTGAAGGAAAAAGCTTTGAATCAATTTAGTCTACTATTACAGATATAGACTTCCATCTCGACCACTCATGTCACCGAATTATTGCACAAGAATTTGGAGGATGTTGACCCATTTGTGTATGGTGATGAAATGCAGCACAATGAACCATTTATTGAGGTACACTTAAATGTGCAGTTAAGGATGCCTATCAGATGAAAAAGAAAGTTCTGACAAGTCGCGGACAAGTGAAAAATCTGAGCTTTCATTATAACTATGACTGCAATGCGAGTAGATGGCTTCCAGTTGAATGATTTTGTATGAGAAATCTTTATCACACTGATCATGTATCCGACAAAAATCATTCAACATTTTCATGTGTTGAAAACTTTGTGGGCTGGACCCAACAGATCTTCTATATCGTAATTAGCTTAAAATCTAGGTTAATAATGATTAATCACATTTATCACGCAAGCTTAATTATACCACAAATAATTTTATCTGAGCTATCTATACTATTAGAGCTAATATTTGTAAGTCTCCATTCGGCTCTGCAGTAAAGGAGACTTGCAGAATTCTTCCACTTCAGACGTTCCTGACACACATGGAACTATCATTATAAGTCATTAAAAATTTTTGAGCGTGTGTTACTAATGTGAAAATGATCAGTATTGATATTTCATGCATTTTAAGTGGTGAGATAGGTAGGCTGCGTGATACTTTGTAATTCAACATTGAAGTTGATTGTGTGACATGATGTCAGCTCTGATTGCTTCTAATGAATGTTATAAGTCTTCAGAATCCACATAGAAGCGCTGTGGGAGCTGTGGGGATGGTCTCAACAGCCCACAGAATCCTCATATCCACGGCAACCCTAGAGATTCGTCTAAAGAAATGATAATACAATCGAGAAAATTTCATTGAAAAATCGACCAGCCATGATTTGAGATTATTGAGAGAAGTCGAGGATTGTTTCGAAATCTATATATCTGTTTACGAGGCCGTGGAGCCACTGCATGTGCCAATCGGCAGGCGGGAAAGATAAAAAAAGGAAACGACATATTATGATAGTAGTTTACATACTGAACAGCAATCATCAGTAACCCTGCAATTACACGGAACCAAACAAGAGCTATGTGAAAGCTGATGATGTTATTTAGATGAACATAAAATGAAGTTTCCCACTCAAGTGATGTGGTGTCAACTTGACCACAAAAATCATTTGTCATCAGTCATGGATAGGTGATAAGGTTGAAAATTTTGTGGCCGCAAAAATTTGCTCCATTGCAGTGACTCAAAGTTAGTTATCTTGAGATCAATTTGACACGGAGAATATTTAAGGTTAAGATCGAATTTCCTGAGATCTTGATCATCCTGAAGCTTACTAAAATATATTTGGTGCTTTCTCTTTCCAATGACTCTGGTTTTGACCAACTCGTTCATTTAGATTCCACAACCTGGCAAATAAAAATTTGAATTCTTAATTTTATGGAATTTTAGAAATTGATGTTCCTATTGAGTACCCATACAAAGATGATTTCTCTGATAATTTTACTTACTTAAGCTCATATGAATCTCTGCTCTTCTGATATCTTCAATTTCATTTGAATAATTTGATACCTTGAATGGCTATGAATTCTTCTTTACTATTCAGTATTTCATTAACATTGATAGGACCTACCGGCACTGCATGTAGGCTTCCAATGACTATTATTATATAGAAACTGTTGAACTTTGCATTATTTTGTGTAACGAAGTCTACAGATACAATTTCGTTTACAAATTATTCTAAAAATTGAATTTATTTTTTTAATTTGAAATCAAAATTTTAAATATTTTGAATCCACTTCCTTTCATACAGTTGCTCATTTTTGACAGAGAATTTGTCAGATTGAACACTTCACTCATGATCAAATGGGTAGTGCCGAAGGATCCCCCGCGCTTCTCATTGTTGAATCCTAATTCCGTTTTCATCAATAGACACGGAGCTAAAGAAACATTGATGCATTCCGATATGATTGGCTTCTATCTTCGAAACTTGCAGTTTCTGATCTGTTTCAAATTTCTGAGAGCTGAACATTATTCTGATCTGCTGTAGATTGAGCACTGTGATGAATTCCACTGAATTACATTATATAATGACACCACTGCATCTCTGTTGGAAACATTCAAATAAATCTTATAATTAATCGATAATGATGTACAAAATTAATAGAGTAGATGCTTTGTGGAACAGGACACAGAGAGCTAATCGATAGATTAATAGGAAATTATCTTAGTCTGAATGAAGGATTTTGCGCCAAAGTCAATCGAAATCAAGAAGTTGCAAGCAATTTTGAGTTAGGTAAAAATACGCTGATTGGTTTTGTCGAAGTGCGTGTCGTATTGCAATGAAATAACAGGCTTTTTCATGTACTCCACCTGAGCAAAAAGTCACGAGCGGCTGCTGTTGACACGTCTCAGGTAAGCTCTATGCATGCTCTAATTCTATGGCTTTAATTAATTTTATGGCACACTCTAATACTGGCATCATCATCGGCGAGCCACGCACTGGTCACCCTTCTGTGGATGCCACAGAATTAAATATTTTGTTTATATGCTTCGGTTTCCTGGAAGTGTGATCAATTCGAAATCGCCAGCACATCGCGGAACTTAGTAAGTGGACAAAAAGGAATTCCTAATACCTTACAGAGATGGGAAAGAAAATCGTGCGTCGCTTGCGGATTACTGTGAGTTCCAGCAAAGTGCTTCGATTGCCACAATTCCTTCAGTTTCGAAGAATTCAGATCATTGCGCACAAGTTTTCTCCATAATGTTGGCCCTTCCGATCATTACTAAAAAAAGTAGCAGGCGTACGAAAATTAGTTCACTTGATGATTCCACAATCCTCTTCGTAGTATTCCTCACTGCATAGTGCATACACTGAATCGAAGGCAGACATCAATGTGTGTTTTGGTGTGTGCGAAGTGATATCACAGCACGCATGCCCTCTCACTGGCTCTGGTGTCAGCGATGCCGGAAAAGGGGAGACAATGCCCCCTTGCCCTGACTGAGGAGGGCAAAGGGGGCAAGGGTGCCCCTGAACAGAAGTGTAGTTATACAACAATTGCTTTCGAGATTTAACTTCGAATTAGAAGTATTTCTGATGAAATAGTTTTCTTCTTTGCTCAGATGATTTTAGAAATATCGAATTAATTTTGAACAAACATTGAAATAGTTACCTCATTTTGGTAATGAAAAAATGCAGCAGATTTCAAAGTCTCCACTGTTTCTAAGTTCTTTCATTGACAAAATCTCATCAATCACCAAAGTGACACGAAAGCATGATGTTTTACGCTTATGTATACTCATGGACCCTGCACAAAAAAAATGAAGAGTTTAACGTTATCACCGCCGTTAGTTTAGACAATTTTACCTAGAGGGCAATTTTTATGGAAGAACAATCCATGTTTTGATCAAACACTTGTTAGAATGTCTTATACATACAGCGCAAAAAATTCATTAGGCGATACACACTGTAAATGTTACTTTGTACACCCATCCAACAGAATTGCTTAGTGGTTTTTCTCAAAATTACGTCTTTATGAGTCAACGCACTACGTAGCTTACAAGTGATGCCTAACCTTCTACAAGAACCAAAAATGTTGGCTCTTTGCTTCAAAAAGAGATGGAATGAAACCAAAAAGAGATTAGCAAGCGATTAGAATGTAAGTTCTATTATAGATTAGTGTTCGTCACTGCTCGAATGACCATCACTCGAGTATCATTCGAGTGTACTCGAATGAAACATCGATGTGTTTATGGGGCATCATACATAATGTAATACTAGTGTTCCTTTTAATTCAATATACCATTTATATAAGCTGAGATGTAGGTCTACAAAAAGCAGGTGCATATTACAAATTCTTAAAATAAATAATTTACGTAGACCTACTGATTCATGCGATCCTGCAAGATCGACTATAGAAAGTCTATCAATGTTTTACACACTTTTTATAAAACCGGCCTTACAAAAAGCGGGAAGTTTTTCCTCTTCACTGTATTGGTGTCATTAAAAACGGCTTCTTGCCAATAGATCAGCTATAGATCTTATTTATCTTGTTAAAAAGTGATGCCTGACATTTTATGACTGATTTACAACGCAAGTTACAGTCAAAAACATTCACTAGTTTTTTTAATTAGATTTATTCAAAGAAGCATTTCAAAGCACTTTTAGGAGATTTGGTGATAATCAGTTATCATACTTGCACAGCACTGATAAACCAGCGGTGCAGACTTCCAAAATCAAACTTACATGCTTTGAATTGAGATTATTGTGACTTAAAATGTTACCGACTCCTTAAATTACATACACGATAAAGATGTGTAATATTTTTTACATCATCCTATTCTTCCTTCATCACATTTATGGTTTTTTCTTTTGCTGCTCTTTGTACATCTGCTCAAGGTGCTTTTGTAAGTTCATCATCTTAAAATGCTTCCATTCCTTTGGTAGATAGTTTTGAAAAGCACGAACAACCCCAGGAAATTCTTTTTTCAGCTGCTTTGCTATTTTCTTCCATTTGTTTCGTGTTGAATCAAACCGTTTGAAAAGCAGTTGGTGATGTCTGCATCTCGCGAATCCATAGTCCTTCACACATATTCTATAAGCTGCCATTAAGAGTTTATGATGATATCGAAATTCTGTTTCTCTAGCCTCTTGTGCTCTGTGCTTAGCCATCAACATACGATTTTGTATTTGTAAATGAGCAAACTGATACGCATGATCTGCGCAACGGAGGAATCGTATGTGCAATCTTTTCAATTTGAATGCCTTCCACTTCGAGCCTCTGTGAATTTTACGAGCTGACATTGTTTTGGCGGGCTGACAAACAGCGGTATGCTCTTTTTGTTGTGCCTTCAGTGTGCGTAGAAGTGGATTGTAGAGACGTTTCAGAATTGCTTGATGATGTCGTATTTCATGTGCTGTAACCCAAGCAACCGATTTTCTAAATGTGTACACCTGAATCATAAATCGACATGAATCGTTGACAAAATTTTCAATTTTTTTTATCGCCGCTGTCATTTTTACAATTTCTTTTTCAGCTAGGCTCAATTGCTTTTTTAAGTGAAGCAGACGAGCTTGCAAACGAGCTTTATATCCCAAAGAGCGCTTCAACTTATGTGCTAAGTTACTGCATTTCTTCAATAACGACCCTGACTTTCTCTTGCGTTTACTATAGAAATCAAATGCGCCTCCAGTTTTCTTTGCCATAACATTACAATGATGGTAAACTCTCATGTAGGCCTCATATGATGACCAGGCCTTAGCATAGTCTTTCAAGTTTGAATAGTGCCCAGCTTTAGCCGTGGTCATCCATTGTCGGTAGCCACGAATTGATTTTTTCAGAATTTCTGCTGTAGAATTACTCATACAGACACATCCCGCATCTTGTTGAAGAGGTGGACATTTGAACACTTTGAAAGCAGGGGCATCTGGAAAGAAACACATAATGTGACACAATTCATTTAATTTGAAAGACTTCAGGATTATATATTTAAATTTAAAGCACTGTAAATGGTATTTAGTATTGTTAAAAGCCATATTTTATTTTTCAGGAAAGTACTATAGTTTGTCGATATCTGTATTTAAAATCTCAGTACTTACATCAGTGTAAGTACTGGTCATAAAAGTACTTACATTCAGTTAAGGCAAACAACTAGAACACTTTGCAAAAACACAGAAGTCATTTTTCATTTGAGTCATTTAGTTCCTTGCATTCATTCACTGTAATTTTAACAGTGAAATTTTGGAATGAGAACCTTGCTCCACCTTGACACTCAATGGATCTCACTTCGTTATTTGACTGATTACAGTATATTATATTATAGCACTGCTCATTTGCTTCTCAAATAAGCTCCCATCGATTTATGCAGAATCTGCAGCATCAGATATGCGGCCAGTATTCTTCCTGGCGACCTCGCTTGGAATCCCGGCTTGCACCAGCCTATTCTTCGCGGTCCTTCTCAGGCTTGTATTTGTAAGGAACAGGTCACTTGATGTAGAATGTAGAAACAAGTTCCTCACAGTTTGCTGAATGCTATGTATACCCAAGCGGGTGTTTTTATACCAGACGGGGCCTCGAGGATAAGGTATGCATGCAAGATAAAATGCCTTGTTGCCTTCTTGGTTATGAGCTTCAGGGCGATGCGACACGTACTCTTTGAATAACTTCAAAGGACAGCGTTCGGCATTATCACTGGCATACACTCGCGTGACCTTCGGATCCATTCTTGTGTTAGTAATACCAAAGCGTTTGTTTTTAGACATTCGCTCTGTGTATTCAAGAAAGTCACCATTTTCATCCTTTCCAGGGCGTATTTGTGAATCCTCACCGTAGTCCAAATCATATTGCTCTTGAGCTGCTCTTAAGCTAAAATGCAATCCAAGATGATAAATCAACGTTTGCTGAAGTTGTTTTGGATTTGAATATCCAAAAATTCCTTTTCGCCACAATTCATCTTCGGCTTCAATCGGTATATTGTTTGCTCGCTTTTTGGGTTTAGCAAGACCAGCCTTAGCTGACAGTTTCATTTCAGCATTTAGGACCATGCGCGACTCTTGAAACTGAGGATCTTTGAATAAGGAGAAATTAAAATTGTAGTTGTGTATGAAATTGTATTGAATCATCGCTCCAAGCTCTTTTAAAGTTGACGGTGGATACCTGCTACCATATTTGTGTGACTTTGGTGAACCAAGCATTATTGTGACAAACACCAATAGAATTGTGTTCTATTCTATAAAATCAACATAAACAGTCTGAACATTTTGGCATAAGCCTTAATTATGAGTGTTTAAGCTAGTGGGCAGCATTTACATGTCATGCAATAATAGGTAGGATTAATGCAAAAAATGCAGTCATACTGAAAAACGTTTCAAAGCCCACATAAAGATATGATGAGATTATCGAGTCTACTCAATAAGATTTCTTGCATGGTTTCGATAAGTGTTAACAAAATTCATATGAAATAGTTTGTTCAATCCTTCCACCCCTCCCATAAAAACTTAGTAGCATATTCTCTATGTATGTCCGATTCATTGTGAACAGCATGAAATGAACAGCAGTCGACAACTGAACCCTAAGATAAACATTAAATTTTTTAAGTTTTTGTATTGGAGGAAAGACAGATCATCTTCATATTTTTCATGATATATTCCAACTATAAGATATTTTATATAGCGGGATTTTATTATGCGGGATTTCAACTATTTCTCAGCATGACTGCATTTCTTTTATCAATTCTCCTATTGCACTGCATTTTAACTTTGTAAGTAGAATAATTGAATATTGAATTGCATCCTCAGTTGAAAAATGGGAACACACCTGAATAGCTACCATTTCACTGAAATTTTAGGAAATTTCACTGATTTGCTAGTTGCAAATCTCAAATTTTAATGTTGCCATAGTTTTGCTTGATTCATGCTCTTTCTTTATAGCTCATGAATAAGACTTGTGCCGAAATATTGAACCTGTTAAATGAATTTTTATATAAATGTAATTTTATTATTGTCTTTCAAAATAAATTTCGATAAATTTCGATTTAACTATGACCATGACTGAACCTAAGAGAGAATGCGAATGACATTAAGTGGTATGATTTACAAAGAGAAATCGAATTAGAAAGATTTGATTCAAGTAAATTCAAGCAAAATGTACAATATAACAGGAGAAAAAATGACTACATCATTATCAATGGGATCATTTTCACAGGAATGTCTGAAAAAGTGATAATTGTTCTATGCGATATTGTTCTAAGTGATAGTGAGGAAGCTTAGAACGTAGGGACCTGCGAATCGGCAAATTTTTAGTCGAATGGAATCGAATCGGATCGTGATTCGCGAAATGAATCATATAAAATTTAATTAGGTCTACTTTAGCCTATATCCGTGTTGGAGTTAATTAGCCAGCTATACGGATAGCCTTTTATGCCTATCAAATAAGACATACAATCTAAAATAATCATACAATTTAGATGGCTAATGAAAGCTGCAATGGCACTTTGGCTGTCATAAAGAAATAAGCAGTCAAATTTAGTGTCTTTATTTTTATGAGAAAATCAAAACCCATTGCAACACTTTGTATTGACGCTAGAACATTGGTTGGATGGATGCTGATTTGACAGCATGTCTTGAAATGCTGATTGGTCTTGCATTGCCAAATTTCCCGTTGGTAACTTGATGATAAGGACTAGGTCTGTGACCTCAGGTTTACAGAAAAGAAGTCCCTTGAATCTCACGCAGGACTGGAAATGCAACCTCCATCAATCGCTCTGTACTTAAATCCTGGAAGGCGCCAATTTTCATGAACAAACAATCAGAAGATTCTATAATGTTTATCGCAATTTTCAAATTAGAGAGCAATAATGGAATTTTGGCAACCATCTATTGATGCCTACAGTTTTCCATGTCATCGCTGTCCGCAATGACCATCTATAAGTTATTCAGGACGAATTCAAAATTCCTAATGAAGACCTCTCGTAAATTTTCACTGAAGTTCACACAAAGTAAGGATTACTGAAGACTCTGAGCACTTGATGTTGTTTAAAGTGTTACAATAAGACATTTCCCTTTCGGTTTGCCAAATTTTGAAGGCATATCAGAAATAAAGAATATTTTCACAAAGCAATAGCTGATGGAGGACAACTTTGACCACCGACTCGATTTCACCGCTATGTTTCGGATACGTACCGAAGGGATAGTGCCTTACTTCATAAATTAGCATTTTCCAACAAGAGTGTCTTTTACTTCAGCAGCGAACATGAACTCCGCAATATCCAATGATGGGCGCTAGAAAATCAATATTTAAAATATAGAGAATCTGGCTAAAACACCAACACCGCATGCTGGGTGCGCATCTTTATCGAACTAAGTTTTAATAATGAAAGCAACACAGTTGACTTCATGTGTTTAATACCCGAGCGCTTTCGTGGCCTCTTGTCAAGGGTGGACGGCCAAGTGTGAACATGTACAGAGATGGCTGAGAAACATTCAATGATAACTGCCGCCAGTGACACCAACCAATCAGTGCCAAGGTAAAGACAATGAATAAAGGAACTCTTTATGTACACATAAAACAGGTCGCCTCGCAGCTATGTACAGTGCTTCCAATACAGGCAAAGAAAAACGATATTTACAAGATGATAAAATAGAAAAATATGTACAAAGTGGACGGTACTGAAAAGATTCACATTCAAGTATGTGTCGAGCGATAGAACTTTGAGGTGCTGTTCTAGATCGCGGTCTTGTCTTTCTATCCTCAAGCCACCTAGGAACATGTTCTCTCATTCGGACCCGCAAAGTCCTCTCGGTACGTCCGATGTAACTGTGTCCACAGTCACATTGAAAATTATAGACAAGACATGAACGACCTTGAGGATTAAGTGGATCCTTGAGAGAACGAACAGGAAGAGGCTTTGTGGAGCACACAACAATGGGCTTAGCAGCAGGAAAGCTGCTACGCGTTACAAAATTCAAACGTCGCTTGAACAAACTCAAATGGCGATCACCAACAAATGGGATCCGGATGATGACATCTTTTGGCTCTGGTCCATATACAGTCTCAGTTATAGGACTTGGAGCCTTAAAACGATCAATAAAATACGGAGGATAGCCATTATCAATAAGCACACAGAGCAGTTTACGAAATTCTTCGTCTAGGAAAACAGGAGAGCACAATTTCCTGACTCGATCAAAGAGACACTTGACCAAATTTATCTTGTAGGAAAATGGCACAAAACTATAAAAATGAGTGTACAGTCCTGTCCACGAGGGCTTCCTATAAACAGAAGTCAAAATCTGTACATCTCTCTTCACAAGAACGTCTAAAAAAGGTAGTTCCGCATTACTCTCAAATTCACATGTGAACTCCAAATTCTCATGCATTGAATTCAACTCTGCTAACAATGAAAGCGCATCTTCACGTCGGCTGTGTGCTTATTGATAATGGCTATCCTCCGTATTTTATTGATCGTTTTAAGGCTCCAAGTCCTATAACTGAGACTGTATATGGACCAGAGCCAAAAGATGTCATCATCCGGATCCCATTTGTTGGTGATCGCCATTTGAGTTTGTTCAAGCGACGTTTGAATTTTGTAACGCGTAGCAGCTTTCCTGCTGCTAAGCCCATTGTTGTGTGCTCCACAAAGCCTCTTCCTGTTCGTTCTCTCAAGGATCCACTTAATCCTCAAGGTCGTTCATGTCTTGTCTATAATTTTCAATGTGACTGTGGACACAGTTACATCGGACGTACCGAGAGGACTTTGCGGGTCCGAATGAGAGAACATGTTCCTAGGTGGCTTGAGGATAGAAAGACAAGACCGCGATCTAGAACAGCACCTCAAAGTTCTATCGCTCGACACATACTTGAATGTGAATCTTTTCAGTACCGTCCACTTTGTACATATTTTTCTATTTTATCATCTTGTAAATATCGTTTTTCTTTGCCTGTATTGGAAGCACTGTACATAGCTGCGAGGCGACCTGTTTTATGTGTACATAAAGAGTTCCTTTATTCATTGTCTTTACCTTGGCACTGATTGGTTGATGTCAGTGGCGGCAGTTATCATTGAATGTTTCTCAGCCATCTCTGTACATGTTCACACTTGGCCGTCCACCCTTGACAAGAGGCCACGAAAGCGCTCGGGTATTAAACACATGAAGTCAATTGTGTTGCTTTCATTATTAAAACTTATTGGAAATCGGCATTGCTTTACAACATTTATCGAACTAGATGGAATAGTCACAAACGACTTGTCATGGGAAATGATTTGTGGTGATCATCAGCCCACACTTAAGAAGTCTAATTCTCTCGAAGGACCAATTGCGTGACCCTCATCCTCAAAATGTCTAGACATGTCGCCACTTGCAGTCTTTTGGTTTTGGGCTTGCTTGCGGATAAGGAGTCACTCTTGCAAACCTCACTGTCCTTGGTACTTGGTAGGAAAATTGAAGAAAGAATAGCGTCGAGATTCACTATATATACTGCGTCATATTCACTGCGTCTATAGGCATATACTCGTACATAAGACGCAGTATGAAAAACTTCATTCAACCTCTCCATCAATCAGTTGAAGCTAAAGGTGACATCTTTGAGCAAAATATTTTGATCCAATGAATATAAAGAGCTTATCATGCGGATTGCTATCTATGTCAATGAAAAATTGATCTCTCATCAAAGTAATTCTTCAAAGACCAAAGCATTCCCATTCACTCTGCAGTAATTATGAAAAACTAAAGGAAAAGATCGAAAAAGCTAGAAAAATCCAGACGGGTTCGGTTGCCGGTATCCATCTTTGACTCGAATCTGCCTTTTCTTCATTGATTTTTGCGCCATCGCGCAATTGCTCCACTACGGATATGGTCAAACCATCGTACAGACTTGTTGTGCGGATCTCAACAGGAATTTGAGCCATCACCCTCACGGAGTTTCTGACGCCGCTGTTGCGAATCTTGTCATTATATTTGTTCGTTTATTATCACGGTGGTAAGCCAACTACGCCTCTATGAGGCGCTGCGGGGAGGATTACTGTCTTGTACACTTTGATTTGCGATCACACATCACTCCAATCGATGGATCCCTCACATACACATCGATATGTAGGTAAAAAACTAAAAACAAATCACCTTGGCACCCGCATATCAACACAAGACAACCAATATCAACTAATCATGATTAGCACACATGTCGCCTACATATTCATGCTTTTAGCTTGATGATATAGGGATGTTTATGATTACAGCACTCGAAAAGGAAAATTTTTCCGCAGTTTTTTTACTAAATATTGCTTTCAACACATTATTGATACTTCGTTTAAGTCAATCAGTGATACTTAGTGAACGCTAGTGAACCCTCATGGAAACACAATGAAATACAATGATCCATTATGCTTCAGATGCTAATATAGACGGATTTTTGAAATTTGAATATTTTTCCTTGGGATGCTCTGCAATCCGAAGTCAGCTCATTTTTTTCTGACTCGTTCTGTAGACGAGATACTTTTTATCACTCCGACAGCGGCGGATAGTACCGACTCTTTTCACCCCGATCCGATTTGGAGCATGGATTCCTTTTCGGGGATAATTTATGCAACGGGTTAATTATTAGCATCATTGAAGATGTTGCTGAATAAGCGAATGCCGGTATCTAATATAAGATTGCGTTTGTTCAAAACAGAAGGAAATTGTTGTAGACGCACATTGTGACCGACAGATGATTTTATGTACTCTAAGCAGAAAAATTTCAATTTGAATGCTTTCAATTGAAGATTGCAGAAAACAGGCACTGCATGTTTCATGATTCCTCTTACAATTGTTGTAAATCCTTCCTTATAAATGGCTTCAAATGCCTTGACACCGACAATTTAGATGATGTCCTCTTGACAATATTAGTGATATGGGAATTCCATTTTAAAGCCTGCGACATCAAGGAATTTTGAAATATTATCTGCCGGCGTTACACAGCTTGTTTTCCCCCACCATTTAATTTTTCCGCGTGGATTTTCTAAGCTTGATTATACTTGCTCCCCAGAACACTTACAACTTGTTACAACTTTGTTACAATTTGTTAACAAATATCGAGATACAAAGAATTGCTTGTCGAGTGAATGGAACAACTACAACTATTGAAGATGACAGGACAATCGATAATGCCAATGAAAATTCAGCTAATAACGAATCAATACTTGAACCACAAGCAACAAACCAGACAACAATTGAAACACTTACCGACGAAGAAGAGAGCCTCAAAAATAAGATGACGCAATATATGATGACTTATATGAACACAGACAATAGATCCGACATCAAGAAGATACGTATCAGTAAGAATACAATCAAGGTGATTGAGAAAATCAATAAAGTCATAGAACACATACCTACACAAAACATAACGGAGATCAATGCGCTGATTTATTCAGCAGCAAAAGTTACACAAGAAATTGTTACAGATAATGCAAGAACTATACGCATACAACCCTGGAAACAAAGATTGTTGAATAAAATAAATACTCTCAGGAAAGAAACAAATCAAATTAAGTCAGCTATGGACAATAACGGAAGACTACCACACTACTTGGTAAGAAAATATGACATGAATAACAGATTCATTGAAGAAGCATATGAAGATGCCAAACAAAGGTTAATTGCGATCAGTCATCGATTAGAAAGATACGAAGAAAGAAATGAACAAGTCCGAATAAACAGGTTATTTCGAGAAAATCCGAAGAAAGTATACTCACAGATAAGAGGCAGAGATAAATCAGATATAAATGTAATCGAAAATGCGGATGGAATAATGGATTATTGGAAAGACATATGGGAGAATGAAGGACAATACAATACCGAGGCTGTATGGCTAAAATTGATGGAAAGAAAATACGAAAGTCTCGCTTATGAAGATGACGTAGAGATAACAGAGGAAGACACAAAATTCAAACTTGCAAGTATGGGAAATTGGAGAGCAGCAGGCCCTGATAAAATACAGGTGTTCTGGATTAAGAAACCGAATAAGTCACATGAAAGACTTGCCAAGTACTACACTGAGTTCCTGCGGAATCCAAGTATGATTCCAAAATGGATGGTCAATGGTAGAACAGTACTTATAAAGAAAGATGAAGATAAACCTCCAACTCCAGACAATTTCCGGCCAATAACATGTCTCCCAACCCTATGGAAATTGTTCACTGGAGTAATAACAAAAAAGATAAACCAACATGTAAAATCACAGAAGATAATACACAGCGAACAAAAGGGCTGTCGTCCACACTGCAGAGGCACAAAAGAACAACTTGCCATAGACAGAACAATCACCGATGAAAGTAAAAAACGGAAGAAGAATTTGTCAAACGCATGGACCGATTATCGCAAGGCTTTCGATTCCATTCCACATTCATGGATCATGAAATGCCTTGACATGTACAAAATCAATAAGTCCATACAAAAAGTGATAATAACATCAATGAAACATTGGGAGACGAACATTACACATGGTAAGCAAGTTATTGGAGCAATAAAGATCAAAAGAGGAATTTTCCAAGGAGACTCACTCTCACCACTGTTGTTCTGCCTTGCAATGAACCCACTGAGTGAGATCTTACATGGAATAGATAAATCGTATGCACTTACAAGGGGAAGACAAATCAACCATCTGTTATACATGGACGATTTGAAACTATACGGGAAAACCGAAAACGACATTAACTGCCTCATCAACTCGGTTAAGATATACAGCGATGATATTAACATGAAGTTTGGAGTCGAAAAATGTGCGCGACTTATAATCCATCGAGGTAGAGTAATTGAAACAGACGGATTTCAAGCTGAAGAAGCACTAATAAGGGATGTGACCCAAGATGGATATAAATACTTGGGAATTCCTCAGAGAGAAACCATACTTGATGATGTGGCAAAAGCAAGGGCAACAAAAGAATACAAGAGTATCGTTCTGGTTACTCCGATATTCAAAGCTGGCTCGAGAAGCAATATATCAAATTACCGTCCTGTGACCATCTCAAGCACAGTGTGTCGCATTATGGAACGCATCATTCGCAGACATATCATAGATCATTGCACGTCTTTGAACATTATTTCACCGACTCAGCATGGATTTATCCCTCGTCGATCAATTGAAACCGCTCATATTGAATTTTATGACTACCTTACGAAAACATGTGATAATTTTACGGATATCGATCTGTTACTCTTGGACTATAGCAAAGCTTTTGAAAGCATACCACATGATCGCCTTTTGTCCAAATTACAATATTATGGATTTGGTTCAACTATGTTGCGTTGGCTGAAGAACTATTTTCATCAGCGAACTCAATCAGTTTTGTTCAAAGGCCATGTCTCATCCCCACGTGTAATAATGAGTGGGGTAATTCAGGGTTCTGTCATAGGCCCGATTCTGTTTACGTTATACACTAATGACATTGACGAAGCAATAGTATGGGGCAAGATTGTGAAGTATGCCGATGATATTAAAATTGCATTTGAATGGTCTAGAGGCTCCAGTGAATCCGAGAATCATGCGCAACATCAGCAGGATCAAGATCGACTCGAAAGGTGGAATACTGACAACGGTTTGAACTTGAATGTAAGTAAAAGTTGTGTTGTTAATTTTGGTACTAGAACATCGGATATGCGACAATCATATATACTGTGCAACAGAACGATCCCTGCTACTAGAATTTTCAAAGATTTGGGAATAACTATTAATGATAGACTTTCATTTGATGAACATGTTTCCCTGACTGTTAATAAAGCACGTCGAATGCTTGGCATGATTTCCCGTTCATTCTCACAACGGGATATACATGCATCAATCAATCTATATAAGACATACGTCAGAAGTAAATTGGAGTTTGGTAACATACTTTGGCAGCCTTATACACAGAGAAATATCAAACTTGTTGAAAGTGTGCAAAGACGAATGACCAAAAGACTACCTGGCTTTGGACATCTCCCTTATCGTGAGCGGCTATATAATTTGAAGATTCAATCATTGCAGGCTCGTCGAATTCGATATCATCTCATTTTCTTGTATAAAGCTGTCCATGGGTACGTTGACCTCGATATTTTCAAGCTCTTTGATGTTGTAACAAACTCCTCAACTCGAGGTAATCACTTCCGACTTTACACAAGCCGCTGCCATCACAATTATCGCAATTATTTTTTCACTGGTCCAGCAGGAATTGCCCAATACTGGAATATGCTGTCAGAGGCAAAGTAGTTCAAAACTTTCAAAATTCAAAGTAGTTATTGAGAGGCTATTTCAAAGACTTGATATTTGGTAATTACTGGAAACAATGTACGCTCTCTTATTAACACTTTTTCTTTCATTCCGTGACTCCACACCAATAGCTTGACAACTTGTGTATAACTCTTCTATCATGATATGCCTGGTTAGCCCTTTAGTTGGGCTCTGTATTTGTTTTCCTTGAATCAAATACAATTATTATTATTATTAAGAGGAGATTAAAGAAACTGCTGAAATCGAAGTTGTACGCCAAGAATATGATTGAGGCTATAAATGCATATGCAGTACCCGTAATCAGCTACACTGGAGGAGTGGTGAAATGGACAGTACAAGAACTAAGTGAACTCAACCGAAAGACACGTAAGATACTAAACATCTACGTGCACTCCATCCAAGAGCCGATATCGACCGTCTCTACCTACCGCGGGATCGGGGAGGTAGGGGGTTGAAAGATCTGGCGGAAGTCATAGAACAAGAAGACAGAAGCCTAACAGAATATATACAAAACAGAAACGATGACCCACTGCTGGCAGTGGTTAAATCGGGCAATTTGTACAGGCAGTGACAAGATACCTTAGAAGATTGGAAGATGAAAGTTATAGAAGATCGATACCATAAATGGAAAGATAAGATAATGCACGGACAATACACAAGGCAAATGCTGGAAATAACATCTAGGCAGGCTTGTTACGGTTGGTTGAAATCAGTCAATTTGAAAATTACCACAGAAGCGTTACTAACGGCAGCTCAAGACCAAGCAATCAATACGAAAGCACATGCAACATATATCCTGAAAACCAGCAATGATGCAAAGTGCAGAATGTGTAAGTCAGCAGATGAGACAGTGTCCCATATACTCACAGGATGCTCAAAACTGGCATCAAAAGAGCACCTCAATCGCCACAATGAAGTTGCCAGAATGATACATAGAGACATCTGTCTACAGTATGACATCAGCGTATCGACAGAGCCATGGAAACATATCCCGATGCCAGTAGTTGAAACAGACATGGTGAAGATCTTATGGGACTTCGAAATAAGAACCGACAAGAACATTTCAGCAAGGAGGCCCGATATAGTGATAGTGGACAAAGAAGAGAAGATGGGATACATAATCGATATCGCCGTTCCCGAGGATAGAAACATATGCAATAAAGAGCGAGAGAAAGTAGCAAAGTACCAAGACCTGAAAATAGAAATACAGAAGCTGTGGAAGATTAAAGCAAAAGTGATACCAGTAGTAGTTGGATCCTTGGGAGCCCACACTGACAACCTTAAGAAGTACCTCAAAGAGATTCCCGGTCGACACCAAGTACCTCAATTACTTAAGGATTATTAAGTAATTACTTACTCAATTACGCACTCTGGATCTCCCTGAGTCCTGGTAGGATTCCGAGGTCCTGAGTTACAACCGACCATTGTGTGGTCGTGATCCAAAAAAAAAAAAAGCTCCCCGGAATTACACTTGTAGCGTTATTAGATTTCCGCTTTCTTGATGTATATCTCGGGTGTCTTTTTGGCATTTTAGACTTTGTGCAAAATGGTCTCCTATATAGTCCCGTCAAAACTGTCGAAGGGAAAGCCACAAAATGAAATTGTAATAACTGAAGCGATTTCAGTAACATTATGATTTCATGTAAATCACTCTTTCGACGCGCCTTAGAAATAATTGAATGTTACAATAATATTATTTATATATTCGCTTTTTTCAGGTATATTGTGAAAGTACGTTGTCAAAACAGAGAATACATGATCTGCGAAAGTGAAGGGAAAAGTGATTGTCAACGTCAAGGCGTAACATAAAATCGAATGTGAAACATGCGGAGCATATCGGTGAAACAGCAAGAAGTGGATGGTAAAGAGGGAATGAGCATCAACAATCAACAACAGGCAATCAAGAAACTCAGTTTTATGGAAACATTGTGAGGAGTGACACGGAAAGAACATACGGAAATTCAAGATGGAAGTGATCGGCACCTTCAATGACGCTCTGACTATAGACAGACATCTGATCAGGACAAATATCTTGCTTGATTGATGAAAGAAAATAGAAATTTATGCATGAACAGCAAAAGCGACTGGAACTATATAACCATACAACGATTACAGATATCTATGTAACTTAAGGATTTCAAAATTATTGACTTTTATATAATATCTGTATTCACGTCTTTTTCAAAGTGCTATCTGACGAGGCCTGTCCGGCGAATATATGAATAATATTGTTGCAACATTTAAGTATTTCTAAGGCGCGTCGAAAGAGTGATTTATTCATTTATTTTATTTTGTTTTACATGAAATCATAATGTTATCGAACTCTTTCTTTAGTTCAATTTATGACTTATCAAAAGATTTCAGGAACATGTAAACTCTATGTTTCTTATAAGATGTTAGCCGAAACTCAGCAGACCTACTTAGGCCTCCTTCCACGAACTGTCAGAGTATGACTTTTTATTGACTGGTTAAAATTTTTAAGGAAACCTAGTTTTACGAGATATGTTGCTGGAAAAATGTCTGCTACTTAAAATCCAGTTTACGTCTTTCCTTTGGATGGTTTTATCAAAACTTAGCCCCAGGACCAATTTCATCTCGAACCATATTTCGCCTTACATCTTTACTGAGATTCAAACTGAAGATGCAATACTGAGATATCTAGGCTTGGAGCTTCTCGGAGACTATTTGGCTTTCGCTTGCATCTCTACTAAGATTAAAACTGAATTGAGAATATGACATGAGGCTTTTACAATTACTTATTGGTCATATTTTTCCGAGGGGGAAATTGGAAATTGAGTATTTGTGATTTTCAGGAAAATCAACAAGACACCAGTATGAGAAGTTTCCCTGTTTATAACAATCAGAAAATCCTTCATTCAAATCACTTGTAAATGTCATGGATCAAATGACTAAATATACTCATAGAGAGGCCTATTCTTTCGTAATTGCAAGAAAGCCTATTCTACTTACCCTTTTTCTTTGCACTCTTTGCGTGAGAGAATTGTAATATTGTCAAAATGCAGATGAAAGCATAAAGACCACATTTGATCATTATGCTATATGAAAGAACCAATAATGATATATTTACTTAAATCACCACATCAGACACAACGAAGTAAAAATAAACTCCTAAAGTTGATAAATGAGAGACTTATCAGCTGAGTGAACGCACGTCGATGTTATAACTGAGATAGGCGTTGGATCAACTGCCAGTATGCTGGTAGAACAAATTTCCACAAGAACATATTTCTGTTCTATCAATCACTGGTCAATAATAGGCAGAATGTTCATGACTCATTTCTAAACACATAATTCAATGTAAACACGTAAACACGTAATTCACACACAATATCCATCTGATTGATGAGGAGCTTGTAAATAAATCAATTCAAATGTTCCGATAAAATCACTGGTTTTTGAAATTGAAGACTTACTTGTGGAATCCTCAACAAACTGAATGACGTCATTTAAAAGTGCAATCATTACAAACTTATTAACGCCTTGGGTGCGACACGGTGAGAACCACCAGCGAATTTGAAATCGTTTCTGTTTATATTTCTAATCGGCCGGAATAGGACTTTCAGAAAAGCAGAATTTCTACTTTGCGCTTCTTTGATTACAATGGGCACTAACATGACAAACCACGTTGTTTGAAGTTAAGTCAGTGAAATTGATCACGTGAATGTTGCGTACAATTAGTATCACCATTAGTATGACAAGCATAACGCCTTCGCTTTGAGTACTGCTCATTCTGCAAATATTGCTACCGGTATCAATCGGATCATACGAACGCTATCAATAATAGTGGGCACAAAGAAATCGCATGTATTGCTGAGGAAACCTGTCATCCTTTCCTTCAGAGGTTGCAAGTGATCAAAGGAATATGTTTTGGCCAAGAAATATATTCCAAGAACACAAAATTACTCATAGTCCAATATAATCAGCTAGCCTACATGTAGATTGCTGAGATCTGATATTCGTTTCAGTTTAAAGACTGCCATACAGCTATTGATAAGCAGGCTTTACATGTAGGGTAAGGCAATATGTTAGAAGGTCTATTGTACGAGTATACTCACTCAATCAACAAAACTTGAAAAGAGGAAAATGTAAGTCTGCCGATCAACAAACTCGAAAGAGTTTATCTTTATGCATTCAAGGTGAAATGTTTGAAATACCAGATAATGAAAGGTCATAGTTCATTTAAGAATGTTCACTGAATTCTGCCGTTTGATGAAGAACAGCAAAACATGACCATACAAAAAGGACTACTTGAATTACATGACAGGCATCGGCACATACTTAAGAAAAGGTTTGTCGGGCCTATACAGTGAGCAGAAACAAGCAAGTCTACAGAAACGAATTTCATGAAAAGTTATATAGAGATCATATGCACTATTTTGTAAATGCCTTCTACAGTCACAACACATTCATGGAGCATAGGCCTACTCGTACTTTGATTATTTGATGTTAAAGCAGACTTTTTCAAAATGAGCTCAGAAAATGTTATACTGAGTTGCAGCTCACGCTATATTACTTGCGCATTAGTATCGCATTAGCATTCTCATAATAACTTCTTTTTTAATAATCAATGACATTGTCTCCAAAAATTAAAGCAAATAGCTTGCGTGCGCAACAAGAGGTTCACGCTTCTATATGATTTATCTAACAAAACATTTGTCATTTATTAATGTAGCTACAATGATGTTGTCTCGTTGGCAGATACGCAAATGCATCTTCAGAAGGAGATTTCTTCAAACACAGCACATGCAAAGAAAATTTGCCCCGTTATCTCACAATCTAATTTTATATTTTGAACCTTACATCATAGCTTTAGGTGAAAGTTGAATACAATTGCGTATTTTAACTTACTGTACTATTTGCATGCATGAACATCTTTTTCCATGTTGTGCCCGGAATATCATTCTTAGTTAATCAAATAATGTTAAAGAGAAAATTGCCTATATTTTTTTATATAAATCCTTCTCGGTGCTGTACAGAGATCAAAAGTCTTTTCTGGAGCAAACTGATGGTTCTTATAGATTTTCCATCCGCTCCTTTATGGTCAACAATAAAAACTCCACCTCAGCCATATACCTAGATTCTCATCTAGAATCGCCATTCCATTCAGCGTGTACCTTATAATTAGTAATTTAGCTAATTTTGCTGTATAAATCCTCACTTACAATAATGACAGGTAAGGAAGAAGGTGGATTATACATCAACATATTGAGCTCTCAAGTAGACATTGCAATGAATATATCGTCTTTGCTCGAGTATTCTTCGAAATAATTTTGAAAGGTTTTGAAATTTGACATTTCACTGGCAAAGAAAATGACATTAATAAAAACTCGAAATTTCGAAATGATTTTTGAAATTTTGAACGCATTTTTCAGTGCTGTCAATTTTCCAATTTGATCATGTCGAAATGAAGACAGCGCAATGGTAAATTTGATCATAAATATAATGTAATTTGAATAATATCCATTTTAATGGTGTTAATCGATAAAAAAATTAATATCGGAAGCAAGAAACTTGTTTCACACTGCATGAACGCTTCATGAGAGAGACTGTGTTGATAGAGCCTGCTCTTGCCGTCTACCATTTTGCGGTCGCAATTCGGTTTCCAGCCATTGAATATTGTTGTGTGTAATATCATTTTATTGCTCTATTACGAAATTTGGTGTGATTTGCTATGTCGGGTAATTCGTTTCTTGAAAGTCATCGCCAATTATCGGTTTCCGCAAAAAACTTCCCTTATCACGTGATCGAATTATCATTCACACTTCAGTTTAAAGCACCAACGTGCGCTTTCTATGCCAGCTCCATAGTTCATCACAGTTTAAATTCCATTGCTTTGTCCGTACATGAATGTCTATAGTCTTTTGTACCTGAGTAGTAAGGAATCCTCCCACCTGCGCACAGCCCCCCCTCTGGATCGTGAGTTGGGTTGTTGTGGTTCTGGGTCGACCGTCGTAGTTGTTCTTGGGCGGCGGTCTATGTTTTTGGTGTGTATGGGTGTGTGTAGGGTTGTTTTGTGTTTAGATTTGGTTTCCTGATGCAATTTTGCGTCGACATGTTGAGTTTCTTGAGTGTAGGTGTGGTTTAGTTGTGTTTTTGAGTGTTTTTGAGTGAGAAAATGGCTGTAGCGGCTAAACGAAACCTCGTACGTGAAAATGGACGGCGGATTTGTTCTTTTTGGCCAATTTTGCGTCTAGGAGAGTTGTTTTCAGCATCATAGGGCTGAAAACGGAGAACTTCGAACCCCCCCTTCGGCAGCGTTCTTCCAACTTTGGTTCTGGGAATGGTAGAGAGTCGTGCAATAGCTCGTTTGAAAGCTAAGAGTGGTACAAATTCATTGGAGAGCACAGTTTGGTCCTATCTTCCTTTGCTGAGGCTTGAGAGTGACATGTTAGAGAGCCGTCAGAGGGTTTTTGAGTGATAAAATGGCTGTAGCGGCTAAACGAAACCTCGTACGTGAAAATGGACGGCGGATTTCAACTTTCTGACCAATATTGGGTCTAGAGAACTTGTTTCTAAAGTCGTAAGCCAAAGAACGAAGAACTTCGACCCCCCCTCGGCAGCGTTTCTTCCAACTTTGGTTCTAGAGATCGTAGAAAGTCGTGCAATAGCTCGTTTGAAAGCTAAGAGTGCTACAAATTCATTGGAGAGCACAGTTTGGACCTATCTTTCATTACTGAGGCTTGAGAGTGACATTGAGACTTTTGGTCATGTTACAGAGCCGTCAGAGGTTGAGTTTTCTGTTTTGGGCTCCAGCGGGCGAACGAAGCATCGGACGAGAAAACTGAGACCAGATTCGGAATCAGCTTGATGTCATTGGTCAATGAGGAGCACATCCAATGAGAATCCAGCATTTCGCTATAAATAATGAGGTTTTCAGAGTGACAATCATCCTATCTTTGAGTCGCACAAGTGTCGGACGCACGTTCTCCCTCTACATTCCTATTATATTATCCATCTGAAATGGTAAGTCGGAACCTTCCTTCCTCTCCTTCCTTGAGTGTTAACTTAATAGCATCTCTTTTATTTTCAGGCATCTACTACATCTACTACATTTACAAGACAAGATAGTGTTCAGACGTTACAAGGATCTCTACAATCATATCGTCTTATGTTGAGGCCAGTAAAAGAGACAACAAAGACAAATTTAGACAAGCCATACGTTATTACGATCATAGTATAGTATTGCAAACGGGAATGATTCCTTCCACTGAAGTGAAGATATTGAACAATCAGTATGGGGAGACTACGTAGTCATTCCTGTGAATCCATACATTCATCGCCAACTCGATATTATTGAAGAGTTTGCAACATTAAATATGGACATCCCTACTCCCCTTAGCAAGGAATGGAAGGCGAGAGACGACAATGATACTCCATATAGAAAGATATGGGATGGTAAAAAGCTTTCTTTACCACTATCGCATTGGTGCTCATACTATAAAAAGGATGGAGATCAACTGACACCCATCAAGTGAAGACCTCGCAGAAGGCACTTGGAATATTGGTTTTGCTATCAGAGGAATATATTATGGCTATCACCAGAACAACAAATTAGCCTCTATATCAATGCATGCTCAATCCATCCTATATATACTAAAGCAACCAGACGTTCATGACATTATTGATCAAATCCTCAACGAGAGCGGTACAAAGCGCAAGTCAGAGAAGAATGCTGCATGTAAACTCAAGCCAAAGAAGGAGAATCAGTAGTCCTTACCTATCTCTACCTTATGACAATTCGCTCATGTGCTTTGAGTGTCGTAGACGTGGACTTATCAGATACATTTTACTTCTTCGCTGCCATCATGTTATTTGTGTATTTTGTCTTGAACAGCGTCGATGTACTTCATCATTTTGTAATATGTTATAGGACTCTTTATCAGATGAGTAAAAATTTGTAATTTCCTTTTTAGTCATCTATCATCGTTTTTATGGATTGTGAGGGTGAACTTGGACAGGAGCTCAGTGCTATTGCTATGACAATTGGTCGTATCAAATGTTAGTGTCTACCATCAACATGCCAAGTATGATCCCAACGCTGATAGCTGGGCGAGAAAACACATCCATGGACTTAATCAGCAATACTTGTAAGACTTTGGCTTCTCTAATGAATGTGCTCTTCTTATTGACTTTAAAAGATGGTTAGCAGCTTTTAATGTTGTATGTATCTTTTGCAATGATCCTACTAAGGAGAAGAAACTATTTCCAAATCTAATCATCAATGATATTCTACTTCCACCTTGGGATAGTAGAGTTAATCAACACTATCATGAAGTTACTAAACGTTTTAAGGAATTGAATGTTCCTATTTTAAATGTTCGTTGTAGTCGCTACATTCATAATCAATGCTTTTTTCCTCCATATCTCAACACTGCCAAAGTAATGTTTGGTCATCATTGCTCTTTATATGATAGCTACCAACTGTATCTATTTTATCTGTTTCAAACCCAAAATTTGTAATGCATGCTTGTTAAAGTCGTTCAATAAATGCTTTTTGAAGAGATTTGTTATTTTCGTGCAAGGGGTGGGATAGATGAAGGATGATAATGTCATTCTCAAATGATTGTGGAACATTCAGTTTTCATAGACGAAGCTTTAAGGGAACTATTCAAGATTATGTGATAACTTTTCATAAAGATGAGATCAACATCAAAGCAGGTATTGGTGATACTAGCACTCTATTTTTGAAGTTAATGGATACGTTTTCTAATAGAATTGTAATGGCGAGATTAGTTGCAAAAATTCATTTCAGCCATTTTGGGAAAGAAGAGGTAGAAGATCGTTTCTTCCACTTTGCTTCCCATTCAATGGAAGTTGTAGATAATCCCGAAAAATTTTTGAAAGACATATGGGAAACATTGCATAACGTCTTGATGCATTTAACCATTATGGTAGCAGTCTAGTGATTGAAGCGATTTCACATATTCACATTCAAATTTGTATAAAAGAAACTTAAAGATGCAATGGTACTTGATCGTAGAACAATTGGTTTTCGAGTTGTGTCTGCATACTCTCGAAGTATATTCCTTCTGCACATGTGTCTATTATTTAGAAAAGGCTAGCAAGTTCATGTCATCAAAAAGACTTGCCTTAGAAGTTGTTAGCAAGAGTGAAAATATGTGCGATGTATGTAAGCGAAAGAATGGAAGTGAAAACGCATCTTTAAGAGATGTAAGGATACTTTCTGCCAGCGCTGTTTCATCCGATACTGTATTCACTTTTTTCAATGTAGTCACTGTGATATAGCTCATTTTGAGTGTCACTTCTGTCATTAAACTTAGCACCTATGCACATTTGGAAAAATCAAGTTGTAACAATGGTTAAGAGAAAAATGGCGAAACGCAAAAGTCGAAAGTCTTCAAAATTTTCTGAGGCCATTCGAGCTCTTCAACGAATGAAAAGAAATCAGCGATATAATGCTATACGACATGGTAATGATAAATTTATTCGAGAAATTGTTTCTCATGTGAAAAGTTTGATGACAGAGAAATTATCACCAGAACAACGAAAGTTACTTAAGCGACATACTACAAAATTGCGATTCATCTCCAATCCTAAAGTTACCCTTCAAAGAAAGAGGAAGACTCTAACACAAAAGGTCGGTTTCCCTTCAGTGTTACTTCCGCTGTTAGCTCCTGTAGCAGGTGACCTATTGGGTAAGATCTCTAATCCTGAGCGTTAATTATGCAAATATTGAATCCCAAAGTATTAAAATGGATTTCAGACTTCAATGTGATAAAGTTCTGACTGTATCAGGTCCATCCCATGCAGGTAAAACTGTTTTCACTCTGAATTTGCTAGATAAAAGAAGGGAGTTGTTTAGGGAACCTATCAATCGAGTGATTTGGTGTTATGGCACTTATCAACCGTCACTCTTTCAGGAATTGCAACGTCGTAACTTTATTTGAAATGAAGGAATTATTGCAGTGGATAAACTTCAGTCTAATGATGTCGTTGTATTGGATGATCTATTAAAAGAAAGCAAGAATTCTTGAGATGTTACAGATATGTTCACTCGCGCAGCACATCACAAAAGATGCTTTATCATCTATATCACGCAAAATTTGTTTCCTGATGGGAAAGAAGCCCGCTCACGAAACCTGAATATACACTATTACGCTATTTTTAAGAATCCACGAGATAGAAGTCAATTTGAAATTTTAGCGCGACAAGTTGCGCCAAGAGGTTCAAAAGCCTTAACTGAAATTTTTCAAGCAGCAACTGAAAAACCGCACGGCTACTTATTTATTGATTTTACACAAGAGTGTCCGGAAGAATTTAGATTTCGAAGTGATATTTTGAAAATGCTTATGATTATCTACAAACTATGAGTTCTTATTCTCGCATGGTTGTTATTCCTCAGGATGAATTTGTGCAATTGACTGCCATGCAACAAATACGACAACCTCTCGCAAATCAAATTTGTAAGAATGAATTAGATTATCAGCAAAATGTGCATATCAAAGATCCTCATCGTGCTGTATTATTACAATCGGAAGCTGTCGAAGAATTAAATTGAAGAATGAGATGCGTGATTCTGTTTCGACTGCTACACCTTTAGCATCTCGCGCACATGCAATATCCCTTTTCAACAGCATTGAACCATATCTCACTGTGAATGATAGAGGTGAAATCATTTCAGATGATAATGAAATTATTAACGCTTCACGCTATTAAGACTTGATTCAGTATGCAACACGCAGAAAGCGCCGTCAAGGCTATGTCCCACCTGGTTGGTCTTACTTTCTTAAACTAATGAAAAAGCACAATGTTCCAAAATTTGCTTTGAATAATGAAAAATTGAAAGAACTTGATTCTATTTCAGCAGTTGATGCTACTTCATCTACTTCACCGGTTAAGAATAAAATGAAAATGCCAAGGAATTGGTTTAAGAGATCATCTTCTAAATCCCCTCCCACACCAATCAAGCAAACAAGGTGAAGAGAACGACGTAGAAGAACTCCTTTAAAGAAATAAATGTTCTCAGACTATTAATATGAAGCAGATGTGTTGCTTACTATGTAATGAGCTGCCGGAAGTAAATGTAACTGTAACTTGTACCTGCTGTGCCAGCTCTCACAATGAGACTCTTAAGCAATGTAAACGTAAATTCCATAAATCCTGTAGTTGCTGTTAATGCAAAAAGTTAAAAAAGCAAAAACATGAGTAGAAGGAGAAAGAGTCAGTTGTCATCGGATGAACTTTTAAAGTCAATCTATTGTGATGTAAAATCTGCAGGATTTGCATCTCTAAAGATAGTCAAAAGCGAGCGGTCTTCCACACTCACAAGTTAAACAATGGTTAAAGGGTCAAGCTACATATACACTCCACAAACAAGCAAAAAAGAAGTACCGGACCCGTCATTATATTGCTTATGACATTGATGAACAGTGGCAAGCAGATTTGTGTGACGTTGCTGATATTTCAAAACATAAATCGGCACACAATTTTATCTTAACCGAAATTGATATTTTCTCGCATTATACGTGGGCTCGACCTTTAAAAACTAAAGAAGGTAAACGAGTAGCAAAGGCATTCCAGTCAATTTTCCGAGAGGGTCGTATTCCAAAGAGAATTCAGAGTGATCAGGAAAAAGAGTTCGAAAATCAGCATGTGGGAAGATTATTTGAGAGATATGATATTCAGCTGTTTAGTGTAAAGAGTGCTTATAAAGCTGCACTCGTTGAACGTTTTAATCGCACATTAAAAAATCGCTTGTGGCGACATTTTACTGCCAACTTGACACAGAATTCGACAAAGGTTCTACAAGATACACTCCATGCCTACAATCACTCTATCCATCGTTCTATTGGACTCAGACCAGTAGATGTAAATGCTGACAATGTAGATAAAGTGCGCGAATCATTCCAACGTAAACGCACTCATGTGAAAAGTGATGTGAAAATTGGTGATAAAGTTCGTATCTCAAAAGTGAAAAGTGTTTTTGCTAAAGGGTACCTTCCGAATTGGACAGAAGAAATTTTCACAGTTTCAAGCATCAATAAAAAAGACTCCCCAACAACTTACAAGCTGAAAGATTGCGATAATGAAGAAATTGATGGTAGCTTTTATCGTGATGAGATTGAGTTGGTCACTCAAAGTGAAACACATTTAGTAGAGAAAATCATTCGATGTAAAAAACGACAAGGTGAAGAATGGTGTCTTGTTAAATGGGTCGGTTATCCTTCAAGTATGAACTCTTGGATGCGTCGTGCAGACATCTTTCATCTACGTGATCGTCAGTAATTTATGCAAAGATATAACTTGTAATGTCAAGGTCTAAGTTATGAATCCGACTGCATCGTTTTATTCACGCCCCTCCTATCTAAGTGGCGTGGGTGCAATTTACAGCGGCGCCCGCCGTCAACGTGGAGTTAGCATATTTGGTGCGCTGAAATCTGTTGTAGCACCTCTCTTATCTACTGTCGGAAGATCTTTAAAACGAACTTTTTCGATAATGTTGTTAATGACATTACCAGTGGCAAAAATGTAAAGAGTAGTTTACTAAATCGTGGGAAGGAACGCGTTTTAAGAAGATTGCAGCAAACTTTTAATGCTACTCAACAAAAGAAAGCACCTAAACGAATGAATGTTAGAAGAAAAAGAAAACAGGGTGGAAGTGGCAAGAAGCGAACTTCAAACACAACTACGAAAAGGCATTCACGCAAACGTCGCGCGTGCTGTAATCTTTCATCAAGTGCTAAGCAACGATGCTGTCATAACTTCTAATCATGGAGTGCAAAATTCAGGCTTTTGTTTGTTTGATCAACAAGCAATACAAGCAGATATCCTTAGTTCAAGTATTGTAGATTATCATCCTCGTACAGCTGAGAATGCTGGCCCCATTGAATTTGTTATTCCTGGCGCTAGCGATGATTACATTGATTTGAGTTATGCGATGGTTGATGTGAGGTTTAGAATTCAACAAGCAGATGGAACTGCTATTGACGATGCACATAAGGTTGGTCTGAACAATTTACCGCTGGCTACATTATTTCGCGATGTTTCTCTAACTATTGGAGAGCAACAGCTGGAAGGTGGTCAAAGCGATAATCCCTATAAAGCATATTTGAATGCTCTATCACAGTTTCATCCAGCAGCTCAAAACAGTCATATGGAAGCAATGGGATGGTATAGAGATCAAGCAGCACTATTTGATAGTGAGACAAACACTGGTTTTGTAAAGCGATCTGCTTTGATTAAAGATAGTAAAGCATGTCAGCTATATGGTCCACTTAATTTAGACTTCTTCAGACAGTCAAAGTTTTTACTCTGTAATACCAGTATGCGACTCAAACTTACATTGAATAAGCCTGAATTTTTGTTGAATGCATTTGCTTCAGTTGTGAAATTTAAAATTCATGTGGAAGATATTACAGCATACATTCGTCGAGTGGTGGTTAATCCAAGTGTAATTAGAGGACATGCTGAGGGATTTAACCGCAACAATGCTATTTATCCCATTCAACATACAAAGCTTCTCACATTTACTATTCCTAAAGATCAAAAGAGTCTTATGAAAGATGGTCTTTTTCCATCGGAAGCGCTAAAGCTCCTCATGGTAGCAATGGTTGAAAATGATGCATTCAATGGTAATGTCAAGAAAAATCCTTTCAACTTCAAACACAACAATTAAAGTGAAATTGCTTTGCGTGTAAATAGTGTTAGTCATCCTGGCGCGCCCTATAAACCAGATTTTACTTCTTATCAATTTCTGCGTAGTTGTGTTGATTATATGAATGTCTTTGGCTCCTACAACACAGACGATACCAACGGACTCACAATGAAAGAGTTTAAAAATGGATATACTATTTATGCATTTGATTTGACTGCTGACAGCGATATTAGTGCACCTTATCGTCAAGCTAACGTTCCTCATAATATTCGCTTGGATCTGGAGTTCAAAACAACGCTAACAGAGAGGATCAATGTATTAATTTATGCAGTCTTTGATTCAAGTATTGAAATAACTAAGTACGTGACGTAATTCTTCACTATAATCGCTAATGAGTTGGTTGAATGCTGACGATATGAAGACTAAAGTGCAGCGTGATGCAAATGAGGCTACGTTGAAAGCTTTTGATAATGTCTATTCGCTAGATACCTTACTGACTACTATAAAACAGTATCCCATCTTTATCGTATTGAACACTCATTCACCGAATTTAGGAGGTGAGCATTGGAGAGCTATCTTTATTGGAAAAGACAGACGTGGTGAACTATTTGACTCTGTTGCTCAATCTCTGAATATACCAACACAGCAGTGGTTGAGAAAGCATACTCGTCAATATCAACGAAATGATTGCATACAGCAACATCCACTTTCATCAACTTGTGGGGCTTTCATATTGTACTTCATCTTAAAACGTTTACATGTATCTCGATTTGTATCTGTTATTCAAAAGTTTTCATGTAATCCATCTTCTAATGAAAAGATGATTTGTATGTTCCATAATGATTTGAAATAAAAAGCATCATGTTGGAATAGAAATTGTTTTTATTTTACAATCCGTTGGTTATGTACATCCTCAATTAGATTGTCTAGGATCGTATCTAGTTGCATTTCAGATTTCAGTGCAGTAATGATAACTTTACTATCATGAAAGATTGCAACATGTACAGGTAACCAGCAACTAATGAGTGCCGCGGGAAAACGTTCTGGTTCATAACACAAATTGAAACTGCTGGTATGAATCTTAAAAACGATACATCTTCACTCAATTGAGTAGAGATCACCATATTGTCCACAGGCAGATTCGACATCACACACTTTTCCCTCTTCCATATCCGTCGTAGTAGTTTCTGCAGCTCTAAGCGCATTAACCGCGCTGGTGAATGAGACAGGGCGCCGAGAATCTGAACAGTTCCATTTGGGAAGAATTGAAGATTCCGTAAATTGCTCATCTTCACCTCTAACATTTGCGGCCGATCCGGATAATACTAGCTGTTTTGAATTTGTTGATGTAATGTTGCGAGATCGATTTTCGTGTAGAGTCTGATGCGTCGGAGAATGTTGACGATCGTGTAGTGATGACGTCAATGATGACGTTTTCATGATGAAGAAATGAGTAAATAGAGCGATTTATTTTCCTTTTATACTTTTCCCAACTGCCTTGATGAAATGTGAAGTAGATAGAAAGTTGTGAATGATAGATTTGAATTCGCTGTTTGTTGAGTCGTAACCATATGCGATTTCCTATGCGTGAGTGTTTTTCATATAGAAGTATTTTAAGTCCTTCATAATATGATTTAGAGACTGAAAATGTCGATATGATAAAGCAAATACTCTTCTTACATTTCCAGTATTATCTTTGAAACATACGTTTCGTTCATGATCAATCTCAAAATATTGTAGGAAATCCAATTTCCAAGTCTTCATGATGGAGTGTGACATTGTGTTGAAGATGGTGTCTGATTAAGATTTGCGTAGCAATGCGATGAACTCGCGTCGAATGAATGACATAATGGAGCGATGTACACATATTTTATATTTTTCTCAATTACATTTGCGAAATGAGAAATAGATGGAGAGATAAGAATGATAGATTTGAATTTCATTTCTGTGATGTTGAAGCCAAACTTGATTACCCAAGAAGATGAATTTCAACGTTTTGAAATATTCCAAATCCCTCATGATATCATTAAGATTGAAGACTGTCGCCATGTTAATGTAATTCCTTTCGATGTATTTCCACAAGAATTCTTGAAATGAACGTTTCCATCGCAATCAACTTTAATATATTGTAGAGAGTCCAAAATCCAAGTCTTCATGATGTTATGCAAATTGGTAATGTATAGATTACCGAAATGAAAATGTCATTCTATCATGTTTTGCTTAGCAATGTAGCAACAAATAGATTTGTTGGCAATCGAGCTGCTAGCTTTTCTACTCCCATTGATAATACATAACAGCTGAATGGAAAGTGGGAAGTAGGCGTCACGCAAGTTGTTTACAGCAACTATGTCTATACTTTTGATCATGAAGTGATGACTATTAATATGAGACGTACAGATGCCTATCAGTGTGAAGAGGGATTTCGAGTTTACATTCCGAAATGGCCGAAGAAAGATTTCTCAACATGTAAAAAATTCGTATTTGATTTCCTGAATAAAGCATGTAGACACATTGTCGAGTTTACTCCCCACAATGGTGTATATGATCATATGTATCATGCAGTTGATAAAGATTGGATTGTTGCTTTGAGTCCGAGTTTAAGAAATGATTTAGGTTACTTTGCTAGCGCCTTGACAAGCTATGATAATTATAAAGCTAATTACTATCCAAGAGGTTGCAAAAATTTAATTTATAAAGAGAAAGCCTATTATGAGAATCTTATTCCGAAAAATGAAAAGACGTTGGTGAAGAAGATTGTGATTAAGGCAAGAAAGACGAACATGACTCCTGAAGCATTATTGAAGAAATTTAATTATCTCCTTCGAGTAGATGGTGAACAAGTGGCAACATTAACTTACAACAAAGGGTCTAATAATATCGTAATCAATAAACTAAATGATGATGATCTAGTATTGGTTTGTTCAGAAGATTTTCATCAGTTCTTGCGGCATCGTTCTGCAGCTCTTCATGGAATATTTAACATGCGCTATCTGGGACATAATAGTTCAAAACAATTTGATACAGAATGGTCCGTCTCTTTATACAGAGAGTGTATAGATCCTTTAGGTGGTATCCTGCATAAAACAAGTGTTGACACCTCGCATTATCACTTCAATGAAATTGGCTATAAATTATTTGAATAAAGTGATTAATGAACAGCATATTTTTTTCTGAAAAAGAAGAGTTCTGTCTCTTAGTGTAAGTGGGAAAAATATTGAGCTGATTATGGACCCTAATGGACATTTTGAGATTTGATCAAAATACTTTTAAAAGTGGTACTGTAACAAAAGCTAGCGCGAGCATATCGTTATCGTGTTGTATTAACTATTTTCAGATATATTCCAATATTGGTGAAGATGTACGTGTGGGAGATGTTGAAGCTCCACTTCTAGCAATGATGCCCTACCAATCAAAAAGCAATAGTACTCTATCTCAACACACTTTTCAGAAAGTGCATTATACAAACTTGAAATCAAACTACATACCACAAATTGATATTGCAATTTATGACGATGCTGGTGCGTTGATTCCTTTTCATAAAGATGCTGTGACAAGCGTCACACTCCATTTTCGAATGAAGAATTAATGCAAAAGTGTGGAAATATATGTTTCCAATGTGAATGATATGGAAAGTGAAAATAAGGATTCGCTTCTAATTTACTTACCCAGTAATGGTAATGACTGAAAAATTTCTTCTATGAATAAATTTCCCAATAATAAACCATCAGACCATCGAGTAGAATTAAATCGTCCATTACTTCTAGAAGGTGAATGGGAAGTAGGTGTTTCCAGCATTTGTTATGATAGTAGTATTCAGAATGTGAATGAATTGGAAGAAATGATATTGACTCCTCGCACCCATGATGGAATAACGATGAATAATGCATTCAAGTTTCCATGCAATTTAACATCAGATGGAAAGTGGAACTATGAATGGATTCAGATAAAATCAGATTATTATGGTCCATTTGGGAATGAGAAAATTATTAAGGCATTCAATAGTGGCAATGCTTCCATCATGAAAAATAAGGGTCAGAAAGTTTATGAGTTTACTATCTATGAATGGCACGGGAGACACTTCTATCGTTTTCTCTCTTTTACTAAAGGTCCTACATTGAGGTTGGATAATGAATTCTATCCACATCTCGGTTTTGGACACAGTCTGCATCTGACATCAGTGGCTATTGCAAATGGTACAAAAATCTATTCAAACCGAATAATCAAATTTCATTATAAATTTAAAATATTTGATGAAGATGTTGTAGAATGTGAAGAACGCATCATTTTGGAAAAGCGTGGTGTCAAGCCTTTGACACTTATTGAGTTAGTAAAACGATGGAATGAGACTGTGGGTAAGAAGTATGGAGAGAAAGTCATGGCTCGGAAGGATAAGTTGGTTATTCAGAAATATAATGACAAACTTACAGTTTATTACTCTCCAGCCTTGCTTCATTTTGTAAGACATGTATCGTCTATTATTGGAAGCGGTTTGGTTTATGCTTCTCATGAATATCACACTAAAGCTGATTCAGTTAATGATGAATAGTGGGTGGACATCTATGGTGATCGCATCAAGAAAATTTACCAATCTTATCAAGAAACTAAAGTTAGTATCAATACAATGCCGAGTCTATACAATCACTAGACGAAATGACTTGCTAAGTCTTACTAAACCTGATCAGATTCTTGCAAAGTCTGATAAGAACTTATTTTATTTAAGATCTTACATTTCCTGACCAGAAAGTACCAGACTTACTAAGTCTTATATTTTGCAAAATAAGATCTTTTCAGATCTTACCAGTTGATAATTGAAATTAAGAAAAGTGAACTGAAATTTAAAACTTGAAGTCCGATTACAGTTGAAAGATCAGACGATATCAATGGTTTTAGTTCTTAAATGATCTTGCTGGAACATCAGTGCACTAGATATATGTAGAGAAGCGCAAAATATAAGACTTTTTTCTACTCAAAAGATTTCTAAAAATCACAAATAAGATCTTATCAGATCTGATCAGATTTGCTAATAAGACTTAGGACGACTGGTACTTTCTGGTCAGAACTTGTAAGACTTCCTTAGTAAGATTAAGTAAGTCATTTCGTCTAGTGATACAGTTGAAAACTTTATTCGTGTCATAAATCCATATATACAACATAAGTTGAAGCAAGTGTTGAAAAGTAGATATGATGCAAAGGCAGATCACATTTCGTTTTCAATTAAAAATCAAAGTGCTGTTCTGAAGCTGGGTGATCACATTCAATGTCAATTGAGTAAAAATTTGAAAAAACTCTTTGGCTTTTCAAATCTACAAGAACAGTTTGCTACTTCATACACGATTGGTGTAGGAATACCAATGACACTTGATAAACATGAACGACATCTCTACATTCAAAGGGATCTGATTTCACCTATTTCTGTTGGTGAGAAAAAAGAATATATTTAAGGTAATTTCATTCATGATAAAGACGCTTCCTATGGAATCGTTGAAAAGATGTTTAAACCTATTTTCTACCATCCTGTTATCAAACAAACTATCCCGTCTATTTCTCTCAAAATTACAAATGGTTTACATGAGTGCATCCATGTGAAAGATACTAAATCCCTCATAACTTAAGTGTTTCGGAAGACAAAGTGAAGTCATTGTAAAATTTCACTGAAATTAAAAGATATGTATGAAAAAGTGTTTTGAAGAAGCGTTGACAAAGTGGGAAAGTTTTTTCACAGATATAGTGGGAATGAACTGAGTGTAGGCATATATTCACAAGAAAGTGCAATCTAAAGCGATACATAAAGCAACAATAAATATCAACAAAAAACATCATCAAAATACTGATTTAAGAATGAATCTATTTACACATCTCCTGAATGTGGTAGTGTGAGTTTAATTCTTTTGGGTGGTGATATGTTTGTGTTAGGATGTCCATGTGGAAAAGATATGTTATGTCCTATCCAACACCTCTTATCCTCCCACGCTGAAAGTGCTCGCATCCTGGAAGTATGAGTTTTTATCTCATGTGTCTTTGATTTCAAGATGGTCATGTTGACAAACGTTATGTTCTTATTTAAGTAGGCCATCTTATAGACCCTATGTTTCATATTTACAACAATCGATTTAGATATGCCTTTTGCGCGCTTAATACTGTCACTGGAGTCTTTTGATTTCATAGAATACATTTTAGGACAAAGAAGAATCATTTCCTTAATTTCCTAGTATAGTGAGTGATCTATAGGATGATTTGATGTATCACAATATTATTCTAAAGATTTTCCTACTTCATTGAAATCTAACTCTTTCAGAGAAGCGATACTTAAAAAGAAACTGTCGGTATCACCGCCCAGCAAACGCACGTCTTTAATTAGAGGGCATGGTTTTAATACTCTATAGAACAGTTGATACTTTTCAAGCTTGGAATAATCTAACACAGCTTGTCCAATGTAGATGGGTTTGCACAACTCTACTTCTGATTTTATCATTTTAACACCAACCAACTCATCATCTATAATATCTCTATCAATAAAGAGAGGTGATGTCGCTAACTTTTGAAATTTATCATTATGATTCACAAGCTTATCGTTAATACGCTTTCTAACGTCCTCCATCGTCTTACCAAAGGGACTATTATTCTTATATTTATAGAAATCCTTTTCAAAATTATTTTGGGCTAGTGCACGTTTCTGGCTGTTACTATCAATATAAGGTTTCAGAAAGGCATTCTGTCTAAATTTGATAATGCGGTGAACTGTTATTAAAATCATCCCCATTTCTAAGTAAAATTTTAGGATAGAGAAGTGGACTAAATAATTTTCTCTATCAGATTGAGTAAGCAAACGTTTACGGCAAGGCTCATACTTGGGCTGTCCGCTCTCTTCTAAATCTTCATGAAATTGTTTCATAAAGTCCGAAAACATATCTTCAGTCACTTCGCCTGATTCGGGTGCAAGTCGAAAATCCAAAGTTTTATTTTTAATACTATTTGAATAGATAAGATCTATCTCAAAGTAATATCCCCAATCACCATCATCTGGAGTAGCTAGTATGTTTGAAGGGTTGGAGAAATGCCGAATTTCATTATCACCCAACCAGCTAAACTCAGAATGAGGTAGAGGTTTGGACAGTGAACTACCATATAAATTATTCTGGTCATATTACTTAAGATGAGTCTGATCATCATCTGCTATTTTTGATTTTATTTGATGTCTATTTACAAATGTGAGACCACCGCGAATTCCTCGTTCAAATAAATTATACATCTCTGGATCTTGCAAAAGATGGATGCTCTCTCCAGTCATTTTAAAAGCAGACTGGAATGACATGGCTGGAAGACTGACAAAGTGAACAGGATCAAATGTATCTTCTTCTAATGCCACTCGTCGAAACTCCTGAAATACATCAGCCAGCAAAAATATATCTAATTTTAGACAGGCGATCATATTATCGCTAAACGTTTGACAGTCAAATTTTGTCCATGCAACTTGAGCATGATTGTAATCTTCTACCTTGCATTCTACACCAGTGAAATCATTTTTAAATTTGTCTATTGATGGAAGAGAAGTCTCACTAAGTTTAGAAATGTTATCAAAGTATGCATATTGAAACACTCCTTTGCGTGTGATGACATCATCCGTCCAGTTATGATATTGTTTCTTCAAATTTTGAGTTAGTGGAAGAGACTTAAGATTTTGAACGAGAGATGCTAGTGAGGAAGCCATGAATTGATAGGAATCTAAAAAATTTATATCAAAATAGATTTTCTTATTTTCTTTAGTTTTGTCAACTGCTACTTTTGCTGTCATGGCCATGAACTTTTCTTCGTTTCAGCTATTACACCTGACTTCCACTCTTTCATTTTTCCTAACCCCTCTTTTATTATCATATGACTGTCATAACCTTTGAAGTTATAAAAAATAACGGGCAGACTACGCCGTTTCAGTCTCAGTGACAAATTACATCTTGTACATAGCGCGTTTCTTAATTTACCGGTGATGTGATCATGGTCGCGCACATTCTTGATTTTATCTTCATCAAACGTTTATTACATTTTGGGCAGACTTTACAACTTTCAAGTTTTACTTGATCATCTGCTGACATATTCAATGATCTGCGTTGGAGTTCACTATCATATTTTTGCTGAAATTTGACAGCGCTTTCGAGGAATTGTAAGAATTTATATATACAATCCTCACCTTGCCAGACGTGCATTTTATTATTTTTATTTTTGAAGTAATCATGCCATACCTCATAACATGATATGGCTGCCGCCTTATGGGTGTCATCATCAATATAGCATTCGATGTCAGCATAGATGACACGAAGAGGACTGAATTCATCACCTTTCTCTCTATATGAAAACTCTTTATCTTTGGGCATGCATTCTATTTGCAGTTTATCTCGCTTACACCATTCGTAATGTGTTTCAAATTTATCTTTTGACCAGAAGGGGCGCATACAACGGTCACATATGAAATACTCTCCTCTTTTAGATGTTAAGTGGGAATATAGTCGAGTCATTTTAGGAATACCGCAGTAATGCCAATTTTCACTATTATTTTGATATACTAGCAGGAGATTGACTACCCGATCATAAGTTGTTGAACGGTTGTTGTAACGCACACCCTTAAGACCCTCTTGCCAGATGTGAACAACTATTTTAATTTCATTCAATTTTTCAAATTTCTCTATATCTTTAAACTTCATGTCTCCGCTATTGCAGTCATCAAATTTTAATTCATTCTCCCATTCATGATATTTGCTTCTACGGAAACGGTTGTTCTGTACATCATGATAGTGGAGAATGGATAATACCGCATACTTAAAACACTGTGATTCACAATCAACAGAAATGACTGTATTCTTAGCTCTTAACGTTTTTGGAAGATTGAAGGAGCCTCGACCACGGAAATGTTCTAATAGAGTAATTTTAAACTTGGCAGATTCTATGCTATCAAAAATTAGACCACTATCGCGCTCGTTAAATTTATCAATATTTGATTTTAGTCCTTGGATGTGAAAATTTAACCAAGCTTCATTATCGACTGCCTCTGTAGCAGGAGAGGAGGGTATGTAAAACACCAACCTCTGTACTATTTCACCAGTATGATAATCAACTTTAACATATTTTATTTTAAAGTAGATGAGCGCTTTTATTCTAAACTGCTCTAAATTATGAAAGAGCGCATCTATCAATGTTGAATTTTGATGGAACCACTCCGGAAAATCAGCAATAGTTTCTGAGGATTCCATATGGTAATTTCTCACTACATTATTGAGCGATACTTCAGTTAGTCGAATAGAGGAGGTGCTGTTCTATAACTAACATTTGTGTGTGTGCTGAAGTCTATCTGAAGATAATTCAAAACCTGTTTCAAAAGATTGGAAACAAAAGTCACAAGTAGAGGAGATATGTTGAATAGAATCATCCTCACCTCGGGAAATTGATGATGGTTTGGGTTGACACACATGTTGTCTGATGTGTCGGGTGAGATCGCGCTTCCTCGTAAAGATATGCCCACAATCAGCACATGCTTTGGATGCTTCCCGCGACTGCGCACTTGAGTTGGAACTGTCATCATCTGGAGGAGAAATCATTCTGTCATCTCTATTGAAGTCACAGTTTATTTTTACAACCTACCTTCACTCAACAGTTGTAAAGCTTCCTCGAGAAGGGAGCGCTTTGATGATGAAGTAGATGCCTGAAATTGAGAAAGATGCTATTAACCTAGCGTTTAAGAGAGATGAGAGATGACATCTTTAACTTACCATTTCAACAAAATTAAGCCAAAATCTGATACTTTGATAGTCAGAATGTAGTAATTGACTCAAACCAAAATAGGATACGTCAGCAACGTTAGAATACATATATTTGAGTGGAGAGAAAAGCCCACTTAGTGTTAATATATCTCAAATATTGAAATAAATCTAGTCCATTTTTCCCTTTTATATACTCCCACACTCAACATTCATTGGCTATTCATTTTGATTGGTTGCTTGCTTATACTTAAGCACTAAGAAATCAAGTTTATGGCATAGATTTCAAAGTCATGGATTCGCAATCAACTCTCTCGCATGAATCACCAGTGTCTACATCAAGCATGCCAACTTGTCCTCTCGCTCCGAAAAAGGTAACGGTGGAGAAGAAGAGAAGGCTGGATGATATTCCAAAGTTGTAATTACCATCTCTAACGGAGCAAGAAGAGTTAGAAATGTTTTATGTGCGATGGAAATACCTGCTTTGCAATCAGGAAGATGTAGAAACGGAAACTGACATTAACCTCCATGATATACGGAGATGGTACAGTCCATCATCCCAACCCCAGAATGAAGCGGAATGGAATTGCATCTAGGGTGTGTTGGTCGCGGCAGAGGAACGCTTAAGGCAGTTGAAGTGTAACTGCAGTGGTTGTGAGAATTTATGGGGCAATGTGATTTCCGAGGAACTTTTGAATTATTTGTAAATTTCTTAATAAATGTTTATTTGCTTCATCTGTCTGTTTTCACTTATTTCTGGGTGATGTAGCATACATAATCATTAACATCATAGTGAAAATCTGATCATTTGACAGCTCAGTGTAAATCATACCAGTTGATGATAGATAGAATCATTTTTCCTAAGTACTACCTCTATCACTGAGGATAAATGATAAAGGGATTGAATATCAAAAACAGAGACACGTAGTTCTTTAAATTTATTTACAATTGAAGCACATATACTTTATAGCGGGGAAAAGTCAAGTGGAAGAACCTTTAAGTCATTGTAGACTTTGTCGCACTTTGGTCGTTTTGGGGCATCGGGCGCTCTTCTCACGCGCGTTGTTTTCGATGTTCACTCTTCATCTATCCAGACAATTCCCACAGTCTCGCCTTTGTCGCAAGTCTCCTTCCGATCACACTTGTCTTCATCACACCACTCATTGACGATCACAAAATTACATGGTGTTTCTGAGTTTGTCATCTTGGCGTGCTAGTTCGTATAATGTGAATAAGAATGCTACAATCTTCCGACTTATGTAGTCTTCATCTAAATTAGAATCATTCTGATTGGTTGTTGAGGAATTCATTGTTGAAAAACATATAAAAGTCAGAAAATTGAAACACTTCTCATTCTCATCTATCTCATGATGGAAGGTACAACTCCCGCCTTAGAGATCTTCAACAAATTCTTTGAAGTGCTCGACGAGTGGGATGAAGACTGTGATCAGAAGGAGACTTGTGATAAAGGCAAGATTGTGCAACTTGTGTGGAGTGATGGTGATTTTACACCAAAAACAACGCGCATCAGAAGAGCGCCCGATGCCCCAAAACGACCAAGGTGCTACAAAGTCTACAATGACTTAAAGGTTCTTCCACTTGATTTTTCCTCGCCATAAAGTATATGCGCTTCAATTGCGAATAAACCTACATACTACATGTCTTTGTTTTGCAATGTATTTATCTAGAAATGGAAATATATGGAGGAATTTAGATATAGGGTTAGTTGACACATTTATTGTCGGTCTACTTTTCTATCAAAAGAGATCGCACCATTAGAGAAGATATAAAGTAATTTTGTATACGTGTGGCGTAAGAGTGGCCTCCCACTTTATCCTGTCATCATTTAGCTTCAATGATAGAGGCAGTTCTCAAAAGAACTCATGGCTCATTCTCAGATAACGTTGGCAATGGAGAATTTAAAAAGTAACCTGTGGCAGATAGCTAAGACTCAACCGATTGGAGTTCAAAGTGCTACGTTGAGAACTGTGTCAAATGCCCAACATGAGTTGCCCCAGAGGTTTCGGTCTAAAATATAACACACTCCCTTGCGACACTTATCACTACGATATCATCCGCTGTCTCAAGAGAGATCGCCCACCAACAGGAAGAATTATACCGAAATCCTCCATAACATGCAACGTTTAAGTTAACTGATAGCAGATACAACTTTGTGATTTTATTTTTTATTTGTATGATAGATTCAGTCAGACCGAAGTCTGTCCAGGGCAAACCACGTGGAGGTGCTATCATATTTTGCCTCATGGTGGTCTTTAAAAAGACCGTTGGTTCGTTTTCGGGAAATGAATGGACTTAGATTTGGCCGATTCCGCTGAGAGAGACTTGTAATCTATCTATGTCAGTGACATCGACCTGCTCTACTATAAGCTGACTGTTAGAGGGCGGTATATACCCCCACTCTGTTGAATTGGCATCATCGTCAGTTGTTGATGAGCCAATTCGAGCAAGATTGTTATAGACTCGCTCTCGCTCCTCCATCTCTAGAAACTCAATAAATAAATTTCCCGGTCTAAGCCGAGGCTTGTTAGGAGAGCTGACTGTCGTCTTAGGTGCTTTCATGATGGAGCATTGAATGAAAATGACAGAGAGGCAATGGTTTATATACCCCTCTGATAGAAAGACATGACTCAGTCTTTCTAATTATGTGATAGATTCAGTCAGACCGAAGTCTGTCCAGAGCAAACCACGAGGAGGTACTATCACTCTTGCTCTGTGTGGCTCTTAAAACAGCCGTTTGGGGCGTTCTGGGGATCAAAAGATCCTACTGCTGATGTAAAAACTCTGAAAGGAAAATAATAGGAGATTAGATGCGGTAAGGAAATGATCATGTTGAAGTAACTTACTGGGTACTTTCTTCCAGTCTTTTTCCGGACGACGAAGTCTTCAAGCTCGCCGATGATGTCCATGTTCATGTGTAGACATCGGACTCCGTCGCCCTCGTAGCATTGCTGCGTCTGATTGGGGTCACTTGTGATGGTTGGGGCGTCGCACACATTATTTTCGAAGAGGGGCAGATGGACTTCATACACTCTTCTTTTTCTACATTTCTCACGCTCATGCAATCGCTCTACTTCAGCCACCAACCTCTTGTTCACGTCCTTCACTTCCTCTGTTTGTCACCTCCTCTGTCCTTCACCACGCTTCGCATCCGATCTATCTCATCATCCTTCCTCAACAAATTCGTCTGGAGACTACTCACCAAACTTGCTTTCTTCATCAGCTCACTCCTTTCCACCACCCACTCTTTCTCTTTCTGCCTCATACTTTCCAACTCTTCTCTCGTCACCTTATGCCCTTCAGCCTTCGCAGTCAACTTCTCATTCCGCATCACTAATACTTCATTCTTCTCCTCAACCGCCCTCAATCGATCCTTCATCCTCACATATTCATCCCTTGTGTTCGCTTCCTCCCTCCGAGGCGATGATGCCGCCAATGGTTTACCCACTTCCTTTCCCTTATCCTTCCCCTTCTCCTCAAGATCATCAATGTTCCCAAAAAATTCCTCCAACACGTCATCCAAATCAACATCAACATCAGGCTTCTTGATGTCCCTCTCAACTCCACTTCTTCCTCACTCAAGCCCTCATCAGTCGCCTTGGTTACACCTTTCTTCCCCACCGCACCCTCAATCGTCGCCACTGCCACCCTCATCTCTTCCATATCCATCAAAACTCCCTCAAACCACGACTTAAACCCCTGTATACTAATATTGCCACTAGGGCACTTGCTATGGTTCTTAATGAACTCTACATCAATCCCATCCTCACATACTACCCTATAATGCACACACACCATCAACAACACTTTCCTCACATGCTCGCCCACCGTCCCTTCCTTAATGTGCTTTTTGAGCTCGCTGCCTCTGGCAATACGGCCACAGGTACACTTGCCGATGAGCATACGCGCATTTATCATTTTAGTTATAGTGACGATTCTGTAAAGATAGAGTAAAAATTTGATAGCAAGTGTTTATGGGATACTACTTGTTGATATGCATTGAAAGACTAAGTCCAAAAACATTTGATAGCAGTCGTCTAGGCGTTAGGCTCTTGAATCCGTTACAGGCATTACTCAGAGGGGATGTTATCCCAGCTCCAAGGCCTCGACCCACAAATCCAACCTCGGGCGGACAGAGCGTGCGTCATGTCACTTAATCATCATCATTAAATACGAATTAAATTTTTTCAGCATTTTAGTACTACTCATAAAACGTTTATAAGTGGTCTGTCACCTACAGCACATCATGAGATGTCAAACTTTTTTTAATCAAGTCTAAAGGACTTGTAGAAGCAAAGTTGTGTCCGTTTGAAGATTTCGGCCTACTATCATCAAATGGTCAGTCATGCTATACTGACTAACCTATAAGTCTGACTCCTTAGCAGACATCAGCAATGAAAAGTCAGAAGTCCGATATCGGACCTCAAGAGAAACGACTTACCTGTAGTCAGTTTCTCAACTTAGTGTGATTCCTTTCCCGAACTCGTACTTATATATCCTGTGAATATGCAATCGATAAGAGGGGGTTAGACATTGGTTATCCAAAATTTGACGCTGAATCCAAATCTGGTCCAAGTTTTCTCACCCGATGATTCGTTCGCCCGCTGGAGCCCAAAACAGAAAACTCAACCTCTGACGGCTCTCTAACATGACCAAAAGTCTCAATGTCACTCTCAAGCCTCAGCAAAGGAAGATAGGACCAAACTGTGCTCTCCAATGAATTTGTACTACTCTTAGCTTTCAAACGAGCTATTGCACGACTCTCTACCATTCCCAGAACCAAAGTTGGAAGAACGCTGCCGAGGGGGGGTTCGAAGTTCTCCGTTTTCAGCCCTATGATGCTGAAAACAACTCTCCTAGACGCAAAATTGGCCAAAAAGAACAAATCCGCCGTCCATTTTCACGTACGAGGTTTCGTTTAGCCGCTACAGCCATTTTCTCACTCAAAAACACTCAAAAACACATCTAAACCACACCTACACTCAAGAAACTCAACATGTCGACGCAAAATTTCATCAGGAAACCAAATCTAAACACAAAACAACCCTACACACTCATACACACCAAAAACATAGACCGCCGCCCAAGAACAACTACGACGGTCGACCCAGAACCACAACAACCCAACTCACGATCCAGAGTGGGGTGCTGTGCGCAGGTGGGAGGATTCCTTACTACTTACCTGAAGATTATTACTGGATGTTAATCGAAAAAATTTGTATATCTTGACATGAAATATCAATTGACATCTTAAAAATTCCTGACCTCAATACAAAAATATTAAAGCTACAGATTTTTTTGTATATATCGATGATTTGAAGCATAATTTTATTTTTGTTAATGAATCGTGGGCTGCTTCCCACCACAATGATGCTCTTCTCTCCTTTCCGGGTTAATAACATGTTTCGAGGTGATAGGGATAGTCGAGGAGGTGGAACCGATCTCTATGTTTCCAATCGAATCCGTGTTTCTGTTTTTGAACCTATGGTTAATATCTAGGGTTTTCTGAAGATATAATCTCCGATGATGTTGTCTATGATCCTGATAGAATGGCCAATATTTTCAAGGAATTTTAACAAAACGTTTTCTCTAAAAAATCTCTTCCTCTACCTAATGTACCGATTCCCTCTTTCTCATGCATCTCCACGATTGACTTTTCACCTGAAAAGATTTTTTTCCATCTTCCCAACCATAAGAGCCTTGTATCTCCTGGTCCAGATATCCATACGTCCATTATAAGGAAGCTGCTGCTATTCTGATTCCTCTACTATCACACATGTTTTCTTTTTTTTTACTCAGGTTTCTCTTCCAAGTATTTGTAAACTTGCACACGTTATTCCAATTTACAATAATGGAAGTCGTAAGCAGACTGCTAATTATCGTCCAGTCAGTCTTACTGGCCTCCAAACTTATGGAACGTGTAATCAGGGATAGCTTGTGGCAGTTTTGGGACAAGCAAATTCGCTGATAAAGAACTCACAATTCGGTTTCCGGTCGACTTCAGCTTGCCCTCTTTAACTTATAGAAAACTTAGCTCAATAAACGTAAGGCCCATAGAGTAGGGATATATAGGTAGAGTGTCGACTCAAAGAAGTATCTGTATACAGTGAAAATTTTTGTATGTCTTCATGAAAAAGTCGGCATATTATTCGTGCTTTCTTGGCTGAAATTTCTAGTTTTTAATTCAATTTTGACCGGCATGACTTTATGATTCACTAGATTCATGTCTCATTTCTAGAATCTGAATAGTGATGTGGAACCATTCGCATCTTTCAAAGTTAAATGAAGTCATTGTCTTTGATTATGTGATTTTGCTCTGCCAGTGGCAGGTTGCCTGTGATATGATCTCGCTTAAGAAAATACTCTTGAGGTTGAGCATGAAAGTAATAGGAACCCTTCGAATTGCTAATTTAGCAAACATTTAATCTCCAAGGCTGTCATGACACTGAGAATCTGTAAAATACCATCATTCCTTCGGCATTACAATCATGATCACTCAATTTCGTTGTAATTTCTGCAAAACTGCAAAAAATTTGCATATCACACATTTGGCGACGATAACACCTGTATCTCCCTTGGGTTCATTTCATAAAATCGAAAGTGTATACACATCGGGAACTTGATAAATGCGGAGTTACCACTCTACCTAATATACATACTCTATGGTAAGGCCTAGTTTGATATAAAGGCGTCGATATATATGCATATATAGGAGGATGACTTTGCATTTGTATGGGACGATCCTTATAGTAGGAGATGGCGCAACCTATTTTTGGGCGTTAGCACCGTTTTTAGAAATAGGCCTACCTAGCGTAGCATAATAGTTGCCTGCTGTTAATGATGACCCAAAGACAGACTACTCATCCTATTTCTGGCGGTTGCTGTAACTGCATTGTCGAGATAGGGCTCATATCATGGCTCATCAGAATAAATATTTTTGGTGTGCTCCACCCTAAAATGATCATTGGAAGGTTACAAGGTTGCAATTGCAATAGACAATGGGCCCTACTTCCTTCTCTATCATGTACTCAAAATGAAATTTACATAATTTTGAAATCGTTGGAGACAACTAGCCCATAATTGACCAATATTGTTCGGAAAATCGATGCAATTGTACTTGTGTAATTAATTACAACTTTTGAAGTAATTGTAATTGCAAAGTCAAACATGTAATTGTAATTGTAAATGAATAAAAGTGGTTTAATTGCAATTGCAATTGCAATTGAAGACGATTTTAAAGTAATTGTAATTATAATTGTAATTGTAAAAGTTTAGCAGTAATTGTAATTGTTATTGAAAAAAAAATTGTGTAATTGTTCCAACCCTGGTTTGAATCCCTCCAAATCCCACGCTATCTCCTTGGCCATCGGAGTTCCTCCAATGCATACTCAATAACCAGTCCCTCAAGGATCCGACCTCCTCGGAAGATCTCGATGTCGGGTGTCGTCATCTCGAACGACCGTAAAGCTCATAAGCATGTCCTTATGTGTACCTAGAGACCTCATATGGTACTTTCCGCCATGCTGCGAACTTTCGTATCCCGTGATCCTGATGTTCTTCTTCGCCGATAGAAATCGTATGTACGTCCCCATCTGGAGTACGCAACGTGTGTGTAGAATCCCCTTGCTGCACATGACATTGCCTTAATCGAAAGGGTCCAACGGCGTTTTACTCAGTGTGTGATACACTTATCGGGGCAACCGTACGAAGACCGCCTTCGAATACTGGGCATTCCAACGCTCCAACTTCGCCGCCGTGTTTTTGACTTAATAGCCGTGTTCAGAATTTTTCATTCCTTTAGTAGTAGTAGTAATATGTCTTTATTCAAAATAATAGAAATCACAAGTCACAGAAAAAACTCACATATGCAGATACAAAATAAAGAATTGCAAACAGAAAAATTCACCGTTGGTCATTCATAATTCTTGCAGTTGAATAAAAGATGACTGTCTTAATAAAGTTCTCGAAAGAGGCATTTCGTACTGCTGTGTGCGATCGAACTGTCTAGGGACAAGGTGCTGCAAGAGGTTGCCGTCTTTTGAAATGTCAAGGAATAACTTGATTGCAGTGTTGATTCGACGAATGGCTAGAGGCACAAATCAGTTACACATGCATTCACATCCACAAATGATTCGATGAGAACGACGTTGGATCTTTTCAATTCTCTCGGAGTTTTTGTTGTTTAGACCGATCAAAAGTGCGGAATTACTTTCTAGAATGCTGAGAACAGTTGCGTTATACAAAATGATCAAATCCTTCTTTGGAAGGTATCTTTTTAAACGTTTCAAAACGTACAGTCTTTGTGTAGCTCGAGTACAGATTTCTTTCACGTAAAGGTCCCAAGTCATGCCAGAACTGTAAAGTACACCAAGAATTCTCAGTTGTTCCTGGAAATCTACATCATTTGGTGAGCTTATCCCAGATATCGACGCAAACATTGATTTTGTCTTATTTTGGTTCAATTTCAGCCCATTCTGAGAACACCAAAAACTAACATATTCTTTCTCATCACTAATTAGAGTCGACAAGTCATAATCTGCATCTTTTGCAACTGGAATGGCAATAACGATGTCGTCAGCGTACAATGAAATCATAGCATTTGCATTTGAGGGGCGCATGGAATTCATGTGGGTGCGAAAGAGAAAGGGAGAAAGCTTTCCACCTTGAGGCACTCCAGAGGTCACAGATATAAATGAGCTGTAGCATTCCTGGGAAATCTTGGTATGCTGATGTCGGCCTTGTAAGTACTCACAAATCCATAACTTAAATTCATAAGGTAAACTTTCGTTATTAAGTGTAGCACAAAGATTTGAATGGTTTAACCTGTCGAAAGCCTTTTCCATGTCGAAAGTTATTATTAGGACACCCTTACAGAGGCAACTGTCAAGCTTCTGCGTGACGAACTCATGTAATGTTATGTGTGCGTGTATAGTGCCATAACCAGGACGGAAGCCAAACTGGTTTGAACCATATATATCGACGAGTTTGGATTTCACCGAGTCAATGACGTACTGTTCCATAACTTTGCTGAAAGCGGACAAAACAGAGATAGGTCGCAAGTCTGTAATAGTCGGATTCTTTCATTTCAGCACTGGAATTACATTTGAAAGTTTCCACTCAAATGGTATCTCCTTCCGCTCAAAAGACAGAGCAATAATGTGAGACAAAGGTCCGGAAAGCTCCTGATAAGCCTCCTTTATGAGTCGGGGAAATAGTCCATCATTACCGCAAGATTTTGAACCATTTAATGAGTGTAGTAACTTCTCAGTCTTTTCAACAGACACATTTGTTTCCCATTGAATTTCGTTCTTCGTCATGTTGCCCACAATTTCGGTCCAATCGGATGGAGAATCAGAGAAAAAGGTGGAGAACACAGTATTGATCTTTTCAGCTGCCTCCTCTGGCGAGTTGAAGGAACATATCAAATTTTGCATTGAAATATTCTTGTTATTAAAACATTTGAGCATTTTCCAAATACCATTCGGTTGCTGTCTTGTTTTATTGACCCATTGCGATTTAGCATGTTGAATTTCCATTTTGATCTTTTGTCGATAGTGTTTATAGAGCACAAAATCATATCTGTTGAAGGCATCATATCTTTGATTTACAAGATGTTTAAGCTTCGGAGTAAACGATGGCTTTTCAAATCCAGACATTTTAACATAAGTACATGGAATGGTTTTTAGCGCATCACGAATAATATCATAAAAAAATTGGAACTTATAATTTACAGAAATTTCACTCAAATAGAATTGACGCCATGGAAAAGAGCTGAGAATACTTCTGAATTGCAAAACATGACTTTCACGAAAATCATATAGGGTACTCATTTAACTGTTACATGAATTGCTTTCTCCCGAAAATAGGAGTACAAAACACAGTGCGGTGGTCAGAATTCCCTATAGGAGGCCCCACTTTAATAGGGTTGACGGAAACACATGTTGAGGGCCGACCTGGAAAAAATGCAGGTAACAAGCTTTCGGTTATCAATACTTTATCAAGTAGACTCCTTTCGAGTAGGAGCGTCAACTATTTGCTTCATACGCATTGATTGTTCTAATTCCAATGTATCCAAATTATTTAAATCACCACATACAATAAAGTGGGAAGATGAAGATAGATCTGCAACACATTCAATATAATCACTTACTGTTTTTAATTGGGAGGAATTCAAATTTGGTGGAACATACAATAGAAGACAAAGTGTATCATACTGTTTCATATGAAAAACCAAGGATTCAATGAATATGGGCGGACTAGCAACATCTATCGAAGTTACTGAGACATGATTGCGAATGTACACACAAACTCCTCCTCCCTTTCTATGATCAGATCTGTCACAGCGAAACATAGAATAACCACTCAATGAAATTAAAGAATCGGAAATAGTTTGATTTAACCAAGTTTCAGTTAACGCAATTACGTCAGGTTTAAGCTCAGCAGAAACAATACTCAAATCGTCCAATTTAGGTCGCAAAGATTGAACATTGGTCAACAGGATACTTGGAGCATGAACCATGGGTGCTAAAACATCTCTTGAAAAAACGGTATTTGATTTCTTTCTATAACTTTGTTTCTGTAGATGACAACGTCATGCCCAGCCTCTCTTCTCAACTTCAACTCATCTCTTAGCATCTTTAATTCGTTTCGTTGGGAGTAAGTCAAATCTTGATTCACGTATACATTTCTGTGTAGTGAGAAAGCTCGGAGTTTCCTAGAATTCTTTAGTATTGTATTATTGATGCTATAATTGTCAACACTAATCCGAATTCTTCTTGGCTTGGCTGGGTCCAATTTCCCAATTCGAGAAACTGATAGAGGATTGGGATTTTCAATTCCAATCTCAGTCAAAACCTCGCATACTCTTTGGATGTCTTGCTGTTTCCTTTCTGGAACTGTTCCGTTTGTATTCTCAGACAGACCAGACACAATTAAATTCAAGCGTTTGATTGCTCGCTGTTCTGTCTCGGCTATTACTCCATCACAAATGCTTACTTGTGCAAGTTTTAGTCCATCGATTTCACCTTGCATTTTATCACACTTTTGCTCCAATTTTCTCTGATTGTCTAGAAGCGATGCTATTTTTCCATCAATTGGGTTTAAATATTCTGTTAGTTTTGTGTCAAGAATACTTTCGATGTCATTTTTGGACAAAATCTTGGTCGTTTCGTATGACTCAGCCTTTGCAATGGCCTCTTTCAAAGCTGTACTCAACTGGTCTTTCGTTAATTTACCGAACTGTGTACGCGACATCCGCCTCACAGACGAAAAAGAAGTTGGACTTTTGTAATCAATGCTCATGTTCGATCTTTGAAACTTTTGAGACAAAGTTCAGAAAATTGTAATCCTGAGGGTTCGAACCTAGTTCCGTAGAAACTCCGTTCCAGCTATGTTGCCAAGAAGCCATGCACTCAACACCAACTGACAGTTTGATAATTGAGAATAATCGGACCATTTGGAATTCAAGTACAGTAGCGGTGTGATTTGATGACGTCAGCCCAGGTCACAGACAGAGTTCTATGTCTTACCCTGAAACTGGATGACTGCCAGAAACGTGGAATGAACAAAAAAATTCACTGCCAAATAACGTCGAATGGGTGAATATTCCAAATAGCGAATGAAATGGGCGACGATGCGAGACACTAAGACCACAGGCACCAGCACGACGACACGGCGATTCTAACGATGTAAAAAATTTTCAGAAATGGTAGCTGCGCACATACGAATTTGGAAGAAAATGCAGAACACTCGCTTGACAAGCGACGACCGACCGACCACGACCAAGGTTAGGATTTGGTCATGTGATACATAGCTTTACCCCATGTGATCCAGCTAAGTTCCTTACCCCTTTGACTCCAAGGACTCGTGACCATCACTTCAAAATCTTCAAAAACTCTTTCAGGGTTCAAGCCCGTGGATATATTTTCCCACCGTGTCATTGACGACTGGAATTCCCTGCCCCCTGACATTGTGAACTTCGGATTTAGATTATGATGAATATCCTATCATCAATGCATCTGATGATACAGATTCTTTGACTGTCACTGATAATGATATAAACAATTTATCTGACGATTATTCGTTGTCTGATACTGAAAATGAAGTAGCGGTGTATATTTCTGGCTATATTGCGAAAAAGATTCGCAATCTCAATTGTTCATCTTGTGGTGTATTTTTGAACGAGAACTTGATTCAGTCAAATGATCGTCGATATATTGATGCTTTGAACAGAGGTTTGACTGTGCCAAATGAATTACTTCATGACTCTGTTTGTGAAGTGTTTTCTATTTTGATGGGAAATTTTTCTTATTTTCTGAAAGAAAAAGAAAAACACTCCAATTTTTCCGAGTATGTTGCAAGCATTGTTTGCAAAAAGTTGACACTAATCGAATTTTCGTGTGAAGATCATCACGTTCGATCGAAAAAAATCCTGATCTCTACATGTGTAAATATCATATTCAACAATTACCAAAAGAAAATGAAGGACTCTATCAAAAGGCCAAATACCCAATTGATTAGGTATTCTTCGAAAAGGAGGAAATAATTTGTACTGACATTCGATCCGGCTTTGCAACTTTCTAAATATAGTGTAAATCTCATTCAGTCGTTCTCCATTATGATATTAACAATCTATACATTAATTTGTCATCTAAAAACAGGATGCAGTATGATAACAGTTCGGCCTCCTTTTTTGAGGCCATTATGCACGTGTCCCGGCCGTATCCTCTAGTTGGCCGTGGCTTAACATGAAATCACATTTCAAAATTGCGCAATTTTATGTTTCAGCACGCGAAATTTGATATTTTGAGTATTTATACATTGCAAATCTTTATAACTTTCTATAAATACAATCAAAAATAGTTGTCAATCTAAGAAGTACATGTTTTATGCAAGGTATGCGTAGTAAATTTAGAAAAAAAGGAGACAACATTGCTTCAAGATATCTATTTTGTTCATCTTTTCCATAATTTACTTTGGTGTCTCCCTAAAAATGATGAAACAGACCATTTTTCCGTGTCGCTACCCACCATTAGAAAAAATCAGCGATCGATCAATACTCTGAAGATTCTCATCTACATTTGTCAAGGAATGAAAATGTTGTGCTGAAATAAATGTTTTTCAACAAACCTCAAATGAGCATTCCTGGTATTTGTGAAACGATCCTTTGTTAAAAAAATCATATTTCAATTTTCGCAGCTAAACAGAACTTGTACGAGCGAATCCTCTCAAGTTTAGAAATGTGGTCCTATGTCTGTATATATACTAGATCTACTGAATGAACTTGTATGACACATCGATAAGCATTATATAATATGAAGCATAATATTAACTAGGCCTATCAAGAGCAAAAGTTACTTTAATCCGAAGTTAAAGCAAAATAATTTTCTAAACAAACTTGCCAAGTATTTCAAAATACTTTTAAGAAAACTATAGAAAAAAACATACTCGTAGAAAGAACGATCCGCTTCTTCGCGACTCTTTGCAGAACGCATGCGTTTTTGTATGGTTGGATATATTTATGTAGTTTTCCTATTATTTTTCATAGTTTTTTAATAGTTTTTCCTTAGTTTTTAGCAATATGTGAGATTAAAAATCATGTTTTTTAAAACAAAATTGAGCGTTGTCTTTTTTTAACATTTTCTACTGCTGCTGTTGTTAAAAAAAATTGATTTGTTTTTTAACATTTGTCTTTTATCTTTGAAAGGAATTGGATCTGTTTTATTCATAACAATATACAAAATATCACTGCCAAGTAGGGCCTATAATCACACAAAACTAATTCAAACAACTGAATCATTTAGTTGCGCTATAGCCTTATATACATTCAATTATATTGATTCATATATGGTAAAATCCACCAAAGTGGTCCCCTTTTTGTCCACTCAAAAAAATCTCTAAAATGTGATTTCTTTTGTTCCTGATAGTTGTATTTGGTTCTTGTAAAATACATTATGTGTGCTAAACCACAATCTAATTACTTTTAGGAGATCTGTAGCTGAGTTTCTGATATGAAGGCGTCGATGGGATGACCAAAAGTTAATATATCCCTATACGCATGTTCTTATTTATTTTTTTACTTCAATATAGTCATACTGAGGACATGTACTCACAATTTGACATCTCACAGTATCCATGATGAATTCAGTAAGCTGACAATCTAGACCTTAGGTGCAATGTAAATAGGCCTAATTATCCTGCAATAGACACGATTCCAAATTCAAATTTCAAAACTGTTTCCAGCTATCATATTTGATGACAAGAGTTAATAGCTGAATACAGCATGAATGTATTAACTTGCATAGTTTGTGGTTATTCTCTTATATATTCTCATCGCAACATCATGAATTAGAGAAGGCCTAGAATAGGCCTACGTGAAATAATTAGCTATGATAAAATGAATGTCAAATGGAGTGGATACAACTGTCTTCACTGGTTTCATCCCTTATGTAGATTTATGCTGGCATGCGTGCATGTATTTTTGCTTGTTGATGAATTTATAGTGCGTATCCAATAAGTTTTATTGACTAAGTCTTAGGATTTACGGAAGTTGTCTTAGGCCTAATGGTAGACCATATGAGATTCTTTTGACAGTTATGTTTTTGAAGTTCAAGTTTAGGATGATGGATGTCCATGAATTAAGTGCTATGGCTAGGATATGGCTAGGAATCCACTTAGGCCACATCGACTTCGAATTGCTACCTTCATGCGATTTACACAACAATAAATTTAGAATGAAAATGAGCTATGGGCAGGCCTGTAGTTTAAAAAATAAATTTGTTTTTTAGGAGAAATCGGCTGCTCTATGGATGAAGTTTAGGTTTTGTTCAGGGTTTGTCTCATGGATCGTTTTAGTGTGATTGCTTTATAAGACGGATTCGTGATAGGCCTGACAGGCCTACACAGCATTCAACGTATAATACTCATCAAAGCTTTGTCGACGAAATTGTTAACAATCTCCTTTAATAATGTGATAATAAAGAGTCAACAGAGACTTGAATATAATTTTGATGAGACATCTGCTTCCATGAAGGTCTATGTCTAGGCCTCTTCAATGACAGACACGAAAGACATTTTCATGTACATGTACATGTAGGCCTAACAGACACACAAAAGAAATAAATAATCATAAATACTATTCATCAGCAAAAATGTCATAATGTACAAAAATGCGCAAGCTCAAGCTCATCATCATCATGCTTCATATTGCCAAGATAGACCTACTAACCTACTGTACCATTTGCGATCACATAGTGATGACTAAAACTGCTTCTGTGCACGACAAAATTTTCTGCAGTTCGACCATAAGCTGAGATGAAGTTCAGAGAGAGGTGTTGGAGAGCTCACTAGTTCACCGTGGTCAGCTCTTTGTCTGACAAATGACTGTCAATGGTCAGTTGATGGTCAGTTGATATATTTATCCCGTATTATCCCCTGCAATCACTTACAACTCGCCTATATGATATCGCTAAGTTTCACATGAGAATTGCAACTGAATATCAGTTTGTTTATTCAATCTGTCCACTTGTGGAACTCTGGTATTCAGCTATGAAGCTAAAAGTCTCTTCTAGTAAGGAGTTAGCCCTATAATTCGGATCGGCTCGTCCATGCAAATACTACATCATCTGGCACTTAGCCCCATCGTGACGCAAGCGTCTTTCATTTGTCCTTTCATTTAACGAACAGATTTCTTCGCAGCAGCTGCTAGCAATTAATAAAGCACTTCATTTCCAACACGCTCATCGACAGATAGATTGTGTGAGGAGCAGGTCACCTGATATTCGAAGGAACTGAGGCAATGTTGAACTGTGGCAATACTTTATTTTTAGCAACAGCCAATGGACATCTTATTGAAGCAGCGCCTTCGATATACAACATATTCTTGTCGTGAAGAAGTCGTCTCATATTTGGATATAATTGATCCTGCAGTGATCTGTGTGACTGTAGCAAATACAATGGCTATGTGTTCTTGATTTCATTGAATTATAAATAACAACTTTGAATAATTCATTAGTGAATAACTAAATAATTACATTCCATAACAATGAAAATGAAAATGAAGTAATCCAATTACAATTGGGAACCAGTTAGACTAAGTAAAAAGTACAACGCTGTCAAGAGATTATTGTTTTTATTTAACCCTTTCATGCATATTGCGGCTAACAGACAACATTTTGACCTACATCTTCAGCAAAAAACGCTAATTTTGAAAATAATTCATGCAGCAAAAGGCTAATAGGTAGGCCTAGAGCAACCAAATTAATTGAATAACATAGACTCTTATTAATAGCGAGTTAATTAATGTATGTGTTGAATTGAAAACAGTGCTCGTTGCAGATCTGTCGCAAAAATTTGCCACCAAGATGGAATTATTTTGTCGCGCTCAAGCACTTTTAGTCGTGGCAAAAGTAGATGTGACACCATTTTTTGTGTAAGCGGTAGACACGCCCGCTTGGAAGTAGCCTCAAAGCGGAATAACGGGATAAATATATCAACTGACCACAGTAGGTGACATGCCACGCGTAATTACGGAACACCCTAAACATCCGTGGTTAAGGACATTCTATTCTTCTACCCGCGTACATACGCGCTGCACTAAGAGTCAGAAATCATTTGATCTGATGCTGTTAAAACAGGAGGAATGTTTATGAATACGCGCGGGCGAGCGTTTACAGTTTGCGCGTCGTCTACGGTTGCCTGCGCTGTCGCTTGAACCACGGATGAACCGCAAAGCATGTTCTTTCTTCCCTGGTCATGAAATTGAGGTCCTATCACATTGTTTAGCCTCTGATACATGCAGACACATGATACGCAAAGTCTATACAACAGGACTGCCAACTATACTAACTTATATAACAGATGTTGCAGCAATATCCCGCATAGCCACGGATGTTAAGGGTCATGTGTAATTACGCGTGAATTACGCGTGATTGAGCGTGGCATGTCACGTATCATGATCCTTATATGACAGGCACCATAGCAATGGCATTTAGTCCACAGTATCAAAATGCAGCTGAAGTGTCGATTGACAAAATCTAACATTGGTTTATAGCATTTGAGTGCACCATGAGAAAGATGTTCGCAGGGTGTTGGAATTATTATATAACTAATGTTGTGTTCTTTATAAAAATTTCAATGGAGATTTGATAGAATTAGCTCTATCTAGGTCTAGGCCTACTTGCATGCTTGAAGAGATTGCTATGGTCTAGACTTGATATAGGCTATGCGAGACTTTTTAAAGAATATTGACCTTTATATAAAGATGGTGTACCGTATTGCAACTGCGAGAGTTAAAAGCGAGAAAGGACAATTATGAAGGTTTCTGCGTCAAGGATGAGTTGGGTCACATTATCACAACGGCAAGTGGGAACAGGCAGCGCTGGGCAAACTACTACGAAGCCCTGTTGAATCAAACAGGGCCGCATGAAGAGATCCCTGCTGGAGCTGCTGTTGAGGGTCCGGTGGAGATTATTACAAGGGATGAAGTGGCTGAGCAACTGAAAAAAGTGAGATCGGGGAAAAGTTGTGGACCGGATGACATTCCTATTGAAGTTTTCAAGGTGCTTGGGCACTATGGCTTGGACCTTCTGGTGTACCTCTTCAATGAGATACTGTCATCGGGATGGATACCGGATGCGTGGCGGAAAAGTGTTATTACACCTATCTTCAAGGGCAAAGGAGACCATCAAGATGTTGGCAACTATCGCGGTATCAAGCTTCTCAGTCACACCATGAAGATTCTGGAGAAGATTTTGGAGAAGCGTCTTCATGATCTTATTGAGGTGGATATGAATCAATTTGGTTTCAGACCAGGAGTTGGCACAACAGACACACAGTTTTGTCTGAGAATGGCGATGGAGGCATTCAGAGAGAAAAATAAGCCTTTCCACGCAGTGTTCGTTGATCTCGAAAAGGCCTACGATACAGTCCAAGGAAGCTGATATGGAATTGTCTCCGCACACGGGAAGTACCGGAGTGCTACATCCGTTTAATACAGGACATGTACAGGGACAGCACAACTGCAGTGAGATGTAGACAAGGTGAAAGTCGTGCCTTTCCTGTCTCGGTTGGGCTACATCAAGGCTCAGCTTTAAGCCCTTTTCTCTTCATCGTAATAATGGATGAAATTTCCAAGGATTGCAGAAGAGGTGGTCCCTGGGATATGTTATACGCCGACGATCTCGTAATATTTGGAAGCAGTCATCAAGATGTAGAGCGAAGGTTGGAAGCATGGATGAGAGCATTTGAGAGCAAGGGCCTGAGGGTAAGCCGTTCCAAGACCAAATATCTGTCGTCCGACCCAAGAAGAACAACTATGGAGATTCAGAGTCAGCCGGTGAAGAGTGTGGACTGCTTTAAATATCTGGGGTCCATGGTCAATACTGAGGTGACTAGCGCAGGTGATGTTACACATCGAGTACGTTGCGGCTGGAACACATGGAAGAGACTGACTCCAGTGCTATGTGACAGAAGGATGCCACTAAAGATAAAGAGCAAAGTATACTCCTCTATGATCAGGCCAGCAATCCTTTATGGTTCTGAGTGCTGGGCCCCTCTCAAGACAGATGAGCAGAAGATGCACGTGGCGGAGATGCGGATGCTAAGGTGGATGCAGGGCTACACACACTTGGACCGGAAGACCAATGAAGAAATAAGATCTAATGTGGAGATAGCTCCTATTCAAGAAGTGGCAAGAGCAAGAAGGCTGTCATGGTTTGGTCATGTGAAGCGTCGCGGAGAGAGCCATCTCCTTAAGAAAGCATCACGTCTGCAAGTGGAAGGAAGAAGAGGTAGAGGCCGCCCGAAGAAGACCTGGACAGCGACAATAACCGCCGACATGAAGGCAAAAGGAGTGGATGCCTCCCTGGTCCACAACCGGAAGGAATGGAAAAAGAGGACTGGACCTACCCTGGGATACGCGGGACAAGGGTCGACAAGGTGAGCAAGGTGAGCATATAAATATCAGTTACATGTATTGTATTGAAATAAATTAGGTAGCCTGCTTTAAAAGTCGAATGGCACAATATACATGTGAGACACTCGTAACCATCAATGCCAGTTCGTGACAGTTGCTGATCCTTCCCGTGCTTTCGGTTATCCTCATCTTGCACTAGTGGACAGAATTGCGGAAACATTGCAATTTATATATGATTTTATGCGTTAATTGTAATTTATTGTCATTTTACACGATAATTGCAATAAAATGATGCAATATATAAATTGCAATTTTTGTATTTTTCGTTTGCGAAATTTTCATCGTACATTTATCATCATCGATTCATCTCAGTGTTGCTTCCTTTACAAAGATTTTTGCTCTCTTCAGGATAAAAAATGAAAACATTCATATCATTGCTACTTTTTGTTGATTATAATTGATATCACTGTAGTATACGAAAATTGTAATAAAAATACCCTAATGACCATATTGCAATATGGTCATTATAATACTATATATATATATATATATATATATATGAGACATGTATTGCACAAAAGCAAATCGCAATCAATTTCAGATAACTTAAGGTAATAGTTTTCAAATGATCGATAAATTGATTTCACTTCGGAACTAGAAAACTTAAAAACGACTTTAAAAAACCATTTCACTGCAAAAATATTTATACCGGCGCTAAAATATTATCATAATCACCTAAATGTTCATATCTGAAACATTTTACAAATATTTATAAATTAATTTGTCGATGTAACAAAAATGTTTCTGCATACTTATGTAATTGTTACCATTAAACAGTGCAGTAAGCGGAGTTCTGAACTCATCTGTTTAGCTACATGATAACATGTTTACGTCAAATGATTGAAAAATCACAATTTTTTATCACTAGCCAGCAGCTGGTGTCAAAACGGAACCGAATCTCCAAGACAAATACGTGAACAATGGAATTTAACTTGAACAGTGTAACTTGCAAAGGAGCAGTGTCTGTGTTAATCTTCACATCACATTGAAGTCGATGAACATGCAGTTTGGTTTCACAGACAAGCACAATAGCAGCACCCATATTCACCATACTTCATTAATAATTGCAGCTCTACATTAATATGAGCGTTTGTTTCTTCCTAGCATGCCTTCAGTCGAGGACTTCTATATAATACGATCGAGTGACGTCATAACAACATCAATCTTGCCTTACACATAGGATCATTGCTTTATAGAGTGACTCACGCATAGAGTGCACGTGTCCCCTTGTCTTTGGCGCGCACTGACTTACTTTACGTTTCTTTTAACAATGCGTGACCTCACTGTCTGGCCACTGCGCTCGTTTCGATATGCGCTCCTCAGTCGAACAGAAGGGCTGTGAATTGTAAAGCTGTCACTGGATGTGCCAACGACTTTTCATGCTGATTCTTTACATTGGTAAACTATGATTTCGTGAAGCTTCTTCGAATTAAACGAAATATGATAGAAGTGTGAATCGAATACCTGTGTGACTCAATTTCTGCCGATTCTCTCAAGTTTACGTGCTGGTAAGGAATAGAGCGGAGGCCACGTAAAAGAAGGTAAGCAGACGATCACTCATGCTACAAACCAAGTTATTTTTCCATGAAGTGTGAGTTAAATTGTATTTTAGCTGTAAACGTACACCTTCATGGTCTCCTTTTTGAAATAATGTGCTTGAGATTGAAAATTTTTTCTAGACCTACCGGTGCTACAGTTTTTGATTTAAAAACAATGAATATTTTTCTGAAATTCAGTAGGAAAGTTCAAGCGTCGCATCATTATCAGCGTGATCATTTTTATACTGTGCTTCAATTGAGGGTTCCATTTCTTTTTCTCACTCTGACCCGGGTTTCATTCGGGAATAGATATTGGAGAATGTGACACGTCTGTTTTAGACTGGGTAGGAATTCAAAAACAGCTTATGTTTTACTCCTTTTTCATCCGGTAGATGTAGCGTTCTAGGTTTACAGCATCAAGGTTTCAGGTAGTATCAGACAATGAAACTAAGTAGGCCTATTGATAGAGGGTAACATTATAAATTGGAAATTAGTAAGATTTCTGCAATTTTTTAAGTGTCATACTAAAATCATAATGAAAGTTAATGAAATTGAAAAACATGATATTATAATATACTATAAAATGAACCAACACATGAGGTCTTGAAATGAAACCTTATTTTCTCAACCACTGAAACGAATTTTAATGCGCACATTCTGCGGTCATGACTCAAAATAATTCAGAAAGCAGCGCCACTGCACTCGGTTTATACAGCATGTTTGAGACGAGTAGTAGGTGGATACTTGCTTTTTTTTAGATGGTGCTGCATGAATCCAAATGGTCCCATCCCCTGATTAAGAAATCGGGCTCAAGCTATATACATTAGACGGCTGACCAAATGGACCTCATTTGTGATTTAGCTGGTTATAAAAGTAAATCGTTTAATTTTCATAACGACTGATATGTCAGAGCTTCCGAATGTTTTGTAATCCTGGATATTTTGTGGCAAATGATATTGATCAGCAGTCGCGGGTATAATACTGAATCTATTGTGAAGTACTTACGTTGCATTCTTAATATTTTTTGAATTGTGTTTGCATGCGATACATTATTATAATTGCAAATAAAGTTCTTGGAATTGCTGAAGATTAAATCAAGTGACTTCTTGGTTTTCTTAGAACAGGAAAAAGAGAAATAATACTGTTTATGTAAGGTACCTTTGGAAGTACATCCAAAACCTCGAAGCCTATCTTTTAACCCAAGAGGAAAGACTGTGCAAAGAGTTTTTATCCAGAAATCCTCCTGAAGAATGACGGATATGGGCTCGAGTATTCTAAAGTTACCTGATATTTCTGTTACTGGCATTTGACAGCCGATGATCTATCTTTCGTAGAATTAGCGATTTATTATATGTGTATACGTTTGATACCCCTTCCATGTTTCTACACAATTTTTTTTATCTTCCAGGTTTCGGGTAACATCAAAAAGAAATTGTCATGGAGAGTAGTTAAAAAGCATATCAGAAAGCATTTGTGTTTAGACCAAACTCCCTCATACAATTTCACATTTGATGAAAAAATGTGTAACTTTTGATATAACTTGGCAATTAGAATTATTACTGTGTCGCTATTTGGATACAATCAGAAACTATCGACGTGATTTGGAACATGACAACAGTGATATTCTTGGAGGATGCGGTATTGGTGATACAGATATTATTGTCCTGCATCTACATCTCTCTACTGATGGTGGACAATTGTATAGGTATAAGAAATCAACAGTCTGGCCTGTCCATTGTATGCTTTTGGATTTGCCGTTACATCTACGAACCAAACGAGAAAATGTTATCATCCTTGGACTTTGAGTAAGTAGGGTTAAACCTGATTGGTGTCACTTTTTAACAGATTATTTGAAAACGTCTGGTATTGGTAGCCCAATGGACTTGAATCTGGGATGCTCATATATCAGAGTTCTACCGAAGTTGCATACTGCTGTGTTTGATCTACCGGCCGCCGCGAGTATCTTGAATCATCAACAATTCAATGGTAAATTTGGATGCTTGGTGCATCGGGCAGAGTGGTAAGAGCTGGCAGGGGTCACACTCGAAGGTACGGAGACGTTTACGAACCTATTAGTGATGATCAATATAGGGAATACAGTGAACTGGCTCATGTGATAAACCTTATTTGGTATTAAAGGAAAGTCTTGGTTGTCAAATTATCTTAGTATACCGTCACTTGTTTTACTTGATCCACTGCACCTCGTATTTGAAAACTTTTAAATTGTTACTGAAAAAGCTTTTAGACTCATCATCTTATAGAGAAATTTATTTCATTGGAAGACATACTGTCAACTATGACAAGGTATTAGAAACAGTAAAAATTCCAGTTTTTATGGCAAGACCAGTTTCGTTAAATGATCGGTCATTTTGGAAAGCTCGTGATTACATGTACTTCTTATTTTTCTATAGTGTACCAACGATAGTATTGTCCTTGTTTTATAAACATATAAATGACCAGAAATATGTATTTCATTTTTTGACATTTTTGTATGGTTGTAGAATGTGTTATATGAGATCTGCGAGATCGTTTTCACGTAGCATCAAAGAACTTTTCGTTTACTTTCACTCTGCTTTGAATACTCTGTATAATACCTCCATGTGTACTGTAACTATGCACCAGCTGTTACATCTCGGTGATCAAGTTGAACGTTTTGGAGCGTTACCATTTTGTTTATGTTTTCTTTCGAAGCCCAGATGAAAGCGCTAAAATTGTATACCCAAGGAACCACAGATTACTTCAAACAAATATGTGACAAATATTATTTGTTAAAACATAGCAGTTGTTATTTGGATGTTGCTTCTTATGAAAATAAGTCTGAACTTTTGAAGCTTCTAGACATTGTACCGGATAGGAATAGTGATGAATATCATTTTCTTAACAAGGGTTGTATTCGTAAAGGTAAATTAAAATTTTGTTCGAGATCATATAGCAAAAGTGATCGATACACTTCTATTTATACAGCTACAGTAATTAGTAAAAATCAATTAATTGATGTCATAGAATTTATTAAACATGTTGATGGTCGTATTGTTGCCAGGGCAACTGTGCTACAATGTTGCACTGTACGTATGCTTGATTTCTCGAATTATGCATTACATGGTATACCTCGACATCTTACTGATCTTTTGGTTACAAATGTCTTTATTTTTGTTGTAAAACATACGGAGGAATTTTGTGAAATACCTGTATCATCTTTGCTGGTGCCTTGTGTAACTTTGAAAGGTTTTGATAGTAATCTGGGTGACTGTATGACATTGGTAATGCCTTGCACAGTAATATCGGAATATAATTAAAACACAGATCTAGGAAATTAAAAGATCGCTTATTCGCAGTGTCCTTGTATGTCAGCTAAAGAAGCCGAGAAATATTTATTTGCAGCGTTTCGTTTGCAAATGAATGATGATAAATAGGGCATCAGACTTAAGTAGTCTGTGCTGTTGATTACTTAATGATCGGAAGCTTGAGACAAAATGAGCAAGCTACACGACGAGTGACCTACATATCCTAGATCTGTGTGAAACTTTCCTGTTTTGTCGCCGTAAAATACTCTATGCTGTAATGATATTGTATCAACTGTATACAGAATTTGAAATTACATGTCATCAAAGTTCACATTGTTTGCTCTAACATACACAGAAATGCGAGGATGGTTTTGTGTACATTGCATTTTGTTGTAAGGATGAGAATTCAATCTCTATAGAGTACGCTTAAGTCGCAATAAATTGTGGGAGAAATGTACAATAATTGCAATAAATTGTTCGTGGAATATACAAGAATTGCAACTAATATAGCAAAAAAACAAAGAAATTGCAATAAATTCATTGTAATTAATTGTCAAAAATATATGAGAATTGCGCGAGAATTGCGCAATTAATTACAATGTTTCCGTAATTTTGTCCACTAGTGTGGTATGCCATTCTCTGACTCTGATGCCTAATTTAGATTATCGGTAAAAAAATCTTCAGAATCTGTACAGGAATTTGTGATCAATAATCCGACTGCTTCTTTTGTCACTTTCTCTTTTAAAAGGAGCGACTCGTTGATTTAAAGATAAAAAGAGGGAAGCTTAAACACTATATTCGATTGATGCATAGGAACTGTTTGCAAGGTGTAGATGTAAAAACAGGGCAATTGGCGCCTTACTTTTCCAGTTGATAGGCACCTACACTTTGCGTCTTCTCCTCAGCATCTTCTAAGGATATATCAAGCATGCAGATATTAAATGGCGACATAAAAAAAATTCCATCATCACATCGACGCTGAAAATCATGATATCGACGGCGTCGTCACCCGGGACGCGCAAACTTGTGAAACTATGGGAAAGCTTGCAAGAATTTTCAAAATTCGATTAAAACTTGCAAGCGCTTGCAAGCGTTATGTAAAGTTTGAATTCGCATTGCTATATTTTGAGAAATATGTTTAACTTGCTTTGTTTAGGCTAAAACTTGTAATGTGAAACTTGTTTCCGTGGTGTTACTGTCCATGTTTGTAAAACTTGCATCAACTTATCAGAATTTGAAAGGACTTGCTAAACTTGCTTCCATGACTTTAGCTTGCAAAACTTGCTTTCGTTGTGTTAAAGAGTAGGCTACTGCAGTCGAAACTTACATTGACTTACTAAAATTTGAAAGCATTTGTTTAGCTTAACACTAGCTTTACTGAACATTTTTACCCCCCTGAATTACGGAGGTGTCCTATACGACACCTTTTGTCATCGATATCACCTAGTAAATCCTAATTCCGTAGGCATGATGACAGCTTGTGATATTTTTGATGCATGGAGCAAAGTATAAAGATTGAATGACAAATCCAATTATGCCATGATGGAAGTCTTCGGAAAGCTGTTGATCATGAAAATATTAGATCCATTGAGCAATTCCCCTGATTAGGAGATCACGTAGCCGTGATCGATGTGCTGACGAATTGTGGTCACTTTTTTAAAGAAAATACGGAATTTTTCTAGAAAAATGATGCAATATCAATGAGCATTAGTTCAGCGACTTTTGATTATCAATTAAGACCAGTTATACGCATTCTACATGTTATTATTAAGTTTCGTCTGATGATGCAGTCAATCCAAATAAGGAGGCGTTGATGTGATGACGAAAACGGCGTCGATGTGATGACAGAAAAAGTTGTGGACAGCTATACAGTTGACCTAGCTCTGATTTCAATGAGTTTGATTTCTCAACTCTTGATATTTCTTTGATTCAAAGGTATTAGGAAATAATTGAGCCAAAATTCGCTTAAATACATATTGTATTTTTTTGTTCTACAGCAATCCAAAAAATGAGTTTTTCGTGTGGACATGCAATACTGAGGTGTTTTTGAATTTCAAATGAATTTTTATGCCAAAAAATCCTCTTGAAACTTAAAATGAAAGACATTTTCGGTCGGAGCAGACGAAGACCATTTGAATGGTGTGTTGAAAATTGACAATTAATAGACCTAAATATTGGCCACAAAATGCAAAAGACAATTATCACTCCACAAACACTAAAATTTCTGTATTTTACCATACATCTTCAGAGATCATCATTTTGCCTCGAAGTAACTTTTGACTGGGAATGACGAGGTTTGGGTATTGGAGCCATGATAGCTAATCGATTCAAAAGCTATGAGCTGAAGTCAACGATTTCAACAATTACTTATTTTATTATGATGACAACTATAAGTTGATCTTTTGCTCTCATGTCTGTACGCTGCAGGCACCGATTAGCGCAGCCGAAGCAATCTACGCTTTCTCTTTCATATTCCACATTCAACGTACCCGTGAAGATTAAGCCATTCATCCTTTTGAATTACAATAAAATTCGGTTCGTCGCACATGTGGGGATGTCAATCATGATCGAAGTTGCAGTTGGTGTGGTGTATACAGAATTTTCAAAGGATTATGAAATTTTGCACAGCTACGTATGTTTTATAGAACGATTTATGCCATGCAAACAGAAACTAAACACAACACTTCATATTCACGCGACTTCGACATGAGTCACTCCCAATATAGAAAAGATGTTATTCAATATGACTGAGCACTCAACTATAAACTGATCATTTTAATTCTTTCACACCAACATCAGTTTGAAGTTGCTCAGCATACGCGCCATTTGTGGTTGCGCATGCACAATTGCATATGCATGTAAAGTAGCTATTTGCTCCCGTCACCGACGTTAGAGACTTTTGTCTCTATTGTCAATGGATGCTTTTTGATAGAAAATGGTCTTAAATATACACGGATAGGTAATATTTTAAATTTAGCTTATTAACTTAATAGCCTAGCATTGACATACACATCCAGGCCATTGTGAAATCAGGCTCTTATGCGAAATTAACAATAGAGTGTTGCAGACACGATATACTCGTAGCTTTACTGTTATCACGACAATGATAAACTATTTGTAGTAGGCCCACTTGTAAAACTGTAGCGTGTCAGGCATGTGCATAAGCTTATATGCACATTCAATCGATGATCTATCACTGGCACACCAACATATACTTTAAGATAGGGCTGTGAGGTAAGTTACCGCGCGGTAATTTACCCGGTAAATTACCCGATAAATTACCGGGTAATTTATTCTTATATTCATGTTTTCTCTGAAAATAATTGTTTGTAATGTGTTATGCTGAAATAAAACAATTCAAAATGAACTCTGCTGAATTTTTGCTTTAATGCAAGTGTAATTTCGCATCACAAGTAAACTATGGTTTCAGAAAAAATTGATTTTACGTTTTAATGGCCTGGGTTATAAATTACCGTCTCCTATAAAATACTGTTAAATCATTATCTCAGAAAATTATCAAGATATATAAACTGTTGTATAACAAAAGCATCATCTATCAGACAAAAAAATTGTACATTTAATGGATTAATTTCAATTGATATTGATGTCATCATTTTTTGGGTACTATAATCACCCTTTTCGGTCAAAGTCAAGTCAATTTAAAAAAATGTTCAGGGAATTTTATTTATCAAAAAACGTATACACCTTGATGAATATTTAAACACGCTTCCACTTCAGATTCATCCTGTAGGTCGTCTTACTTTTAGGAGCTTCAATACAATATGAAATCTACCTTGTTTAGAAATTTCTATATTGTGCACATGCACAATATTATTGAATATAAGTGAGGTAGTTCAAGAGCGGTTCAAAATTGGCTGAACATAAGACAATGTGAAGCTTTAACGTCACTACTGCCCCATACTGGGGGCTTGGACGGTGCTGACGTAGTCAGACTTTATCTGGAGCGTTGTGACACTTTTAGTCCGGAAGCCCTATCTGTCGACTTCCAATGGCACTTTCGGGGCTCGACCTCTACGCCAAAAGATCGTTAGATCAAGCGTATACAGTATACGTAGTCAGACTTTATCTGGAGCGTTGTGACACTTTTAGTCCGGATGCCCTACCTGCCGACTTCCAATGGCACTTTCGGGGCTCGACCTCTATGCCAAAAGATCGTTAGACCAAGCGTATACAGTATACGTAGTCAGACTTTATCTGGAGCGTTGTGACACTTTTAGTCCGGATGCCCTACCTGCCGACTTCCAATGGCACTTTCGGGGCTCGACCTCTATGCCAAAAGATCGTTAGACCAAGCGTATACAGTATACGTAGTCAGACTTTATCTGGAGCGTTGTGACACTTTTAGTCCGGATGCCCTACCTGCCGACTTCCAATGGCACTTTCGGGGCTCGACCTCTATGCCAAAAGATCGTTAGACCAAGCGTATACAGTATATGAGGTGTCCGGGTTGAATATTTGCGCGGCGTTTCCCGGGTGGGTTTTCGGGTCGTAGAAACCCTGGTTATGGTAAGAAGTGAAAAAATCGTTATTACGTGATGTGAGAAAACGTGAGAAATTTCCTGTCATGTGATGTGAGAAATGTGAGGGAAAGGTAATCGGAGCGGATCATCTCTGGTGTTAACTAATGGATTATTTACAACAGTACCATGCTCATCAGTTAACCTCAATTACTTGTATTTGAACGTTTATTAATTATGTTGTATTTCCTTGCAGATGCCGCGGAATCAGTGTAATGTATGGCAACACTTCAGCAAAATTGAAGAAAATAGAAAATCTAAGGGTGTTTGCAAATATTGTTCTGCTAAGTTTGCAAGTAACGCAACGCGCATGCGGTGTCACTTAGTGGAAGGTTGCTACTATGTCCCAATAAGTGTGAAAGAATCATACAGGGAAACCGTATGCCAGCAATCCGTAGCTTCTAAGAAGAAACGTCTGACCTTGCAGCAGTACACGACAATGACTGACTCATCTGCCTCAACAGCTACTGAGTCTATTCTCCTTGATACTGACGGTGTTGTTGATAGTGATGATGACTATGAAGTTGATATCGATCGTCATACTTCGACAGATGAAAATATCATAGATGAAAAAGCAACAACCTCTTCTAATCTCAGTACTGCGAACAAAGAAACAGTTAGAGAAACCGTCAAAGTCAAAGATTTTGAAGGAGCAGGTTCTACGTCAAGGAATACTGAACAGAGACAATTGACTCCATTCATCGACCGAACCAGTCTCATAGAACAAAGGGAAATCGAAATATCTTTAGCACGTGCCATTTATGTTTCTGCAACGCCGTTGAGTATAACGGAAAATCGTTGGTGGCGCCAATTTTTTCACAAGATTCGCCCAGCCTTTCAAATTCCGTCAAGACATCTTCTTAGCAATTCTCTGTTGATGAATGAAAAGAAAACTGTCGATTCACTAATCAAAGATCTGGCGTCTGATTGGAAATGTATCACTGTCGCAGCTGATGGTTGGTCGTGTATCGCAAATGAATCGCACATACAGATACTATTCTTCACACCACAGCCCATTTTCTTCAAAAGCATTCACACAAATGAGAAGCGGCACACTGCTGAGTATATCGCAGAATGTATTATTGTTGCAATCCAAGAATTTTGCAAACTGAACCAAATTGAATCGGAAAGATTGAAATCTCTAGTAACTGACAACGCAGCCAACATGGTCGCGGCTTGGGAGATGATCAAAGAAGAATTTCCAAATGTCACCACGTATGGATGTTTAGCCCATGGGATAAATCTATTGGTTTCTGACATGCGAAAAATGATATCGTTGAGCAGTGTACTCGCAGAAAATTTGGAAATAACCAAATTTTTCAAATATCGTCATGTGCCAAAAGCCATTCTTCTTCAACACGGAGGTTTGAATGTGAAGCTGGCTTGTCCGACTCGATGGTCCAGTTACTATGAGATGTTGCAGCGAAACTTGCATATAAAGAATGCCCTAAGACTAGCCATTATTGACTCAAACTGCGACGCTCCAATCCATCTGCAAATGAGAACCTTAAACGAAGATGACTTCTGGGTTCGTACCGAAACCGCTACGGTTTTACTGAAACCTGCAAGTCATGCTATTTCAGCAGCAGAAGGCGACTTCATCTCAATCTCGATAGCGCCGGAGGTGTTTTCATACATGGAAGCTTCAATGATCAAAAACTCTACGCCAATCATTTCTTTCTGATGAAGAGAAAAAATGTGTGCAATCATTCATCGAGAATCGCCGAAAATTCTGCATTTCCGGGCAGCACTATGCAGCAAACCTTCTGGCCCCCAGGTTCAGGGGTAGAACTCTAACGGAGCAACAGTTGGTTCTTGCTGAAGATACAATCTTCGAAATTGCACAGAAAACGAAACTCTCAACGATATCTGTATCTAAGGATCTGTTTGAATATAGAACAAGATCGGGTGATTTGTTCAATTTATCCCGCATGATTTGGAAAGTCGACTACGACACGGATTCGATTAAATGGTGGCAATGCTATGGGAATGCGCGACAGCTGAATGTGGTAGCCGTCGTTCTTCTTTCGATGTCGGCCACAACTGCTGCGGTTGAGAGAGCAAATAAGGAATTCAGCCTTCAAAAAACGAAACTCAGGAACTCCTTGACTGACGAAAGAGCAAGTATTCTGACGTCTGTTGCTTACAACCATAAAATAAAAAGTCGACTTGAAGAAGGAACCGGTCAAAAGAAGAATAAGTGTCATCTTATTTTCAAAAAAATGAAGATTATGACCCAAATCATTTGCTCAAAGCTGGTGGTGCCGTGCAGGATTCCTCTGATAGTGACGATGACGAAGACCTCATGGAAATAGACGAAGTGGATGATGACCAGTTTTTGCAGTCCGAGAGGGAAACCATCCCTTTGAATATTCCTCTAGAGGTCGGGAATATTGTGGCAGCACGAATCATCGTTGAAAGCAGGGGAAATCATGGTTTGAAGTACAAGGTATTCATTGGAAAGATAACGGCAATGTTGGAAGAAGATGAATTCACTGTGTCTTTCCTCAAAGTGAATAAATTCGGTACATACACATTTCCAGAGGTTGTCGATGTGTCAACTGTTGATCGAAAGGATCTATGTGCCATTTCAGCACCAGATGTTGGAAGACGCGGTGACTTCGCATTTCCAACTAAAGAAGAGCGTGTTGCTCGTCGTTTATCTTCTTAATTCAGTGCTCTTACTGCATGGCTACTATTTGTGAAGGTAATCACTGATCATGTTTAGTCTTATTTTTTAGTATTTTGTCCTCCTTAAATTTTCTCAGTACCGGTACATGTAATTTCCGTAATTGTTCATTGTCAGTTTCACCTCACCGCGAAAGTTCAATTTTCTGTAATATGCACATACTCAAATTCATTATTAAGTTATTGTCATCTATTAACGAGTAGATGAAGAAAATATTGTGTGTACCTGATAAATATTTACTATATATTATTCATTCACAAAATATCCTAAACATGAAATAATAGGGAGGAAAGACTTATCACCAAGCAAGGTTACACACTTTCGTACATATTGGGAATCAAAACATAAAAATTCTTGAGCATTATCTTAAAGCGTTCTAAATTCTCTTAGTCCGATCAGTCAAATATCTGTTCCTATCATTCTTCTGTCAGTTTTAGACCCTATCTGTTCTTCGATTAGCGTGTTCAGTGTAAACACACGGAACGAAATACAGTAAGTGGTAATAATTGATGCAATAATAATCCTAATGCAACATCTTGATATGAAGTGCGGATTGATTAGTTATGAAATTCTTGCGTAGTTTTGCACTGTGTTCGGCTTAACATGATCACAGTTTCCATTGGAGTATTAGTCCTCAATTGTTTTATATCTGTTCATGCTTTAGAAAGCATTAGTTAATATGAAATAGAATTTATCTATACAATGTCGATGAAGAAATGTTTATGATATATTTGTATATCCAATCAGATTGATTCATATATGAACATTTCTTCACTTTTGAACGGTGCATAATCCTGTAGCTTGCATTGTAAGTAAATATACCAACCTATATTCATGAGATCCATACTAATTTTTGCTACAATTACCTTGCTAAAAAATGAATTATTTTGTTACTCAACATTTCTGTTATATACATTTTGTTAACATCTTTGTTATCGGCGCTGTCCGTGCTGATTAATCGAATTTTTTGTAGTCTTCCTGTGTGCGCATCTTCGCATGTTTTGTACCATCTATCTCCAATCGCATTGATTTACTGGTATTACATATGTTGTATGCAATTTTTACTTTTATAAACATCGATGTATGCAAGTCCGAATAGATGAAGATTACATTTTATGTACGGTATACAATCATTTAGCAGTCTCTGAACAGTATAGGCCCTATTCATTGAGATTATATCAAGTTTCACAACAATTTGTTTTCTGAAAGAGAAATATTTTTCACCCAAAATTTTTGTTATCGTTTTCAATTTGCAGCAGTATATTAAAAGCATGTTTCTATTAAAATAAGTCTTTTATTCATAAGTCAATTTTGGTGAAAGTCCTAGGCCATGTCTACATATAGCTGTTTTATTAAGAAATTAAGACACGCGAATAAGAGAACAGGTTTAAAATGGATTTAATAAAATAATGAAATAGGCCTAGAATTGAATTTATTCCAACTTCCAACTTTAAGACCAAATTACACAATATCTATGGCTATTGGCTGCAAAAAGCAATTGCAAAATTGGGCCAACTAACCTCAGGGGACGAAGTTGACAAATAAAGACTCAAATGGGGCGTTATGATTCTAGGTAGTCTTATAGTGTCAAATAGTCTTCTAATAATACATACTTGAATTGCTTGGGTGAGCCGGTCGCGCTGCTGCTATATTTTTCATAAATTACCGTAACGTAGGCCTACCGCACAAATTACGGTAATTTTTGGTAAGTTACCGCCTTGGGAATGTTACGGTAATTTATACAACCCTACTTTAAGATGTATGAATTAATGGCCAATTTCTGAGTAAATGTCTTGACAAAATGTATTGGCCGACAAAGTTGTCCGAAAAACTTGGCTTGCTATATACAGAACATTCAACGCAATGTGGCATTGTCAACAGATAATTAAGGACGTAACTCTTTGAGACCCGAAGGGGTTTTTCCTAGTGCATCACCGGATACGTATGTTTTTCTATTATGGATATATCAACCGCTCATGCTCATAAAATCATCATTTTTACAATGACTCTAAGTAGTAAGTAAAACTCCACTTCTGGACCGCGCAAGATGGCCGCCGTCGCTGACGTCCCCCCCCCCTCTGGACCGGCAGAGTGTCGTGGTCGGCCGCCGTGGTGCTTCGGGTCTGACGTCCCCCCCCTCTGGAACGGCAGAGTGTCGTGGTGTGCCGGCCACGTGCGTCCGTCAGGTTCGCTGACGTCCCCCCCCTCTGGCCGACTGTCGTATAGCGCGCGGTGATGTGTAGGTTGGCGTGGTGTGCCGGCCAGGTTGGCGTGGTGTGCCGGCCAGGTTGGGAGGGTGGACTGTCGTAGCTCACCTGAAAAATCCTAAGTGTCAGAGTGGCTTTGTATGGGTAAAATTTTGAAAATTTTCCAAAGTGTGGAATTTCGACCTGGGACCGTCACCAAAACATTTTTCATCAAATTTCACTGACCTCCCCCCCCCCCCGACAGCAATCTTCTAACTTTGGTTCTAGTGAACGGATTTTGTCTTAAGGCTACTCGTTTGAAAGAGGAGAAAAAACTGCTCGACAACATTTTTTGTTGCGAGTCAATCGGACCAGCCGTTCAAAAGTTAGAGCGGTTACAAGATTTTAGGTCGGAGCTCGCTCACCTGAAAAAATCCTAAGTGTCAGAGTGGCTTTGTATGGGTAAAATTTTGAAAATTTTCCAAAGTGTAGAATTTCGACCTGGGACCGTCACCAAAACATTTTTCATCAAATTTCACTGACCTCCCCCCCTCGGGAGAGCTGGCTTCGATCTTGGCTTCCAGTGGACGGATTTTGTCGTGCCATAGCTCGTTTGAAAGCTAAGAGTGAGACAAATTCAGTGAAAGAAACGGCTTGTTCATATCTGTCTTCGTTCAAAAGTTAGAGCGGTTACAAGATTTTAGGTCGGAGCTCGCTCACCTGAAAAAATCTTAAGTGTCAGAGTGGCTTTGTATGGGTAAAATTTTGAAAATTTTCCAAAGTGTGGAATTTCGACCTGGGACCGTAACCAAAACATTTTTCATCAAATTTCTCTGAACGAGGGGGGGAGGGGGGGTCAGTGAAATTTGATGAAAAATGTTTTGGTGAAGGTCCCAGGTCGAAATTCGGAAGTTTTAAATTTTTCAAAATTTTCACCACACTGGAGCTCTCACACTTAGGAATTTTTTCACTTGTGGCATGTTACATGGACATGTGCTGACGGACCAACTTCCCGTGGTCATATGAGAATGGTTCAGGTGTCATATGATAGAGAATGATGAGACGAATTGTTTGCAACAAACCGCATGTCGCTACGATGAATACTTTCGGAGATAGAGCCATTTTAAGCTTCTTCCGAGCATATATAAACCCCCGACAACGTAAGTCTGATCACTTCATCGAAAGACGAGGTAAGCGACGGTCGTCGCTCTGAGCTCCCGATATCGGGTGTTTCAAAGGACTCTATCTTTTGAAGTAGGCAAGCTATCTTCTTACTTCAAAGTTTGTATGATAGAGTTTGATAGTGTCTTTACTACTGATAAAATTTTTTAAAAGTAGTATGAGTAGTAAAATGCGGAATTTTTTAAAAATTCTTAATTTTCACTTTTTTCAAAGTTTTAACATGTAGACTAAGGTTTTCAAGTATGCTGAGTTCAAATCTGCTATCAGATTTGAAATTTAACTAAGTCTAAGGCAGCTTTTAGGGGTTAGATCCCAGCTACTGATCACAACCTTTGACTCGGCGTTCCTGTTACCACTTCGGGGCAGTGACAATGATGTCTTCAGCTGTAAAGAGCGGGTATCGGGGAAGATCTCTCACTTCCCTAGTGATCAGTACAAGGCCTTCGGGCTGTCGACGGGATCGAGTGCCACTCACTACACTCTTTAGGAATATGACTGTACTACATGATTCCAAACTTATACAAATTTCATTATCTTACAGCTAACGATAAATCAGGCATGGCAAACGATAAAAATCGCAAATATCATGTCAAAATGTGTGTGTGCGGTCGAATAAATCGCAGTGCGGACGCCAAGGCTCATGTCAAGAAGGCGGGCACCGGCCACATGATTATCTTGAATAGGGTTGCGTGTGTGAAGTGTAGAGTGCTGAAGGGTGATGAGGATGAGGCGCGTTTCTACAGAGTGCATGCTGACTGTAGTGGTGGTTTAGTGACTGACTTAAGATTTACGCAGTTGATTGTGGAAGAGAGGGAGCGAATGTTGGCGATCGAGCGAGAGGGTAAGGTTGCGAATGTTGTTGAGAATGATGAGTTGGCGAGAGCGGTTGCGTCGTTGGAGGGTGAGATTGAGCGAAAGAGAGTGCTTGAGAGTGATGATGAGGATGATGTGGATTTAGATAGGGAGCGTGTGAGGAAGCGTGTGAGGAAGTTGAGCTCTTCGTCGTCGGAGGTGTCAAACATTGTCATCACCGACCCCCAGAAGAGCTCATCTTCCCCAAAAGTGAAGAGTGGTGGGATTCGTGTGCAGTCGGCGAGGTGGTTGAAGGATGAAGAGAAGAGGCATGTTTCGCAGCAGATGGCGCATGATTTGTTTGTGAATAAGTATGAGAGTTTGAAGAAAGTGAAGGATGAAGTTGTGAAGGAGTTGGATGAGTTGAAAAAGAAGGAACTGAAGTCGAAGGAGGTAGCAGATGAAAATATTAGAATGAGGCGTAGTGTGACTGATTTGAAGAAAAAGACGCGAGAGTTGGAAGAGAAGAATGATGAGTGTGAGAAGAGGGCGAGTGCTGCGGAGAGAAGAATGAGAGATGCAGAAGCGAAGTTTGAGGAGATGATGAAGGAGATGAGTGTGTTGAGAGCGAGGAATGTTGAGTTGGAGAGGACTGTGGCTCGGCGGGGTGATGAGAGGCAGGCGTATGAGAAGTTGGAGCGCATGAGGGATGAGTGGGAACGTGTGAATGAGGATCGTTTGTTTGAGTTTCACATCCCTATTCGGGATAATCATTTGGCCGGCGAAGTATTAGTAAATCAAAGCCTCGACGAGTCCATCCTATGCTATAACGGCCATCCGAGTAAGAAGTGCTTACATGCCAGCCTGAGAATGCGCGGCCATCTGCACAAATTTTCTATTCGGAAGCGCGCGAGACTGCCAAAGGATGACTAACTTGGTAAGTGAAAAGTAAATAAGATAGTATATCCTATTCTAATACATATCATTTTCATTGCAGATCTTTGCCCGCCTTCACCACCCTATCACGTCACTCCCGAGAACGAACCATCGGCTCTCTTAAGGGCCACCTAGGGGCAAGACATGATAGAACCTCCACGCGGTTTGCCCTGGGCAGTCTTCGGACTGGCGAATACTATCATTAAGTTGAATCTGCTATCAGTCAACTTGAACGTTGCGTCGCGTTAGAGGGGTATATAAACCATTGCCTCTCATTTCATTTCATTTCAATCATGCAGACGCCGAACAGTCAAGTCAGCTCTCCTCGCGGACCGCAGTTAAGGCCGCGAAATTTATTTGAGGAGTTTGTCAGGCTAGAGGAGCAAGACAGAGTTTTTAATAATCTTGCTCGGATTGGCAATCCGATGACAGCAACTGCTGTCAATCCAACGGAATGGCGCTACATTCCACTTTTCAGCCACGTGCCAATTAGCGTGGAAGTCGACAGTGCTACCAAAGAGAGAGTCAAAGACTCTCTCAGCAGAATTGGTAGGATGTAAGATGACGTTACTCCCGAGAACGAACCATCGGCTCTCTTAAGGGCCACCATGGGGCAAGATTTGATAGAACCTCCTCGCGGTTTGCCCTGGGCAGTCTTCGGACTGGCGAATACTATCATTAAGTTGAATCTGCTATCAGTCAACTTGAACGTTATGCAGTCGATTGCTATCCCTGAAGCATTCTGATTCGCTGTTGAGCAATTCATTGTTGAAAACCCTATATAAGCCAGAAGATTGTAGCGCTTCTCATTCAATTTCAAGTCACGATGGATGCAACGTCTCCTGCCAACAGTATTCCCGTCTTCATCGATGAAGACAACGCCATTCCCGAGTTCATCATCCTCGACGAGTGGGATGAAGAGGATGATAAGAAGGGGAAGATCGAGAAGATCGTTTGGACGGATGGGGTGTGGACTCCGAATACCACTCGCATCCGAAAGGTGCCAGATGCACCAGCACGACCTCGGCGGTATAGGGTCTATGACAACCTAACCGTCATACCCATTGACTATTCCAGCCAATAGTCAACTTAATTGACACCATTGACACCGAGAACGAACCATCGGCTCTCTTAAGGGCCACCATGGGGCAAGACATGATAGAACCTCCTCGCGGTTTGCCCTGGGCAGTCTTCGGACTGGCGAATACTATCATTAAGTTGAATCTGCTATCAGTCAACTTGAACGTTGCAAATGAAGTTCGGTGTAATACTTCCTTTCGACGGGCGTTCCTGTAAAGGGCGGCGGTGAAACCCGTAGCTATGTATACCGCAAGGGACATTCGGCAATGGTCAATCTTGTTTAACCTCTCTGCGTCATGTTTGCAAGTGATTGCCATTGTCTCAACGTAGTATGCATTCGCGCCAGGGCGACATTTAGCCAACTGTCGAAGGTTGCCTAAAACTTTCCATTGCATACGTTATGAGAACCATGAGTTCTACCTGTCTCTATCAATGAGACGAATTGATGAATGGAATGAAATGGGAGGACACTCACGCGCCACACGCAACATAACACACTTCTCTCTTCCGTAGTCTAACAAGCTCTTTACACATGGATCGCAGTCGATTGCTATCCCTGTATCAGAAGTGTAAGCTATCTTAATTTTATTTGACACTATTTCATCTATCATCATCGTCCATATGAAATATTTTAAGATTTACAAGTTAGACTAAGCGTGCTACTACTTCCAAATGAAAAAGTATACATGATTAAATCATCCACTGAAGCCCATCCGTAGTCTAACAAGCTCTTTACACATGGATCGCAGTCGATTGCTATCCCTGTATCAGAAGTGTAAGCTATCTTAATTTATTTGACACTATTTCATCTACCATCATCGTCCATATGAAATGTTTTAAGATTTACAAGTTAGACTAAGCGTGCTACTATTTCCAAATGAAAATGTATACATGGTTAAATCATCCACTGAAGCCCCATTCAAGTAAGTCAGTATGAAAGCAAAGATAATACGAAATAAAAATTTATTATGGCATGTATTTCAAAAGGTCTTCATCGTCAATATCGTCCCAGAGTCTGGTTTCACATAGATAACAAAAACAGTTCAGTTGCTTTAATCGTTCTTCCACTGCGAGCCTCACTTTGTCAATATACTCCCACTCCTCCATAGTTCGTGGCTGGGAGTTAGGGGTGTACCACTCCCATAATTGGTGGAGAAATTTGGTGCTGGTGATCTCCATCACATCGTCAGTATCGTACTGGAGATACTTCCACCTCACGCCTGTTAAGTCGGGACACTCCTTCTCACATACACTCTCTTCGTTGTCCGCTGGTAATAACACCTTCTCTACCTTCGTTGGAGCGTTTGGTGTTGAGGATGGAGAAGAGAATTTTGTGTTTGGTGTTGTCGGAGGGCTTGTCATGTTGACTGTGAATAATAACTTTGAAATGTTTTCTAATTCTTAAGTATCAACAAGCAACCAATCAGAATGAACAGCCAATGAATGAGGAATATGAAAGTATATATGTAAAGTGACATTCGTGTCATTTCACTCTGTCTTTGAGACGCATAAGTGAACTGTTGTCTAGCGAATTCTATATTTGAGGCGTACAAGTGAATTCCAAATTTGAGACGTATTATTTGAGTGAAGTCTCTATCTTGTTGAAGTATCAAGCTTAAACATAATTTCGTTGAAATGGTAAGTTGAAAATTTCTTCACTCATCTCCCTCAAACGTGTGGCTAATAGCATCTTCCTCAATTTCAGGCATCAACTTCATCACCAACACCCTCCCTTCTCGAGGAAAGTTTAGAGTTGTTGAGTCAAGGTAGGTTGTAACAATACACTGAGACTTGAACAGAGATGAAAGAATGATTTCTCTTTCAGGTGATGTGAGTTCCAGCTCAGGACTCTCGCGACAAGGCAACGAGTGGGAATGTGCCGACTGCGGACATATGTTTACAAGGAAGCACAGTCTCCTTCGACACATCAAACAACGTGTGTGTCAACGCAAAGCGGCGTCAATCTCCGGAGGTGAAGTTGATTCTGACGATGACATCTCCTTTCCTTTCGATTTGTGCCCTCTTTCTTTTGATAGTCACTTTCAGCGATCTTCGCACAGACTTCAACACACGCATGCAAATGATCACTACACCAACGGTACCTCTACCATCTCCCTCATTAATGTTTCACATAATAATTTAGTACGCGACTACTGCATGGAGTCCAATACTCAAATAGTAGATTTTCCTGAGTGGCTCCTTCAAAATTCAAACATTATCGAAGCGCTCTTCAACAATTTAGACAATTTTAGAATGAAGGCGCTCATCTACCTTAAACTAAAATATATTAAGATAGATTTTCAAACGGGTCAAGTGACGGAGAGAATACAGTTTCATGTTCCTTCCTCTTCCGCAACCGAAGTGGTAGACTGCGAGTCTTGGCTAAATTTTCACATTCAATGTTTAAAATCAAATGTAGATAAATTCAATCAACGCGACAGCGCTCTCATTTTTGATGGTGTGGACTCAGCCATATTCAAAATTTCACTATTAGAAAGTCATGCAGCTGGAGGTACATTTAAACTACCAAAAACGTTGTATAATAAGAAAGCTGTCATCAATGTCGATTGTAAATCACAGTGTTTCAAATATGCAGTCCTATCCATCCTTCACTATAATGATATCAACGCGCACCGAGATCGCACCTATAGCTATAGACAGTGGGAGGATGAACTAGACTTTGAAGGTTGTGATAGTAACAACATGAAAATCAAAGATGTAGAAACGTTCGAAAAACATAATAAGATTAAAATTGTCGTTCACGTGTGGGAGAAGGGGTTGAAGGGTGCCCGCTATAATTCACGTTCAACTTGTTATGAACGTGTAGTCAACCTCTTATTAGTAAAACAAGATGATAGCGAGGAATGGCACTACTGTGGTATTCCCAAAATCTCTCGCTTGTACACTCACTTGGGGCACTCTAAAAGAGGTGAACATTTTGTATGCGACCGCTGCATCCGCTCCTTTTGGAGTAAAGATAAATTTGAAACTCACTATGAATGGTGCAAGCGAGGTAAATTACAAATGGAACGCATGCCCAAAGATAAAATATTTTCACATAGGGATAATGGTGACGAATTAAGTCCCCTGCGTGTCATTTACGCAGACATAGAATGCTACATTGATGACATCATCCACAAGCCAGCAGCCATATCCTGCTATGAAGTATGGCATGACCACTTTAGGAATAGACAAGACAAAATGCATACTTGGCAAGGTGAAGATTGCATTTCAAAATTTCTAGAATTTCTCGATAAAGCTGCTAAATTTCAACAATCATATGATTCCCAATTGCAGCGTAAGTCACTACATATGACAGATGAAGACAAACAAAAATTTGAAAGTTGCACATCCTGTCCTAAATGTCATAAAACGTTTGATGACGATAAAATTAAGAAAGTGCGTGATCATGATCACATCACTGGTAAATTTAGAAACGCACTCTGCTCCAAATGTAACTTTTCACTTAGGTTGAGACGTCGTGCACTACCCGTCATTTTTCATAACTTTAAGGGCTATGACAGTCATATGCTCATAAAAGGAGGGTTGAGCCAGATGAAATCGTGGCAGTTAAATGTAATAGCACAAACGAGAGAAAAATTCATGGCAATGACAGCAAAAGTACCAGTAGATAAAACTAAAGAAAATAAGACAGTCTTCTTCGAAATAAAATTTTTAGATTCATTTCAATTCATGTCAGCGTCACTAGCTTCTCTCGTTCATAATCTCAGGTTTCTTCCCCATAGTCAAACTTTGAAGAAACACTATCCAAACTTAACGGATGAAATAATCACTCGCAAAGGAGTCTTTCCTTATGCGTATTTTAGCTCAATGTCTAAACTAAATGAAACAACCCTTCCTTCCATTGACAAATTCAAAAACGATTTGACGGGTGAAGATTGTCCAGTAGAAGATTATGAACATGCTCAAGAGGCATGGTTAAAATTTGAATGTAAAACGTTTGGCGATTATATGATCGCTTACTTAGAATTAGATGTCATTTTGCTGGCTGATGTCTTTCAGGAATTTCGACGAGTGGCATTAGAAGAAGACAAATTAGATCCTGTCCACTTTGTCAGTCTACCAGCCATGTCCTTTAAATCAGCCTTTAAAATGACTGGTGAGACCATTCATCTCTTACAAGACCCGGAGATGTATAATATATTTGAGCGCGGAATACGCGGTGGTCTCACATTTGTAAATAAACATCATATAAAATCTGAAACAGTAGGTGATGATCATATCCACCTAAAGTACTATGACCAAAATAATTTATATGGCAGTTCACTGTCTAAACCACTACCTCATTCCGAGTTTAGTTGGTTAAATCAAGATGAGCTTGAGTATTACTCCAACCCTTCAAACATACTGAAGATTCCAGATGAAGGTGATTGGGGATATTATTTTGAAGTGGATTTGATTTATCCAAATAGCATTAAAAATAAAACTGCTGATTTCCCACTCGCACCTGAATCTGGTGAAGTGACTGAAGATATGTTTTCACCATTCATGTCACAATTTCATAATAACTTAACAGAGTGTGGACAGCCAAGGTACAAACCATGCCGCAAACTTTTACTCACCCAATATGATAAGAAAAATTATCTCGTACACTTCTGCATACTAAAATTCTATTTAGAAATGGGCATGCTTCTAAAGTCAGTTCACCGCATTATCAAATTTAGACAGAAAGCCTTCCTCAAACCCTACATAGATAGTAACAGTCAAAAACGTGCACTCGCCCAAAATAATTTTGAAAAGGATTTTTATAAATATAAGAATAACAGTCTTTTCGGAAAGACCATGGAGGATGTTAGAAAACGTATGAACTACAAACTAGTCGTTGATGAACAAAAATATCACAAATTGACCTCATCACCTCTTTTCATTGATAGAGACATCATCGATGAGGATCTTGTAGGTGTTAAAATGATAAAATCAGAAGTTGAGTTGTGCAAACCCATCTATATTGGGCAAGTCGTTTTAGATTATTCCAAGCTTGAAATGTATCAACTCTTCTACAAAATATTAAAACCATGCCCTCTCGTAAAAGAGGTTCGCTTGCTGGGTGGTGATACAGATAGTTTCTTTTTAGGAATTACCACTCAAAAAGATTTAAATTTTAATGAAGTAGGCAAGTCATTAGAAAAATATTTCGACACATCTAACTACAATCCCACTCATCCACTCTATTCCATACAGAATAAAGCCAAACTTGGTTGTTTTAAGGATGAAACAGCAGGAAAGGAAATAGATGAAATGATTCTCCTCCGTCCTAAAATGTATTCCATGAAATTAAAAGAATGTGCAGATAGCATTAAGCGTGCTAAAGGTATATCAAAATCCATTGTTCACAAAATGAAACATCGCTCCTATAAGAAGGCCTATAAAAAAAAATATAACGTTTGTCAATATGACAATCTTAAAATCTCAAGTTCATACTGTGAAAACGTACACGTTCAAGAAACGAGCACTTTCAGCATGGGAGGATAAGAGGTGTTGGATAGGACATAACACATCTCTTCCACATGGACATCCTGACACAAACATACCACCACCCAAAAGAATAAAACTCACGCTACCACATTCAGGAGATGTATTGACATAATCAACTTTAACTCAGTATTTTGATGTTGCTTTTTGTAGATATACATGGTTGTTTTATGTATCGCATGAGATCGTTTCTTCCTTGTGAATATATGCCTACAGTCAGCCCATTCCCCCTATATCTGTGAAAAGACTTTTTCATATACATATTTTTATTTCAATAAACATATCACAATGACTTCACTTTGTTTTCCGAAACGCTAAAGTTACGAGGGATTTAGTATCTTTCACATGGATGCACTCTTGTAAACCATTGGTAATTTTGATAGCAATAGAGGGTATAGTTTGTTTGACGACGGGATGATAGAAAATAGATTCAAACATCTTCTCGACTATTCCATATGAAGCGTCTTTATCATGAATGAAATCACGTAAAATGTATTCTTTTTTTTCACCAACAGAAATAGGTAGAATAAAATCACTTTGAATGTAAAGGTGCTGTTCATGTTTATCAAGTGTCATTGGTGTTTCTATACCAATCGTATGCGCAGCAGCAAACACTGTTTGTAGCATTGAAAAACCAAAGAGTTTTTTCAAATTTTTACTCAATTGACATTGAATGTCATCACCCAGTCTCAGAACAACGCGTTGATTTTCAATTGAAAACGAAATGTGGTGTGTCTTTACATCATATTTACTTTTCATCACATGCTTCAACTTCTGTTGTATATAAGGATTTACTACATGAATGAAGCTTTCAACTGTATGATATAGACGCGGCATTATATTGATAGCAACTTTAGATTCTTCATAAGACTGGTAAATTTTCTTGATGCGATCGCCATAGATGTCCACCCACCATTCATCATTAACTGAATCAGCTTTAGTGTGATATTCATGAGAAGCATACACCACACCGCTTCCAATAATAGGTGTATAATGTCTTACAAAATGACGCAAGGTTGGAAAGAAATAAACTGTAAGTTTGTCATTATATTTCTGAATAACCAACTTATTTTTGTTCGCCATAATTTTCTCTCCATACTTCTTACCCACAGTCTCATTCCATCGTTTTACTAACTCAATAAGTGATAAAGGTTGAACACCACGCTTTTTCAAAATGATGCGTTCTTCGCATTCTACAACATCTTCATCAAATATTTTAAATCTATAATGAAATTTGTTGATTCGATTTGAATAAACTTTTTTAACATTTGCAGTAGCAATTGATGTTAGATGTAGTCCATGACCAAAACCAAGATGTGGATAGAATTTATTATCCAACCTCAGCGTAAGACCTTTAGTAAAAGAATGAAAGCGGAGGAACTGTCTCCCACTCCAATGATAGATAGTAAATTCATAAGCTTTCTGATTTTTATTCTTCATGATGGAAGTATTACCACTGTTGAATGCCTTAATAATTTTCTCATTCCCAAATGGTTCATAAGAATCTGATTTTATCTGAATCCATTCATAGTTCCACTTTCCATCTGACGTTAAATTGTATGGGAACTGAAATGCATTATTCATCGTTATTCCATCATGGGTGCGAGGAGTCAATATCATTTCTTCCAAATCATTCACATTCTGAATATTGCTATCATAGCAAATACTAGAAACGCCAACCTCCCATTCACCTTCTAAATGCAGTGGCCGATTTAATTCTACTCGATAGTCTGATGGTTTATTTTTGGGAAATTTATTCATAGAAGCATTACTGGGCAAGTAGATTAGAAACGAGTCCTTATTTTCACTTTCCATATTATTCACATTGGAAAAATATATTAGCATACGTTTGCATTAACTCTTCATTCGGAAATGGAGTGTGATACTTGTCACAGCATCTTTATGAAAAGGAATCAACGCACCAGCATCGTCATAAATGGCAATATCAATTTGTGGGATGTAGTTTGATTTCAACTTTGTATAATGCACTTTCTTGAAAGTATGCTCAGATAAAATACTGCAGCTTTTTGGCTGTTATGGTATCATTGCTAGCAATGGAGCTTCAACATCTCCCACACGTACATCTTCACCAATATTGGAATATATCTGAAAATAGTTAATACGACGCGATAGCGACATGTCTGCGCTAGCTTTGGTTACAGTACCACTTTTAAAGATATTTTGATCAAAACCCAAAATGTCCATTAGAGTTTTATCCATAATTAGTTCAATACCTTTTCCACTTATAGTGAGAGACAAAGTACCTTCTTTTTCAGAAAATGAAATATGTTGCTCATTAATCACTTCATTTAAATAATCTACAACCAATTTAACCGAAGTAATAATGCGAGGCATCAACACTCTTGTTTCATGTAAGATACCACCTAATGGCTCTACACACTTTCTGTATAAAGATACGGTCCATTCTGTATCAAATTGATTTGACCATTCACATGGCAAATGTTGCATATCAGATTTTTCATGAACAGCTGCAGAACGATGTCGTAAGAACTGATGAAAATCTTTTGAACAAACTAATACTAGATCATCATCATTTAATTTGCTTATTGCAATATGATTAGATGATTTAATATAAGTCAATGTTGCCACTTGTTTGCCATCAACTCGAAGGAGATAATTAAATTTCTTCAATAATGTTTCAGGAGTCATGTTTGTCTTTCTTGGCTTAATCACAATCTTCTTCACCAACGTCTTCTCATTTCTTGGAATAAGATCTACATAATAAGCTTCCTCTCGATATATTAACTGTTTATGACCACTTATGTGGTAATTAACGTTAAAATTATCATAGCTTGTTAAGGCGCTAGCGAGGTAACCTAAATCATTTCTTAAACTTGGACTTCAACCAACAATCCAATCTTTCTCAACTACATGATGTACATAATTATAATCATCATTGTGCGGAGTAAATTGGACAATATGTTTACTCGCTTTATTCAAGAAATCATATATAAACTTTTTACATGATAAGAGATCTTTCTTTGGCCACTGTGGAATGTGTACTCGGCACCCCTTTTCACATTGATAAGCAGCTGTACGCCTCATATTAATAGTCATCACCTCATGATCAAAAGTATAGACACAGTTGCTATAAACAAGTTGAGTGACACCCACTTCCCAATTTCCATTTAGCTGTTGTGCATGATCAATGGGAGTAGAAAAGAGTGCGGCTCGATTACTAGTAAATCTCTTTGTAGCCGCTTTGCTAAGCAAAATATGATAAAACGACATTTTTATATTGCTGATCTGCAACTTTGCATAACATCATGAAGACTTGGATTTTGGACTCTCTACAATATATCAGAGTTGATCGTGATGGAAACGTACATTTCAAAAATTCTCATGGTCATACATCAAGAGGAATTACATTAACATGGCGACAATTTGTCAACCTCAATGATATCATGAGGGATTTGGAATATTTTGAAACATTAAGATTCATCTCCTTGGGTGATCAAGTTTGGCTTCAACATTACAGAAATGAAATTCAAATCTACCATTCTCATTCCGCAAACTGTTTCTCATTTCGCAAATACAATTGGGAGAAGTATAGAAGATATATACATCGCTCCCTCATGACATTTATTCGTCGTGAGTTCATCGCCCTACTATGCAAATCTTAATCAGACATGACTACCACACATCATGAGTTGGAAATTAGATTCCCTACAACGTATTGAAACGGATCATGATCGAAACGTCTATTTCAAAGATTCAACTGGAAATGTGAGAAGAGAGTTTGCTTTATCTTATCGTCATTTTCAATCTCTACATCATATCATGAAGGACTTGAAATACTTCTATATGAAAAGACATTCACGTATTGGAAATCGCATCTGGCTGCGCGTCAACAATCAGCGAATTCAACTCTATCATTCCCAACTTCATACTAACTTCACATTTCATCAAGGTAGTTGGGAAAAGTATAAAAGGAAGGTACATCGCTCAATTTACTCATTCTTTCATCATGAAGCGCCATCGCTACACCATCGTCAACATTCTCCGTCGCTTCAGACTCTACACCAAAATCGATCTCACAACATTACACCAACAGCTTCCAAACAGCAAGTATTACCCGGGCCGTCCTCAAATGTTAGTGGTGAAGATGAACAATTCACGGAATCTTCAACTCTTCCCAAATGGGACTGTACAGATTCTCGGCGCCCTTTCTCATTCATCGGCGCAGTCAATGCGCTTAGAGCTACAAAGACTACTACGTCGGATATGGAAGAGGGAGAGGTGTGTGATGTCGAATCTGATTGTGGACAATATGGTGATCTCTACTCAATTGAGTGACAGTCTATCATTTTTGAAGATTCGTACCAGCAGTTACAATTTGTGTTATGAACCCGAACTTTTTCCTGCAGCTCTTATTAGTTGTTGGTTACCTGTGCATGTGGCAATCTTTCATAATAGTAAAGTGATCATTACTGGACTAAAATCTCATGTACAAGCAAATGTGATCCTAGACTATCTCATTGAGTATGTACGTACCCAGCGGATTGTAAAATAAAAAACAATTTTTCCAACATGATGTTTTTATTTCAAATCATGATAGAACTTACAAATCATTTTTTCATTAGAGGATGGATTACATGAAAAGTTTTGAATAATAGATGCAAATCGAGATACATATAAACGTTTTAAGATGAAGTACAGTACAAAAGCACCACACGTTGATGAAAGTGGATGTTGTAGTATGCGTTCATTTCGCTGATATTGACGCGTATGTTTTCTCAACCACTGCTGTGTTGGTATATTTGGAGGTTGAGCAAGAGAGTCAAATAGTTCACCACGTCGGTCTTCTCCAATAAAGATCGCTTTCCAATGTTTCCAATGCTCACCGCCTAAATTCTGCGAATGAGTGTTTAGCACAATAAAGATGGGATAGTGATTTACTGCAGGTGGTAAGGTATCGAGTGAATAGACATTATCGAAAGCTTTCAACGTCGCTTCGTCTGCATTACGCTGCACTTTAGTCTTAATATCGTCAGCAGTCAACCAACTCATTAACGATTATACTGAAGAATCACGTCACGATACTTTGTACTTTCAATGTTTGAATCGAAGACTGCATAAATTAATACATTGATCGTCTCAGGTAGTGTTCTTTTGAACGTCAAATCCAAACGAATATTATGAGGCACGTTCGCTTGACGATAGGGTGCACTAATATCGCTGTCAGCAGTCAAATCAAATGCATAAATAGTATATCCACTCTTAAACTCTTTCATAGTCAGTCCGTTGGTGTCATCCGTATTGTAAAAGCCAAATACATCCATAAAATCAACATAACTGCGCATAAATTGATCCGCAGCAAAATCTGGTTTGTAGGGTGGACCAGGATGACTCACACCATTTACACGTAAAGCAATTTCACTTAACTGATTGTGTTTAAAATTGAAAGGATTCTTCTTTATATTACCATTAAATGCGTCATTTTCAACCATTGCCACCATGAGGAGCTTCGGTGCTTCCGATGGAAAGAGGCCATCTTTCATGAAACTCTTTTGATCTTTCGGAATTGTAAAGGTGAGAAGCTTTGTATGCTGAACGGGGTAAATGGCATTTTGGCGGTTAAGACCTTCAGCATGTCCTCTAATGACACTTGGATTCGGTACTACTCGGCGAATGTAAAGTGCAATATCTTCCACATGAATTCTAAAATTGTCAACTTTAGCAAATGCATTCAGCGCAAATTCAGGCTTATTCAATGTCAGCTTGAGTCGCATGCTGGTATTACAGAGTAAAAACTTTGACTGTCTAAAGAAGTCTAAATTTAGCGGACCATATAGCTGACATACTCTACTATCTTTAATCATAGCAGATCGCTTTACAAAGCCACTGTTTGTTTCAACATCAAATTTTCCTGCTTCATCTCTGTACCATCCCATGGCTTCCATATGACTTTTTTGTGCTGCTGGATGAAACTGTGATACATGATTGAAATATGATTTATAGGGATAATCGCTTTGACCACCTTCCACCTGCTGCTCTCCAATCGTTAGAGAAACATCACGAAGTAATGTAGTCAATGGTAAATTGTTCAGTCCAACTTTATGTGTATCGTCAATAGCAGTTCCATCTGCTTGCTGAATTCTAAACCTCAAATCAACCATCGCATAACTCAAATCTATGTAGTCATCACTACCACCAGGAATAACAAATTCAATGGGGCCAGCATTCTCAGCTGTTCGAGGATGATAATCTACAATACTTGAACTAAGAATATCTGTCTGTATGGCTTGTTGATCAAACAAACAAAAACCAGAAGTTTTACACTCCATGATTAGAAGTTGTGGCAGCGTCGTCGTTTAGCGCCTGATGAATGATTAGAGCCTCTGCGACGTTTGCGTGAATGCCTTTTGACTGAAGATCGCACCTTACCAGCTCCGCGATGTTTCCTCCTTCCTTTTTTCATTCGTTTAGGTGATTTCTTTCCTTGAGTAACACCAGCAAAGGTCTGCTTCAATGTTTTTAAACCGCGTTCCTTCCCACGATTCAACAAATTGCTCTTAAAACTTCTACCTCTGGAAAGATCACTAGCAACATCACCAGCAAAGCCAACGGCATTACTTAAAACATTTCGTTTTAAAGATCTACCGACATTGGATATGAGAGGTGCTACAACAGATTTCAGTGCACCAAGTATGCTACCTCCACGTTGGCGGCGAGCGCCGATGTAAATTTGTCCTCCACCACTTACATAGGAGGGTCGTGAATAAAATGAGGCAGTTGGATTCATAGCTCAAATCCTAAACATTGTTAGTTACAACTTTGCATGAATCACTGTCGATCACTTAGGTGAAAGATGTCAGCACGACGCATCCAAGAGTTCATACTTGAAGGATAACCAGTCCATTTAACAAGACACCATTCTTCACCTTGCCGTTTTTTACATCGAATGATTTTCTCTACCAAATATGTTTCACTTTCAGTGACTACCTCAATCTCATCGCGGTAAAAGCTATCCTCAATTTCTTCATTATCGTAATCTTTCAACTTGTAGGTGGTCGGAGAGTCTTTTTGATTAATCCTTGATACTGTAAATACCTCCTCTGTCCAATTCGGAAGGTACCCTTTAGCAAAAACACTTTTCACTTTTGAGATACGAACTTTATCACCAATTTTCACATCACTTTTCACATGAGTGCGTTTACGTTGGAATGATTCGCGCACTTTATCTACATTGTCAGCATTTACATCTACTGGTCTGAGTCCAATAGAACGATGGATAGAGTGATTGTAGGCATGGAGTGTATCTTGTAGAACCTTTGTCCAATTTTGTGTCAAGTTGGCAGTAAAATGTCGCCACAAGCGATTTTTTAATGTGCGATTAAAACGTTCAACGAGTGCAGCTTTATAAGCACTCTTTACACTAAACAACTCAATGTCATGCCTCTCAAATAATCTTGTCACATGCTGATTTTCAAACTCTTTTCCTTGATCACTCTGAATTCTTTTTGGAATGCGGCCTTCTCGAAAAATTGTTTGGAATGCTTTTGCTACTCCTTTCCCTTCTTTAGTTTTTAAAGGTTGAGCCCACGCATAACGCGAGAAAATATCAATGACGGTTAAAATAAAATTATTGCCCGAGTTATGTTTTGAAATGGAGGCAACATCACACAAATCTGCTTGCCACTGCTCATCGATGTCATGAACAATATAATGGCGGGTGCGGTACTTCTTTTTCGCTTGTTTGTGGAGTGTATAGGTAGCCTGACCCTTTAACCATCGTTTCAATTGTGATTGTGGAAGACCACTCCCTTTTGATAATTTCTTGATAGATGCAAATCCTGCCGGATGTTTTACATCATAATAGATTGACTTCAAACGTTCAGTCGATGACGACTGACTCTTTTTTCTCCTTCTCATCCTTTTGTTTTCTTGCCTTTCTACATTTACAACAACTGCAGCATTTAGCTTTAGCGGTTTTGCGATCGTGTTCACATTGCTTAGGGGTTTCATTGTGAGAGCTGGCGCAGCAAGTGCAAGTGACAACGACATTCACCTCTGGCGGCTCATTACATGGCAAGCAACACATCTGCTTCATATTAATAGTCTGAGAACATGTATTTCCTAAGAGGAGCTGTTTTACGTTTTCCTTTTACTAGTTTTAGTGGTGATGTAGATCTACGTCGAGTTCTTCCTCTTGTTTGCTTAGTGAGTGTGGGAGGGGATGTAGCAGGTGACGTCTTAAACCAATTTGTTGGCATTTTCATCGTCTGAAGCATTGGAGCAGTAGCCACTGTTGAATCAAGTTCTTTCAATGTCTCATTATTTAAAGCAAATTTTGGCACATTATACTTTTTCAATAGTTTAAGAAAGTATGACCAACCAGGTGGAACATAGCCCTGACGGCGCTTTCTACGTGTCGCATACTGAATCAAGTCTTCATAACGTGAAGCATCAATCACTTTATTTTCATCTGTAATGATTTCTCCTCTATCATTTACATTGAGATGGGGTTCAATACTGTTGAAAAGAGATATGGCATGTGCACGAGATGCTAAAGGTGTAGCAGTCGATACAGAGTCACGCATCTTATTCTTCAAGTTTTTCAATTGCTCAACAGTTTCCGATTGTAATAATACAGCACGATGTGGATCTTTGATGTGAACATTTTGCTGATAATCTATTTCTTTCCTATACATTTGATTTGCAAGAGGTTGCTTTACTTGCTGCATGGCAGTCAATTGTACATATTCATCCTGAGGAATAACAATCATGCGAGAATAAGAACTCATAGTTTGTAGATAATCATGGGAGTTTTCAAAATATCACTTCGAAATCTAAATTCTTCCGGACACTCTTGCGTAAAGTCAATGAATAAGTAACCGTATGGTTTTTCAGTAGCTGCTTGAAAAATTTCAATTAAGGCTTTTGATCCTCTGGGTGCAACTTGTCGCGCTAAAATTTCAAATTGACTTTTATCTCGTGGATTCTTGAAAATGGCATAATAGTGTGTATTCAGGTTTCGTGTACGAGCTTCTTTTCCATCAGGAAACAAATTTTGTGTGATATAGATGATAAAACACCTTTTATGATGTGCTGCACGAGTGAACATATCTGTAACATCTTTTGAATTCTTACTTTCTTTTAATAAATCATCCAATACAACAACATCATTAGACTGAAGTTTATCCACTGGAATAATTCCTTCATGTCGAATAAAGTTGCGACTTTGCAATTCCTGAAATAGCGACGGTTGATAAATACCATAACACCAAATCACTCGATTGATAGGTTCCTTAAACAACTCCCTTCTTTTATCCAATAAATTCAGCGTGAAAACAGTTTTACCTGCATGAGATGGACCTGATACAGTCAGAACTTTATCACATTGAAGTCTGAAATCCATTTTATTACTTTGAGATTCAACATTTGCATAATTAACGTCTAGAGCCAAAGATATTACCCAATAGGTTGCCTACGGCAGGAGCTATCATTGGAAGTATTGCTGAAAGGAAACCGCCCTTTTGTGTTAGAGTTTTCCTCTTTCTTTGAAGGGTGACTTTAGGATTGGAGATGAAACGCAATTTCGTAGCATGTCGCTTAAGTACCTTTCGTTGTTTTGGCGCTAATTTCTTCGTCCTCAACTTCCTCACATGAGAAATAATTTCACGGATGAATTTATCATTAGCATGTCGTATAGCATTGTATCGCTGATTTGCTTTCATTCGTCGGAGAGCTTGAATGGCTGAAGAAAACTTTTGACTTTTACGTTTCGCCATTTTACGTTTCGCCATTTTCCGTGTTAGTCTTTGCTAAAACCTATCTTTACCACATTTGCATAGGTACTAACTATTGCGACATAAGTGACACTCGAAATGAGCAATATCACAGTGGCTACATTTGCAAAGTTGAATGCAATTACGTATGAAACAGCGTTGACAAAAAGCATGCTTACATCTCTTGAAGATGCGCTTTTCATTTCCATCCTTTCGCTTACATACATCACAACACATAGTTTCGCCGTTACTGATGTCTATAGCAAGTCTTTTTGAAGATATGAATTTGCTAGCCTTTTCTAAATAATAGACGCATGTACAGAAGGAATATACTTCGAGAGTGAGCAGACATAGCTCGAAAACCAGTTGTGCTACAATCAAGTACCACTGCATTTTCAATTTTTCTTTATGGAAAGTTGAATGTGAATATCTGAAATCGCTTCAATCACTAGACTGCTACCATGATGGTTAAATGCGTTAAGACGTTCAGCAATTTTTATCATATGTCTTTTAAAAAATTCTTGGGGGCGATCTACCACTTCCATTGAATAAGAAGCAAAATGGAAAGAGCGACTTTCCACCTCTTCCTTTCCAAAATGGCTAAACTTAATTTTCGCAACTAATCGCGCCATGACAATGCTATCAGAGAATGTATTCATTAACTCTAGAAATAGAGTGCTAGCATCATCGACCACTGCTTCGATGTCGGTCTCATCTTCATGAAAATTTATCACATAATCTTGAACAGCTCCTTTTAAACTTTGCCTATGAAAATGTAATGTTCCGCAGTCGTTTGAGAAAGACATGATCGCCCTTTAACTAACCCATCCATTGCATGAAAACAACTCTTCTCATAGTAACATTTATTGAATAACGGTAACAAGCATGCATTATAAATCAATGGTTTGAAAGAGATAAAATAGATACAACTGGTAACTATCATACAGCGAGCAATGATAACCATACAGGACTTTGGCAGTGCTGAGGTAAGGAGGAAAGAAGCATTGGTTATGAATGTAGCTACTACAACGAACAGACAAAATAGGAGCAGACAAATCCTTAAAACGTTTCGTGACTTCATGATAGTGTTGATTCACTCTACTATCCCAAGGTGGGAGCAAAATATCATCAATGATTAAATTAGGAAATACTTTCCTCTCCTTACCAGGATTATTACAAAAGATGCGTATAACATTGAAAGCAGCTAACCATCGTTTAAAGTCAATAAGAAGAGCACTCTCACAAGAAAAGCCATAGTCTTGCAAATATTTCAGATTAAGTCCATGAATGTGTTTTCTCGCCCATTGATCAACATTGGGATTGCAGTTGGCATGTTGATGATAGACACTGACAATCTGATATGTCCAATTGTTCATAGCAATAGCACTGAGCTCCTGTACAGGTTCACCCTCACAATCCATAAAAATGATGATAGAAGCCTAAAACGGAAATTTACACATCTAAGGAAACGTTCTATAACATATTACAAAATGAAGAATTACATCGATGCTTTTCACGACAAAATACACAAATGATATGATGGCAACGAAGAAGTAAAATGTATCTAATAAGACCACGTCTACGACACTCAAAGCACATAAGCGAATTGTCATAGGGTAGAGTTAGGAAAGGACTAGTAATTCTCCTTCTTTGATTTGCGTTTTGATGCAGCATTCTTCTCCGACTTGCGCTTCGTACCACTGCTGTTAAGGATTTGATCAATTATGTCGTCCACGTTGGGTGGTTTTGGAATATATAGGATGGATTCCATATGCATGGAGAGAGAGGCTATTTTATTATCCTTATGCCGACCATAATATAGCCCATGCACTTTGAAAAGGATATCCCAAGTACCTTCTCCGAGCTCGTCGCATGTGATGGGTGTTGAATGATCTCCCTCCTTCTTATAGTAAGTGCACCAATGTGATACCGGTAGGCAAATGTGATTACCATCCCAAATCTTTCTATAGGGAGTATCCTTGTCATCTCTCGCCTTCCACTCTTGAGCAAGAGGAGTAGGAATGTCCATATTTAATGTCACGTACTCTTCAATAATATCAAGTTGGTGGCGAATGTACGGACTCACAGGGATCAGTATGTAGTCCCCATACTGATTGTGCATTATCTTGACATCCGTGGAAGGGAGCATTCCCGTTTGGAGTACTACGCCATGATCGTCATAACGCAAGACTTGTTTAAATTTACGCTGTAGCGGTGTAGGATTATGTACCTTGGTTGTTTCTTCCACTGGCCTCAGTTGTAGATGATCTGATCGTAGCGAACCTTGTAACGTTTGACCGCCATTTTGTCCTACTAGCGCAGCAGATGGAGTAGATGCCTGAAAATGGAAAAGATTGTATTACGTTTACGTTCAAGGGAGGAGAGGGAGGAAAGTAGCGACTTACCATTTTAGTTGGATAATAGAATAGAATAGAGAGAGGAAATGTGCGTCCGTCACTCGTGTGATTCAACGATGGAATGATTCTCACTGTGGAAGGCTCGCTATTTATATAGAAATGCTTGATTCTCATTGGATGATGATCCTCATTGGACAATAACATCAAGCTGATTCCAAATCTGGCCTCCGTTTTCCAATCCGAGCCTTCATTCGCCCGCTGGAGCTGTTTCTTGGGAAATTCTAACTCTATCGTTTTTCGTCAATCTCCCAAAATCTTAAATGGCGTCTCACATCTAAACGAAGACAGATAGGAACAAGGCGATTCTTTCAGTGAATTTGTCTCACTCTTAGCTTTCAAACGAGCTATTGCACGACTTTCTACGATCTCTAGAACCAAAGTTGGAAGATCGGTGCCGGGGGGGGGGGACGTCAGCGAAACTTTTTCTCTCCGATTGACTTGAAACTCACCATACCGATGCAGAATTTCACGCGGAATCCGAATCTGGCCTCCGTTTTCCCATCCGATGCCTCGTTTTGACGCTACAGCCCAAAACGTCCAAAATTCTAACTCTGTCGTTTTTCGACAGTCTCCCAAAATCTTAAATGGCGCCTCACATTTAACGAAGACAGATATGAACAAGCCGATTCTTTCACTGAATTTGTCTCACTCTTAGCTTTCAAACGAGCTATGGCACGACAAAATCCGTCCACTGGAAGCCAAGATCGAAGCCAGCTCTCCCGAGGGGGGGGGAGGTCAGTGAAATTTGATGAAAAATGTTTTGGTGACGGTCCCAGGTAGAAATTCCACACTTTGGAAAATTTTCAAAATTTTACCCATACAAAGCCACTCTGACACTTAGGATTTTTTCAGGTGAGCGAGCTCCGACCTAAAATCTTGTAACCGCTCTAACTTTTGAACGACTGGTCCGATTGACTCGCAACAAAAAATGTTGTCGAGCAGTTTTTTCTCCTCTTTCAAACGAGTAGCCTTAACGGTTCGTGTACGTTGCGGGGTGTTTTACACCCCACGCATGTTTTGTCATATCATATCTACGGAAGTTTTTGGTTCTAAGATTTTTTATTATAGGACTTTTCTTATTTCTTCAAGTTAATGATCGCATGAAAAGCTCAGCTATAAATATTTAAAAGAGAACTTGTTGACAAACATTTTATAGTTGTGTACGTTGCGGGGTGTTGTACACCCAAGGATACATACAGATTACGTGAATAACGTTTCGAATCATCATAATGATAGAATAACAGAAATGAACACATGACAATCAAATGTTGTGAAGGAACAGTCATTTGCACATTGTATACCATGTATATAAGACTGATATCTTTGATAATGCCCAGAAATTCATTAACGGCCCGGAAATCATGGCCTGGAAATGAAACCATAGAAATATTTCGCAACATGGCATACAATGATTATGACATCTACATTTTTCGGGCTGTCAATGGCAAATTGTCGGGCCGCTCCTCTAATTTGCCATTGACGCCCTCAAAACATAGCTGTCATCATATCATTGGACAACACTTGATGACGTGTGCGGAGCAAACGAAGGATGAACACGAGTCACACCGTATGGTCGTCTTTCGATCTTGGTTCCTGCTGCAGAAGGCGCATCGAGCTTGGCGGACTGAGGAGGGTGGCACACTTCTATTGTTGGCGATGTCAACTCCCACCATTTTCATACACTCTTGCAATGGAGCACGAATGTTGGGCAACTGTGCTCTTGCTCTCACCAACGGTAGGAGCAATTCGTATGCAAGTTCCTTTTTGAATGTGTAGTGGTTTTCCGCATCTGTCAAGCGCATGGCAACGATCACTGCTACATCCACGTACGTAAAAAAACTCCGTAAGGCCATCTCGTGCACTTTCTCTTGCTGGAAAAATTTCTGACGAGCTTGTCGAGATTGTCGACCCCAGATTTGGTGGAATTGTAGAATTCCACGATATCTGGCTTCGTATCTTGCAGATCGTTTTGCACGCCGTGCATTGATGACACGAGAAGGACTGGAGATTGTCCCTTATCCCAAAAGGAACAGAGCGTGGTGTTGTTATCATTGTAATAGTGTTTGTTGTCTCCTCTCTGACGGCCGTCAAGATCCTTGCATTGAGGGGGAAGATCGCGCTTGTTTCGTCGTATAGTTCCAACGTACGTTGTTTTACAAGTCAGTAAGTTGTTGACGAGCGGCATGGACGTGAAAAAATTGTCTCCTGTGACATTCCGCGACGCACATAAGTAGTTCTTGCACAATTTCATGACCAACGCCTCACCAATGGAAGAGGTTCCAGCTCGATCTTCTGCAGAGAGCGTTTGTTCACCAACGTAAACAACTGAGGATAGCGGCATTGTGTTCGAATTATCCACTGCCCTAAAAAGTAGAAAAATATACATTTCTATAAAACAAAATGGTATTAGTCGAACAGGGTTTACAAAGCATTTTGAAAGTAATTGTATTTATTCATTTATGCATGGGAAAGTTGCTAAAGATAAAGTTGTATGAAATATTTATCATATACTCTCGTCCTATTAAAATTTTTGATATCATATTGCAACAAAGTAAATGCACCGACTGAAATACCAAAATTGTTATGTCAGTCTATACTTACCAATAAATCTTTATCCCAAACTTGCCGGGTTTAGTTGGGATATATTGCTTGAAAGCAACTCTTCCATGGTACTCGACAAGCATCTCATCCACAACCAGAAAAGATGATGGTATGTAAATTTCATGGAGCACTCTGTTCATGTGTTCAACCACGGATGATACTGGGGCAAGTTTGTCATCCCGATTCCTCCTCCTTGTGTCATCAAATCGCAAGCAACTTTTTATTTGGGTAAATCGTTCGTAGCTCATTGCCGCTCTGCAAGCTGGTATGCCATCAACAAGTTGCCATAGTTCTCTTGCTTTGCGGTGATGTGCTTTCAATGCTCCTGAAGAATTAGAGAAGATGTGAAAATGCAAACAAGCTACAGAAATCGGCAAAACACCATTGCAAACCATCCTATAATTTCCTTCCAATTTCATTTAATTTATTATACTTCAAATCATTTTATGTGCAATTACAAGTAATAAGTGCAAACATAAATTTACGTGTTTATATACTCTTATACTCGTATTGTTGGTTATTTAGCAAATTTCTTTATACAGTTACGGTATAAGTAAATACAAATTAGTTTGAAGGAAATTAGAAAATGAATATGAAATTTGCAGTGGTTTAACTTTGATTACTATGGACTACAAGCAACTAATGATTTATTTGACAAAATTAAAAATAATAATAACAAAATGTTTACTCACCAGCAAGTATATGTATACCGAGGAAAGCTTCCATCTCTATTCTTGAAGTGTTCTTCCAGGCTTCAGAGTAATTTCGGCGCCCGTAGAGATTGGTGTAGTGTACGACGAGGTCGATGATGGCATCAAACGTAATCAAAAACGCTTCTCTCTTTGTGGCTGGGTTTAAACCGCATTTGAAACCTTGCTTAACTCGAATGACATTTCGCTCCGGAATACGCCCAGCAGTTGTGTTGTGTTCCATCCGTCTTGTCCACGTCATCCCACTTGGAGCTGTAAGAACATCATTGCCTTCAACTTCGTCACCCGATTCTGACGAGTCAGAATCAATAGCAACATGGACGTCTTCCTCGGCAAGTACATCATCGTGCGCTTCTACAATGCTTCCCTCGTCGGTATATTCGATGGTTTCATTAGGCAGAGTTTCTAAAGTGGCATAATCGTCATCTTGAAACTCGTCTTCAAATTGATCTTCTTCCTCTTCTTGAGTAAAAAGCCGCCGCTCTGCTTCAAGCTTTGCTCTTCTCGGGTGAGATCGTTCCATCACGAAGTGTTCTTCATCAAATGATTAGTTTCAAGTTACCAGCAAGGGATTGATTAGATCGCGAAATTTAATTGGTCCATTCTTTAACACTGTTGCCCGAAGGATCCCGGCGACGTCGCTTAGCGATAGAAGCACCAGAACAATAGGAAGCTTTTTGATTGGCGAGTTGAGTCAGTCAGTCAGCTGAGTTGGCAGTGAAACAAGACATTATGATGTCAAAGGAAGCAAAGGATTCTATTTTGTATTTTGCTTTACAGTTGGCGCGGAAAAATACGTTAATAATGAATAAAAATGAGTTGGGGTGTACAACACCCCGCAACGTACACAACTATAAAAACAATTGGACGTACACGAACCGTTAAGACAAAATCCGTTCACTAGAACCAAAGTTAGAAGATTGCTGTCGGGGGGGGGGGGGGTCAGTGAAATTTGATGAAAAATGTTTTGGTGACGGTCCCAGCTCGAAATTCCACACTTTGGAAAATTTTCAAAATTTTACCCATACAAAGCCACTCTGACACTTAGGATTTTTTCAGGTGAGCTACGAAAGTCCACCCTCCCAACCTGGCCGGCACACCACGCCAACCTACACATCACCGCGCGCTATACGACAGTCGGCCAGAGGGGGGGGACGTCAGCGAACCTGACGGACGCACGTGGCCGACACACCACGACACTCTGCCGTTCCAGAGGGGGGGGGGACGTCAGACCCGAAGCACCACGGCGGCCGACCACGACACTCTGCCGGTCCAGAGGGGGGACGTCAGCGACGGCGGCCATCTCGCGCGGTCCAGAAGTGGAGTTTTACTTACTACTACTCTACATGTAATTTGATTTCAACTGAATCAGTAGAAGCAGGGACACACAGACCGAGGGATAGGCCTATACACTGGACCATTTCCTTTAGATTTTCTTCAGTATCAGAGGAAAGTCAGTGTAACAAGATGATAGCTATCACTATTTTCATAGTTCGACACCAAAAACAGACTGTTCAGCTTTCACAGTAATGCTCCTTATTAATGAAGATATTGCTTAATGTCACGTTTAGGTCTGCCGATTAAATCTTGGATTTTTTATGTCACAGATTTTAGCTTCAGTAATAAACGCGCCGGCGATTTATACTGTCATTTGAAGGGCTATCAATCTTAAATGTCATAATGATGTAGGGCTTTTGGTGCACGGAAGGAATCCTTTTCATAAAATCAATTATGAGGTTTTATTACATAGCAGTAAACATAGTAAAAATCGCCTCCTTGTATAATGCGCCAAATGTCGTTGACTTGTAGAAACAGTGTGTGTTCACCTAGGAAGGCTGAGTGACACCCATACTACCAATTAATATCGATCAGCTGCAAGTAAACGTCATTGTCAAATTCAAAATCAACTTTTCCAATCTTTTGGCATCGACATAAGCAAGGAAGCTAAGAAATTGTAAAATGGTCCAATTGACCCCCTCCCGGTATAGCCTATCCACCCAGCAGCCAAAATGAAATATCTTAGAACAAAGCTTTCGTGTTCATTTATATTTATTCCATGAACTGTGTGAATGGTTTGCAGAACTGTACAAAATACGATTATCTTCACAAAAGACCGGACAATATTATTGTCTTTTAGCAAAAAAATTACAGAGGCCGTAAATTGTCCATCATTGGTGCAAAATATAGACTGAATGTGCAGCGAGCAAATAAACGACCGAGGACAACAAATTACAAAAGGTTGAATCTTCTTATATTTTCATTTCCTGATCGGAACCTCTCTTATAACAATCAAAGTTTCTGTACAAATCAAAACAACATAGAGAACAATTGGGCGTACAACAAATCTAAATCAATTTATATTTACACAAATTTTTACAAATTGAATATTATTTCTTAGATATTCCGGCCTATGTGAGCAAGTTATTGTTATTATATCAACATACACTCGACTGATAAATTTGTTCAATGAAATAAATGATCATTAAATGATATTATCAAAATGGTCTTTGATGCAAATAAAACACGAATCGAGAAATACTTTACACATTCGACAGTTACAGGTGTGGAATATCTCTTATGCAGGAAAGCACAGGATGATTCTCTTTCATCGTTAACGCGAAGACGAGTGGAAATACCCCCATTCATGGTTTGAAAGCAATGAAAACAAAACAAGAGACGAAAATTGAGATTCTCGCCATTATTAAAAGCTATTTCGGAACGATGATAAGAACCAATTGAGACTTCAGTTCTCCTGGGTACTCAAATCTGCTGGGATATTATCAAGGGCAACCATATACTGAATCGGAAGACTGCCATGAGCCTTTACAGATATCTTTACCGGTAGAAATACAATCCTGACAGAGATTAACAAAAGGGTGACCTAAGTACGAGAATTAGTCCGTAGAACCGCCTGCAGGTCTGTTGTGATGTAAGGCTTCAGCAGGGCAGCCGTTACTCAGTAGGAACTGTGCACAGTCTGGCTGGCCTGAGGCAATGGCATAGAAATATGCATTTCGTCCTTCTGCATCAGTCACGGTGATATCTGCGTTGTACTGAAAGTAAGAAAGATGAGAAAAGTATTGGTTTTGTCAAGATAAACATTTTTCGTATAATATTAGCCAATACATGCAAGTATTCAGTAGTAAAATAATCTTCAGATCAGAAACTGTTTTAAATATCATTAATCATTCAACAAAATGACTTACCCACAGCAGAAGTTGAAGATAAGGAAGATGACCTAGAGTTGCCGCGATATGAATGGCACGACGGGAGTCTTGCCGTGAATATGGCTCATTTAAGCAATCTGCAGGAGCCTTGGCAAGACATAGGACCAGTTGTCTGGTGTCTGCGCGGGTTATTGCATCGACTAGTTGCTGTTGTAGCGGAGCATCTGCATAAGGAACAGGTGGTAAGAAGTCACGCTGTTCGTATTTAGCCCGAATCCAACTAGATTTCTCTTCATCAGATGATCCAATAATTGGTTTTCTGAAACGAAGGATAACTCATAGAAGAACGTCGATAACAATGTTTGTAATGTTTTCAAGATAAAACATCAAGACCAAGAAAAGAATGTAATATGCACTACTATTGTGATTTTATAACTATCATCATGACATATAAACCATTACTGTAAAATCTTCTTAAAAACTTACTTTTTTCCGCCAGGCCCAGCGGCGGCCTCCCATACAGAATTGGCTAATGTATTTCCAATGCTCCTCATCACAGCCAAATTCGCTTCACTCCAGTCGTCCAGCTCCATGGAACGTATTCTGGTAATATGTGAGCCGAGTCGTCGATGAACACCAGAACATTGGATGCAGATGACCACACCAAGATTCAAACTTGCCCACTTTGGTTCAGGAGCACCACAGTCAGCACATTGGGAGTTACCAGCTACAGCTCGTAATTGACGAATAATTGACTCTGCTCCTTGAGTGGAGCCTCGTGAGCTAGTTCCATTCTGATTCGTGCTTCCACCGCCGATAGATGTTGCTTCCGCGAGGCGTTGTCCGAGGCCAGTGGTGATCGCCTTTTCCAAAGCTGCGACCCAAGTGTCTCTTGTCTCACGAGTATCCGCCTCAAAATGCCACTGCTTGTTCTCAGCGGAGACAACGAGGAATTCATATCCATCCGAATCTGTAAACGTGAATTTATTGCAAAGTATTAATTTTGAATGATACTTTCAGAACGAGGTCATCAAAAATTGACTGCAGACTAAAAATTAATTGTTGCTGCTATAATCAATCAATTAATTTTCAATTGTGTAGCAACTGCACGCTTTAAGCAGACTACATATTTTGGATTCAATACAACTGTATGGACGGAGATAACTGGAGGAAAATAACTAATATCACTGACATGTCTGGCTTACTATTTATCCTTCGTTGTTAACATTTCGGCTTCAGGATCTTTGTCGTACCAAATAGATGAGTAATTGCATTTAGAAATAATGCTAAGAATTTAGCTTTCTCTTCACCTAGTGTAAACTGTTTCCCATACTATAATGATTATTTACCTATTTTAATAAGAGAAATCATAAAAAGGATAAAAATGAAGAAAAATATGGAATAATTCTCACCATATCCAGCGTTTGGGTCTGCGAACTTCGAGCCAGACTTTGCCCTCCGTCGCCGTCGACTACTTGCTCTTCCAACTTCTCTTCCCCTCACGAACGATCCTGGAGTAGTTTCCTGACCAGACCTTTGACCCGCATCTGACAACTGTGTCGAAACTGTCGCTGCTTCGCCACTTTCTGAAGGAGTTCGTCGGCGATTGGGGGCATTAACATTCGGAGCAACGGTGGGATCTCGACTTGTGCGCTCCATGATCAAACTATTCCTCCCAGCACGCACCTGGCCGGGAATTTTCACCGTTGTAAGAATGAGATTCACTTCCTTTCCACGGCCGTTGTTCAAATATTCCTGCAAACAAGCAGAGGATATATAGAATGACAGATACAGAGAGTTAGACAATGGAATCCATTTGTTGCTAAATTGGTTCGTTGAAGATATATAAGGTCGACAGCGAATACTTTAGCCGTTACTAGCATGCACGCTCCTTGAGGGAATTCGCTTCTAGCGTTAGTAGACCTAATTCTAGACTTAGGAATTTGAAACAAATGAAATTTTTAAGCAATCTTCAAATTTGAAAAGTTATTTTTTTAGCAAAAATGTTATAAGTTCACAGGAAACAATGGATAATTCTTTCTAAAAGCCGATAGGCGTCAGATACAGAATAATTTGCATTAAAATGCCCTTTACATGATTTTCTATTTACATGTACGTGTACATGTAAAATTTTGAGAAGAAGCAAGTTTGTGATGATGTTTCTCATATATTATCAGCTTTTATCAGCTACACTTTTTCAGCTACACAAATTTTTGTGATCAGGTTCAGGAGACTATGTAAAAGGAATGCATATAAATCAGAGATGCAGGCATGGAAGGTACTTGAAAAGAGCATAAAGGTATGTGAAGGTGTCATAGAAAGTAAAGCGGCAAGTAATACTAAACTGCATCGCTACAATTAGTACAAACAAGAACAATCAATTGGATTAACGGCTATAAAACAAAAGTTTGTGAATAATGGATACCCATTGCGAATGATTAACGATTCGTTGACATTTTGTCTGAATAATAAACATCAGAGAAATAAATCTAATAAAGATAAACAACAACCGCGAAACAAAGTCTTGCCTTTCATAAACAGCAAATTCAAACGCAAGATTAACGAACTTGTCAGAAGAACACATCTCTCTGATCATGTGCGGCCAGTATTCACCAACCCTCCATTGAAGCGTCTGCTTAAGAAGAACCAAAACAAGTGTTGTTATGAACAATGTTGATGTATGCGAGAATGGAATACCTAATGGAGAATGCAACACCAAAGACTGTGTATACCTACTACAATGTAACAACAACGAATGCGACAAACTATATGTTGGGGAAACCTCGAGAACAATGAGATCAAGAATTAATGAACATCTAAAAGGCCCTGAATCTGAAGTTTATAAACATCTCATCACACACAACTCCCAAATCACACACAAGTCCATCACATGGTCAATATTACATCGACACTTGCAGTGCATGGCTCAAAGAAGAAGGGTCGAAAAGAAGGAGATAAAAGCAAGGCCAACTGAAATGCTACTCAATCATATTAATTCTGTCTAACTTTTAGCTTTCCTCCCTTTATAGATATTTTTATCTTTTTGTAATCCATGATATTTTTGCTAAAACTCTGTGTTAGCATGTCCCAATGTCCATGCTCTACAAAGGTTCTAGGTTGCATTTCATAGATAAGTTAGTTTAAATTTTTCTTAATGACATTCTGTATAATTTCCTTTTCTGCATCCCTTGATAAAGGCTAAGCCGAAATATTGGGAATAAAATTACAACACGGTCGCAGAAAATTGCTTATTTTTGCTTCTTTCAAAATAGTACAAACCAGATCTGACAGAAAGAAAATAATAGGTTATCAGCCGTAAAATGCATGGATTCAAGTAAAAATCAATAAGTGAAGTTTGTCGATTACATTTTTCTATTGATAGATGGTTTGAGCATGTTGATGTAGCCGGCTTCTCTAATTCGTAGGTTTATACTTCATTCCCCCAAAATTCTTTTTACTTAAAGAGTCTCACTAGTTGTGAGAGATTTATTGCAGTTGACAAAAGTTCTAAATAAGAGAAGTATAATAATACAGTACAATGAATGTGAGTCAAGACATTTAAGAGCTATAAGATATTATTTCGATTGTTTTGCATATAAAATATGTACTATTGGAACTGAGAATTCGCCAATGCCAATGAATTGACAAATAAATAGTTGGTTGGTGAACAATGAACAAAAGCGAAACAATTATTGTCCTTCGAATCCCGAATATTTTTTCTTTTTATAAACGTGCTTTTTAATATTAGAAAAATAATAAATTTTAATGAAAATTTTAAGAATGAACTTACATTTTTTTAAATACTTTTTCTTTTTAACGTACATTGAAATACATTTTGATGAATTTGTATTTTCCTTAAATCTACTATCTAATTAGCATTTCTACGTAGAGATGGAAATTGCTTCTTGAATGAGCATTTACTTACATTTTTGTTTTGATACACAACCATTTTGGACTCTTCAATGACGACGTATTTTTTCTTCCAATCACGACCGAGAGCAGCGGACGATTTCTTGTACAAACATCCCTCCAGTGATGGCACTCTTCGAACATTGTCGTCAGTTTGTTGTTGCTGTGATGACACTTGTTGAGGCTTCTTTTCATCATCATTCTTCTTCTAAAAGTTGTAAGTAAAATATGCAGATAACAGCATGTTTAAAATAATATAAATAACACAAACTTACGAAGATATGAGATTTCCTACGTAGAGATTTTCGGATACTTGAGACAGCCTTTGTGTAGTCGGAAATGTTAAGATCTTTGGAATCAAGGAGTTCCTGAAATCAGTGAAAGAAATAATTGAAATAAAATTGAAGGTGATATGAATTTCGCAACTTTTTATTGTTAATATGTTGAGCGATATACTACTGACAAAACCACTAAGTAGAGTGCATTACAACACTTTCTTTCAGAAGAATGCAGGGGAAAAAGACTTATCTACGTACACAAGGAGACACGATAATACTGACAGAAATAATAACACTTACACAACTTGCACTGTTTGTTCGTTCGAGATTCGACAACATAGACTCGCCACGGAATTCAGCAGCTCCCGGCGTCCTCGCAAGCACATGATATTGATGGGCATGATCAGTTGGCAGGGCAGGCAGAGGATCGTAGCGACCGGCAGGAAGAGCATTGGGACGATGAGAAGGAATCGAAGAAGACAAGGGAACGTCGGGCGCTTCAATGCTTGTGCCGTAACTGGTTTCAAGCCGCTCCTGAAAATGACAAAAATAATAAGTGTAACTAAAACGAAATGATGTGTGCATTGAACTTAGTGCAGTCGTTATGCAATTGTAAACCACACTTGTACGTCAAACTCGGTGGTGATAAAATGTTATTGATCGCATATAAAAGATCTCATAGTCAAGAGGATGAATTGAATAATTAATCCAACATATTATTGTTTTACATTTAAGAAAATTGAATTGATAAAATGTATTTGTTAACTTTCTCTTGCTGATAAATGTTGATGCTACCTTCAATCATTCGAAAATCTGATGCTGTTATTGTGCCTCGGCACAAAAGACTTTCGTTCGCTTACAGGAAAACGCTTGAAAGTCGAAGCCTCAGCAATCAAGCCTCAACTTCTTCACAACCGTAGACACTGCGATTCGTCCTACGCGAGCAAATCAATGCTCATCATAAAGGTTCAATGGTCATGTTTCAGCATCTATACAATGCATGAACGAAATTGAGGAGTGCACAGCGAGCTACTCGCCTTCATCCTAGCTTGGCAGAATTTCTTGTCTACATACCCACTCTAACTGGCCTTGATGTATCACTGAATATCGCATTTCTAAATTGAGTGAAATAAATGAACATTGGAATTGAACACATAAAATACATGCAGTTGTGATTTAAGATCATTAATTATCGCATGATTTGACCAAGCATATGAAAGCTCCGCCTCAAAAAAGCGAATTCTCATACCTGCAGTATTATGTCATAAAGAAATTGATATCTACAACAAGTTACTGATGGCTGTGTTGTTGAGGTCGGATGTTAGTTATTTGGTTGATTTCAAGTCATTGTGCTTTCTTTTATCTCTTCACAAGTTGCTATTTTTATTTAACCTTCCTTTGAATACCAATGGACACTGGTGTTCAATTCAATTACGTATTTGTGAACTGATGATTTGATTGCCATTTATTAAAACTTGACAGAAATATGTGGGATATCGTCTTCTACTGCATCAATGTGCTATAGGTGAGTGAGGGGGCGGTGAAGAGTGAATACAGAGCGCTTAGCGTGGCTTACGGGAGATGAGAGAGCTCCCATTGTTAAGTCTTGATGTATGAGGCGAAGTTTGTGTAAAGGCGGATTACATATTTATCACACAGCGATTACATCTTTATGGGATTCGAGGATGAACAGGATCTGTTTACTTGTGGGAATCGAAAAGGCAAAGATTGATGTACAGGATTTGTTTACATGTGCGGATCGCAAAAAGCATACTGTATTTATTGATGGGATGAATTTAAAGACAGGATCAGTTTACATGTGGGAAACACAACAATTGAATGATGTCTGATTTATCTTTGTGACATATCTTTCAAGACATATCATTACCTATTCAGTATTTTGTCAGCCACTGTGTGGGACCCCGGTCGTCTGGGTTTGAGCGTTCAGGTTAGGGGTCGAAACACAACTAGACGAGTACCTGCTGATGACTGACGGACTGCAGTATTATGTTTTATATCCCTTAATCGGTAGCTGAAGTAGTGGTCGATGTATTGTAATTCAAATGAAGAAATGTGGAATTACATGAAGTACTATAGACGGATGAAGAAACTGGCGATAATAAATTCAAGTGAAGAAATAGTATTTTCCATGTGCAGTCTTAGGTATAGTGTGTATAGTTTCATTGCTTTCGGTGTAGTAGAGTGTCATTGTAGTTCTATTGTTTACCTCCATTATCCACTTTCCACTTATCCACTCTTACCATTATCCACTTTGTGTAGTGTCAGATATAGTTCACTTGTAATCGGTGTAGTAGCATCGTTGTATTTCCATATTTTACCTCCACTTTTCCAATTTTTATTCATCGGTTTCCTGTTGTTTTATAATATCAATTTTTAATTTCCTTAACCTATGGTGACCATTGTCTTATTCTATTTCCACTATCAGCATCTGTAGTCACTACAGTATATTAGACGTCTGTTTTGAACGTGTATACGGCAGTGTTTGGAATCTATGGTATTAGTATATTAACAGCAAGAATGAGTAGTATTACAAGTCTTAAGATTTCCATTTTTACCAGATATTGGGCCAAAGTTGATTAATTTTAATTCGTTGCCACGAGAAAGCTACATTGAGTTCTTTTAAGAACTGATTAATCCAATGGTTACAGTAGCATTGCCTTTGTACACTTGCGGATTGGAGAACGCCATCAGTACTCATTAGGACTACTTTAACTAATAATTAAAATTATTAAGCATTATATTCTATTATAAATGGCTACTGGGATGACTTTCATCATCGTATGAGAAATACTGTTATCACTTTTCTTATCAAGCAAAATTAAGTACATGTAAATGCTGAATGCATAACCTGTCTTTTGGTCAAAATTAGATGGAAGCGGCTTTTGACTTGTGACAGATTTCATCGTTTTGAAAATTGATAAACGATCTTTGTAACAGCATCAATTCAGGCATGGAGCTCTGGATTGACATGAGTGTGTTGATTCAGGTGTTGAAGAATAATGTCCGTACAAATCAATGACTGTGTTGAATTTTATATCATGTAATTTCTTTTCTGAGAATTCGCTATTTCGGCACTTTTATGTTCACTATTTTGGGAATTCGCTGTATTGGCACTTCGCTATTATGGGACGACCACATATGAAAACGCAAATTTATGTGATTACACAAGATCCGAACAGGTACACGGCTTAGATTTTATCTAAGTTGGAGGAGGTCATCGGGATAAACATTTCTTTGCAAAAATAGAATAACGAAGGATATTAATCTTACGATCAAAATGGAACTAAGACGTGTATTATTTCCGCGTCGGTCATCTGAGATCATCAGAACCGAATTTCCTCAGCGTTTATCACGGAGATCAAATCACAATAGATTGTGACAGTTATTAAGACGTAATTTGTCAACTTGATGTCCGGCACGCGAAGTCATATATTCACGCATGAACAGTGTCAGGCTATTGAAATGACAACCTGCATTGAAGCCACGTGCTTATCGGAACCAGCATCAGTGAATCTCACGCTGAATTCCGATCTATTTCCTGATGGGAGAATTGTCTCACTAGACATAATAGCTAGATTGGTGAGTGTAAATTATGGAAAACTCAAATCTTGTAGGAAATTAATTTTCAGCTGTAATTGGTTCTGAATATTCTTAATGTCATCATATCCTTAGGTGCAATGAAGTGGATGAAATATAGTTCAAAACTGTGCGGGTGATGATGAATGAGTCTTCGATCTTACCAGTCGACTGATAATATTGTTGATGCGGGCAACCTAAAATAATTTGATGAACTCATCAATGCAAATTTCAGTTCGATGCTTGATAATTGATTGAAAATGAAATTTTACACGGAGATCATTATCACGCCTGTCTATCATAATATGTACACTTTTAATCCTCAAGCTATTAGTTGGGGATTGGAAGACATGTATTACTCCTAGGAATGGTCTCATTACAACAATAGTAATTTCTCTTTTTGTTTGTTGTGATACATTTCAGTCAATCAAAATAACCATTGTCTGATACATTAACAACACAAATTTCATGAAATTGTTCATAACAATGTAATTCACATTTGTCCTACTGCAAGGCAACCCACATGGATCCCTGAATTTCATTTACCATTTATAAAACAGAATTTATAAATATACCAGAAAAACCTGAACTTTCGATTCATCATGTAGCTTCTTGTCGAACTCATTAAGATGGTTCAATTAAAGAGCTCGTCAAAAAATAACAACTCTAATGCACGCAACTACCGGGATGTGAAATTTGAATTTTTGATAAAAAATGATGCAGCAAACCAAAAACCTAAGGGAACAAGTAACTGGTGCTTTGCACACGGAATTTGTTAATTCCTTATATTAATAAAAAGTCATCAAACCACTCAATTTTTTCATTAATGCCTACAAATATTTGAATAGTCAAAGTGGCCAGCTTTTATGCGTGAAGAAATTTGCAGCGATTAAATTGATGCATGTTCTTTTTAATGCATTATTAAAACAAAATTCAAAAAAATCAAATTACATTTTAAATATGAAAATGCTGCAGAAAAATACATTACCACATGTCCTCCCATACATAAGACTTAATTTCTATATGCTTACATTTATTTATTTAATTAATACATTTATTTATGTAGCTTCTAAGCATCAAATTTCTGTTCATTGTATTTTTTTGAATCATGCCATATAAATATATGAAATATCTGTATATAATGCATTACCTGTTTTGAGGCATTTTATGAAAGATGATTTTCTAAGGTTTTTGACTTGAAGAATTGTGAAAATGAGATTATGAATGACTTTTCCTGTGATATATTGCTGTCTAAAATTATTTATAGTAAAAAGTAATTCTAACTATATTCATACATTATAATTATAGTTATACATAGTCACATTACAAATAAAAGAATCATTCTTCACCATTGAATATTTAGACAGAAATATGTCAAATATATAATATAGAATAATTCACAAATTCATCACCATAATGCTATAAATGTTGTGATCCTTTTGAAATTGTACTGTACATGATGCTTTAAAACAAGCAATGTATTATATACAGGTAGGGATATTCCACATCATTCATATACTCGTATTTTATATTGCTTAATTTCAAATAATGAAATTTAGAAAAATAGATGCATAATAAATGCATTTAAGTCATTTTCTTTATCTAGAGACGCATAATATGATTTCTACTAAGCTTTTCGGCAAACGAAAACAGCAAGGAATACTCAATTGAAAACTCTTTGAATCTGAACATTTTTCCACATCAAAATGTGTCTAGACGAAAGTCTAGTACATTGTTTAGGAATTCTGAAAATTATCTATAAAACCCAAATGAAATATGCATGGATAACAATACTACCAACATGCATTCACAAGAGGCAAGAGGCAGATATTGAATTTCCCATAAAATCGCCACTTTGCAGTGATTGTTAGAGTTATGAAAATATATTCTTCCTGAATTCGTCATTTCTCGGAATTCTGTGAATAAGCTATCAGAAGGCTGAAGACGATGTGAATTCCAAAAGAGAAAAGAGGCACACTCTCATCCATGGCATTAAATTGGTGCACAGAAGAAACAAAATCGTGATGTGAATATCGCAATGCACAGAGGTAATGTTAATGTCTCAGAAAGTGATGATGCTCACGAGGAATCGAGCGTAGTTGGGGTGAACCCAACACGGCACAGAAAATCGCTAAAAGAAAAAATATAATCTTACAGAAGCTTATTATGATGTGATACATACCGTTACTATTCAATAACACGTCAAACTACAATAAAATTAATAATTCTATTAAACCGATATGAGTTTGAAAAGGGAGAGTATGAAATAATGGTATGTGCAATACAACGAATGTGATATACAATCTTGTACATGTAAAGGGAGAGTGATAAGCTAGATATAATGACAAATTGTTTAAATCTATGCACAATGTATTCTCGACAGAATTAAAGTAAAAAATCGATAATGATTTGACTCTATTGGAAATGCGAATTACTCTTGGTATTATTCAATTTGTCTATAAATTGCGAATGCAGATTATCATAATCTCAGTTTAGATTTAAGGGTCTTTGCACGTCAGTAGTAGAAACTCATCTCCACCGACTAAATAAATCCAGAATCATTTCTGAATGAAGGGAAAATAGAAAACCAAGGATGTTATATTTTCTCAACTATTGCTTGTTTACGTCTGCATTATTGAGGAACACAATATTGAGCATACTAGACTTTTTCATATTCATTTCAAGTAAATTACAGAGAATCCACAATTAGTCAGATGTATTCGCATTATGGTGACATGTGTTCTTATCTTGCATTAAAAGTATTGTCTGCTAATTAGCATGAAAAATGAATGCTTGCTTGATGAAATAGAGAAGAAATATCAACTTCTTATAACATCAAAATTCCTGTAAATTTCCTTTACTTCTACTAATATTGTGCAATGATAAATATTAGAAAAAAGTGATTCTCGGATGTCTTGATTCATCATATTTTTCGGTGTCTAAAAAATACTATAAAATTACTAAATTGAATTCGGATCATTTGGCGAGAATCATTTTGATACACAATCACATACGTCGATTATCCAGAACGTTGGATAATATTCCAACTTTGAAATGAATAACCAAGGCTTCTTCAATACTTAAACAGATTTATCATAATTTGAATTAATCGAAGATAATTAGAAAATATGAAACATATCGGTCCATGTTCAGTAAGAAACTTTCGATTTAAAGTTTAAATGAATGCTATAGATTATCAAGAACAAGTTTCGCATTATGCTTTTATCAAACTTCATTCGTTTTGAATATGAGTAGGCCGTGTAGGCCTCTACATATTACACTGTATAGTTTGCAATAATCGTTCAATAAATCGCCTTTTGACATGTGAATAATTGCAATTGATTGGAATGATTGGCAGCTGATCCAATCAATTAATTTTTCCAGCCCCTGTGTCCCTCTACTATACTAATGATCATATTTTAGCAAAATCTATCAATAGAAAGGTACATCTATATCAAATGAGTGATCACCTGAGTTAAAACACGAGTCAAATGCAAAGCATTTTGATTTCTTATTAACTAGCACTTATTCCACAAAAACAACGGAATGACGTAAAGCAGTCGGAAATTAATCGGGAGATTCTGTCAACGCGATACAGAAAAACACTTTGATAAATTCCAAGGTTCTACAACGTTATAATAATTGTTGGTAAATAATTCCAACGTTGACCCGAAGGTCTTGGGCACAATTTAAGGCTCATACATAAATCAAGTCTACTATCCGTTGATAAGTCATCTGATTACAACTTTCCACATTTGGAAAATTGTGCAACGATGATTTCTGTTTTGAAATTCGATAACACGAGTGAATGTTCCACTTGCACCACAACTGTCTACAACCATTGACCGCCCATAGCTTTCTCTATCATCACTTATTTATTCTATCAACATTCACTATTTTCGTTTCCAAGCCTCAGAAACATTAGCAATTAGCTCCATCTGTGACCGCTTCGCAACAGATGAAATCATCGACTTAAGCAAACAACTCCTCGACTTTCATAAGACAGAAGTTAATTTTGATGACAAGTGAAGCAACGGGAACAAAGCCATGCAGTGAGGCAGGCGGCTCTCCAAGTAAGCGACTTACCTTAGCATTCCAACCACTTTCCTGAGCCACCCGCGAACTTGACTGAGAACTGTTGAACTGAGATTGGCGCGCGGCGAAAGCATGGGAGGGCAAACTTTCGCTGAGAGGGACATGTCGGTTGGCCTGGAAATGGGCGGTTAACAGCGTGCAAGAAGCAGGGTCACAACCGAAGCATTGTTATAAAGCAGAGAAACCAGGGCACAGGGAATGATTGCAAACAAGGAGCGCACAACATAGCATAGACGAACGCATTTTGTAATCAAATTGCAATAATCTAACAAATTATATATTGCACGATTCACATTACATAGTCAAGCAAATAAGCATTGCATCAATGAGCGAGAAAATCATTGGTTGCATTGGTTATTAGAAGGGGAACTGTAGAGATTCAACTTTCGCAGTAAAATGTGGATTTATGATCAAAAGAATTAATAAGTAAGTGCCCCTGACAGCTCTAACATCAATGAATTCAAAATAATATCGACTATATCGGGAAAACTAACAGGCAAATTCAATTAAATTTTGCTGTTTAACTGATTCTTCATCACGCTAATTCAGCGAAATTCGTAGGATCATTGAAAGTAATACTATCTTTCCAATCAGTAGGTAAAACAACGATGAGTAGCACGTTGAGAGAGACAGTCATAATCAGCTAGTGCTTAAATAAGCTCAGCTAACAGATAGTTCAAATCTTTGTGGGCTTGATTAAGATCATAAGGAAATATTATTACCGAGGTCAATGCCTCAATTAAATGCCAGCCTACTATTACAGGGAAGTAAGCATATCTACACCGGAGAAGATAACGGATAGCAGGATTCTGTGAAGACTGCAATAAAGTATGCTATCCAAGTGATTGCACGGCAACAATAAAATAAAAATCTCACAAATTCGTTGAAAATAAGAACAAAGTCTCAGGTTTTCATTAGTAAATTGGCAAGTGGCAGTATCACACATTCCGATAGATTAGTTTTTGAAATCAGCGGGGCATAAGAAAAGATGTATGTGAGCGAAAATTACATTGTATACCGGTATGTACCGAATTTCCATTGTTCCCGCAGATTCTCAGATACTCAGCAGTGGAAATTTCATAACCTTGTACATAGTAGATCTACTCTCTTATATTCGAACTTCATTCAAACTTTTGTGATAGACTTCCTGATTATCGACAAAAATATAATTACAAGGGAAGTTGTTAATTGATCATAAAATTCGCATAAATAACTTCAAGATTGCCACTATTCATCCATGTCCATGCTCAATATTCAAGTTTCTCATTGAGATCTCCAACCCCGTTATTATCCTCGCCTACAGCCTACTCTTCAAATGCTTAAAACGAATGGCCGGCATCTTATCTATGCATTTCAACGAGACTTCCAACCGAGTTTCGTCTCATTTCTTCAAACCTGTTCCCTGGTCTTGTTACTTTCAGCTGGTGAGGGCTCTTAATTATGCCAACACCTTCCTCTATGCCTAGAGCACTTGCTTCGATCAAAACGGGCAAAAGTCGACAGCTGACGCTGCAGCTTTAACCAAGCTGTATGCTCAACGAGATTTCTAATCAAGTGAAAGGACCGCCCACTGCTTCGAAGCATCTGACGCTCTGTGATCTGTGAAGAACAGGTTTTCCACTGTCCAGCATTGTCCGGTGCATTGTAAGTCCATTCGAGCTAATTTATTACTCTTTGATGTACGGCCTAATGATTTCTAACAAGAAGAGAAGACTTAATTTGAATAGTGAAACGTTTGCAACTGATTTCACGATTGAATATTGATATGAAAAATTCGCCGCAGATGGATGAGGAATGGATTAGAAATTCAGTCACCAGAAAATTTGAGTCGAACATTTTGAGCGCAACATCAATGCATAACATAAATCAAGGCAAAATTTCAAATATTCCAAATCAGTGGATGAGAAAATATGATAAATGATCTAGTAAAGCTTCTTACCTTCTTGGAGCGCCATGATCGACTTTCTTTCGCTGTTCTCGAACGGAATCCCGTGGAGGTAGTCAATGGTGGAGAAGAATTATTAGCAGATGGTGTTGTCAACTGAAACGAAATGTCAATCATTTTAACTACGGAAGAAAAAGTACAATTCAATATCTTTCTTTGCATAAGAATGGTAGAAATACAGATTTCTATCTACTGACAGATGTTATTGTAAAGTACAAAACATCTTCATCATGATACTTGAAGTCGCAACAATCAACAGTGATCTCATGATAATCTAAGATAAAACTTGATTGAAATCTTCACTGTTTCCATATCACTTCGTAACTTCCTCAAAATGTGTTCATTATTTTTATAACGTAGTTTTCTGTATCATTATTTCTCAATCTCCGATAAATCTGATCGACGGATTCGGTTTTTCTGAATGAACACCAGCTCCCATGATATCCCTGTAGCAGTGCAGATGCCTGGATAGGTCATGATCGTGTGGATGTTCATTTTACGATTATGCACAGCGTGATAATATACTCTATTTTGGATTATAATACACTCTATTATCCTACCAGCTGCACATCTTTTGCATGGCAATTTGATCTATCGTTTATTTAGTTTCATTGTTGTTAATGGTTGAGACCTTGACTGTTCGCTCTTTTGGATGTGCAATCGAACGTATTTCGTGAAGGTCAGCATATAAGAAATGGACATGGGAATTAAAAGCATCACACTGCTGCTGTCCAAGCCCCACATTCATCCCAATTTTCAGAATGCATGCTGCACCTTCATCATTTTCAAAGTTGAAACTGTAATGCATTTTGGGAACGATCGATCAACTTCATTGAAGTTTCATCATCGATGTTGTTGAAGATTTTATTCAACAATTCAATTAGCGAATGTGATCATTCCCAATTTAACACATTAAATACATCACGAGAACAGCATCTAATCCGTATCATTTACTCGGGTATAGCAGAACAATCTTCCTATTTATCATAAAATTCATAATCTCAATATCACTACTTTGTTCACAGTATAATTATTGCTAATTCTATTACTCGCCTTCTTCTATTAATTCAGAAAATGAAAATGCCAACCTTATGACGGTTTAAATGACATCACTCAGAGCTGAATGTGCCTAATATATGTTGGAGACGTATCATTATTTGCAATATATACACAAATCCCTGCTATTATCGCACTATTTGTTGACAGTCACATAAACAGATGATCAATTGAACGTCCACATTTAATGAAAATTAATAGGATAAAGATAGTCGCGAGGCTATTTCTGCACAAACCTGCAATCATATAGAAATCAAAACTCTCCCAAACTCTCATTACTGTTTTGTTGTTATAATTGATGCCCGATAGCGCCATCACTAAGTTATGTATTCAAGGGATTATGATAAATTGGCCCTTTTCAGCTTCATTATTCGTTTTTGACTCTGGGTAGAGGAGAAGACATTGAGGCTATTTTCTTGAATACTTTGTCATCTCATCCTCAATTTTCTAAAGAAAATAAAGCTTGGGGGAGTTAGGACGACTTCTATTGTGGCTGAGATCTCAGACGAAACAGACAGCCGTTAATTGCTGGTTTAAAGGAATGCCGTCAGAAGACCACTGTTATTCAATACCGAAAACATGCTGCCAAAGCTGCTAATGAAGGCTGTTCTTCATCCTTTGAAATTGAGAAGAGGTCTCAGGAGCAAAGGGAGCTATCCTTCTGGTCATCTCACCTTCTTGACTATACTCATGTTACATGATCGAAATTCCAAGTGGTCATTGAAACAGATTTTCTAATTAAGGATTTTTCATGAAATTTGAGCAACCATTGAATTTACGTCGAAGTCAGAATGACTGGCCATCAATCAAAGCGTTTCTTAAGGTATAAAGTTAAATATCGACATATGAGAAAATCAAGGTTCTCATACTGTTTTTTCATTATGTCTAGCTTCACTTGATATATTTTTGATCCATTTCTGATTTTGTGCATAAAATTTCGATGTACTTAAATGATTTTCAATACATCATTCATAGGACGTAATAATAAGCAAAAAGTGAAGAATTTAATTAAGCTAACAAAGTCTATCGATGTCAAACTCCGTATTGCGATAAATGTATCGAAAAGTAAGTTCTTAGATATTTTCTTACACCCAGTCTTTCTTCCATCAGTAAAATGAGCAATCTGTAATGAAGCATATTCTGAAAAATATTTCCTGTTAATGGTGTTGTATCTTTTACAAATAAGCGACACGAATCACACAACAAAGGAGGCTTTCCATTTCACAAAAATGGTTTGGGTACGATTTTAATATCCCCTAAGTAGGCTAAAGAAAAAGTAATTAGAGAACAAAATATTGCTTTAACTGTCAAGAAATTTAATCAAATTGAACTCAATATATTGTTCAAGTGTAGCCTTCAGTCATGTTCACGAGTGAATTTACATATTACGCATTACACATAGCATAAAGTCACCCCAAAAGATGCCTAGGATACAATATAAACATCTCAATGATATCGTGTCTGTAAATCAATAAATCAATTTCAACTTTTCTTACTTTATCTTGAACTAGGCTTGGCCAATTTTAATCAGAGCCATCAACATGTTTTTACTTTAAGTCATCTCGATCAATTTCTTGAAATACTTGAATTGCATTGACAGCATTGAGAATGGGAGAAGGAGTTGATCTATTTGTATATCTAATTTATTGACCTGTTGACATCATAATTCAGATCAAGTGAAGAGTTTTATCGATTATATGATCACAGGTCATCGGAAAGGTCATCAGATTAGGAAGAAGGCATTGTAATTATAAGAAGCAAGCGTTTCAGACTGACTTGTAAATTTTCCTATTCGGTAGCACTTGTAGGTACCATACGGAGAGGAACTATCCCACCAGCATATACAATTGAGATTTCCTATGGATCGGAAAGTAATCCTTTCATTCGCACAACATTATGCAAATATTCCCGCTGCTTTCAAATCTTAACTGTCAATACAATCTGATTTACTAGTTTTACATCATAATGCGTTCTTATTGATCACATTATATCATGGAGATTTTCTTTCTCTAAAGCCTCATAACGATTCGGATGGAAGGCTCGCGGATCGTTGGGTGCCTAGTGTTGAGGAGTGATGCGGGCTAGCGGCTTCCCGGCGCCACTACAAAAGAAGAGCTGATCATTCTGACGTCTACTTTCCCTCCCACTAAGTTCGTCGTCTTTCCTTCGTGCCTGCACACGTGCCACCCTCATTGTTAGGCTATGGTGCATCACAAAAGGGACTGGCTAAGTAACGGTTCATCCATGCAAAACCAAAAGGGATGTTGGCGACCCAACAGAAAAGATATGAAGCGCAGAAACGGCACGCGCCATGAGCTTGTGCCACGCAACAGGTAGGACCAGGTCATCAGCAATGCCATTCGCACTGAAGGTCAATAGTAAAGCCCAAGAAACATTCTTATTGTCCTGGGAGATTTTTTACAATGAGGACACGTGCATAAATGAATTAATGTGCGGTTTAAAATTACAATTTCAGCTTGAATGAGTCGATCAAGAAATTCCTATCCTTCTTTCTCGTGATTAAATGACATTTATAAATTATTAACAAACAGCAAGCCTGAATGTCGTTACTATGCCACGCAAAAGAAAAAATCACTTGTTGCGGCCACCATTTAATGTCCTTGAACTCAGTTTTCTAAAAACTTCCATTATGATTTATTAATTTTGTTCGGTCATCGATTGACGATCAGCAAACTAATGTTTAGTCGATAAGCTGCTTCATAACAACAATGCTTTGTACCTGACGATGCCACTGTACGCAGTGAGCTTGTCCGCTTCAGTCTTTACCGCCAATCTGTAAATTTGCAAACTAATTCAAATGCGGATGAAATTTCTTGATTGTCTTTCTTTTAACAGCTGACCTGTCACATTTAAGAAACATTGTTACAACAGACTTTAAACTTTCAAAAAAACACAATTTGCATATTAGGTAGATCGATATCCCTCGTGCACGTATTAAAACATACTACTTTTAATAACACAAGTAGAATTCTTTAGAATCAATTCGAATTCTTAAAATTGAGTTACATCCTCAGTAGAAAATTGGGAACAGGCCTGAATAACAACTTCATCTTATGTCAAGAATGATCAGAATATCTGCCTTCACCTTTCCAGTTCAAACATAACTCAAATTTACTCAAATTACGACATGTTGAAAAGGGAATTGTGGTCAGGTCAGTGAATATAAGCTGAATCTCCTGATGATTCCTCACCTGATATTAGACAAAATGGTTTTTCAGACCTGTCCTCATTTCGACTGACGATGCAACTCAATATTCAATGATTCTTCTTACATCACAACTCTCTTATAGGAAGTTTTCTGAAGTCTTATGTGTTCACAAACTCATTTCAGCAAAAATGAACTTTCTGTTCGAAATTATAACGTGCACTCATCCATTACTCTAAAATGAAATATCAAAAGTTAGGTGTATTGCGTGATCTCCTTTGCTATTGATTGAACAGCACCGTACCCACCACCAACTGCTTTTCAGATACATTACATGACTTTGCCTGTCGGTGGATTTCTTTAACTCATCCATTTTCAAAGGAAACCATATTCCAAATACTTTTTATGACAAAATATTATCATCCCTAATGCTTGATATAACAATTTGACTCGCTAGGACTCGACGTGGACAGTTGGTAATTATGAAATTCCAAAGTTTACTCCAAAGTCTTCTGCACGCAGTATGCATGCAACTGTACGATTTTTACTACTCACTAGGACCATATTTGCTAAAAATTCGATCAATTCACGGAAGATAAGTGAAGCAAACATGCAAGCTATCACGCTTGTTCCTACAGCTGCTGTACGAAATCAGAAATTCAAACTCTGATTTGATAAGGTAATTATCGATTTTACAAACACAACCAACGAAGTTGTACGATCATTCAGAAGAATTCTTTTCTACGAGTACAAATCTGAGTCCGGATGAATTCTTGAAAATGTTGTGTAATCTGTATCGATTACAATAGTGCAAGTGTTATGGGATAGTCTGATATCAAATTACAAATCCGACATTGACATTGAATATGCCAGAACATGATCTTAAACGGCGATCTTATTTTGAAGACTCATCAAGTTCCTTTTGTTGTAATCCGCGTCCTTCTACGATTTCGGTATGTTCATCTGTCTTTCCATTCTGACTATGGTTTTCTATTCTCTCATCTTGTTCTGATTGATAGCAAAATGCTCAAGAACATTCTAGCTGTTGACATGAAGTCATCGAATTTTCAAAATTTATTCTAGTTTTATTTGCATTACACTTGTATTATATACTTTACATATATTTTACTGAATAAATGACTGGAAGTATTTTCTACAAGCAAAGCAAAGGGCTCCGAGAGAAGCTTTTCCACATCATCGGGAGGCGTCTCGAGCTTGCAGTGCAGTTCATCGTCAGGCACAAATGGAAGGAGCAATTCATCCACAAACATCGCCTTATGTTGTGATGCAATGCTTGTAGATGAGTTATTCACTCATGCTCGTCTGACGATTATCTGCGATTCAAACGCGAAGGCCTCGTGATAAAATAAAAAGCTTCTTCCAATGTTGAACTTTTTTCTTTGCTTTTAAAACTTTGCATGTATTACTGCTGCTTTCGCTTGATTTATATTGCGATTCACTTGCATGTAACGAATATGTTTCTTTAAGCTTTAGATTCACAAGCTGATTGATTGACACATTTAATGTAAGTTTATCATGCAAAATATATATGAAGTCTTAAAATCTGATTAATAAATACCAACCATGCACGCAATTTGTTAGTACATTTAATCAATATTTTTTATATGTTGACGCAATCAGAAATCTGCTAAATCTTGGACAGACTTGTGATAACTTCACGATCAAGGATTTTATTATTCAATTGACCAGTACTCACCGTCATACTTGCATTGGCTTGGCAGTAAGCTGTCTCCTCCGAGGACATGGTTCCTGTCGGGGTTCCAGAAAGTGAATGTTCGTTGGACGGGCGGAAGAGACTGCGGAAACTACGGACTGGACCCGAGGAGGATTGGGTTGAACCAACACGAGACGCGCTGATGGGTGCGAAGGCAGATCGAGTAGGCGTAGGAACGACAGGACACTTGAATGGCGTGGAAGTGGCAATGTTCGAGATGGAGTTGGGAGTCGACGCAGCACCGGGCAGTCGAGCCTTCTTCGTTTTCATCACCGCATCGCAAACTTTACGGGAGAAATGGATAGGAGATGAAGGAAGGCCGGGAGAAGATGAACCTCTCAAACATGCCAACATTTCGGCGAGTAATTCGGATACAAAATTGGATGAGAAAACAACGCAAGGGTCAGAGATCACACGGACGGGTGCGGTCACACGAGTAAGACTGTCAGTTATAAAAATGGCACGTGCCGACAGTTCACTTTTGTCAGACCCGACAGGTGTTAGCTGATTGGTTGTGCTGAGGAAGTCTGAGGCTATCGGACAATAGAGGAGACTGAGTGGCTGAGCCAATCACATTCATGTGTCATGGAATAATCCCAATGCTTCCTCATGGAGCCTGGGCCAGGGTGTGAATGCGGGCAATAAAGGAAGACGTTCAGAGGGAGCGTCCGTGTTGAGTGTAGATATAATTAATATCAAGTCTTAGCACAAATTTGTGAGTGTACCTTCCATCATAGCCACCCGTTCATACTAATAAGGGGTCACTAAAAAACACCTGTCTTGATGATGCAGATGTTTAACGTTTATTATGACTTAATTTATAGTTTATACTTTCAAAGGCTATATTGCCGAAACGGGTAAAGCAATTATGAAGGCCAGTCAGTGATTACAAACATTCATTTATTAGAAAATTAACATATATTGAAATTAAAAAAATTGAATCCGTACTGAATTTAACGCAAATTTTGAAATATCAAAGGAGGCACACGTCGATAAACATGAAATTCAAATTGACTTTTTAATCGCTCAATCAACTGGGAAAGTATTGACACTTTAATGGACATTAGTATATTAAGATTAAAATTTATTGACTGACATTTCTGATCTAGTGAACTCACAGCGAGTCCTTTTCAGCATTTCAGGACTACCGAAATTATCATTCTATGTATATAAACTATTGTGCGTTTTCTTGTATGTTCATTATACGTAATTGGACGTGCGCCACAGATTGAAACGATTTTTTACATCCACACTTGCAACTTTGTGCTTCAATTGTTTTCGAACTTCGAAGCTTGTGTATGAATTCTAGTTACCGGTCATGAGCACCAGACTGAGGAATCGTCTCTCATGTGGACATCTTTCCCTTGCTGTTTTCTTTCAGAAACACGGACTATAAAACATGAACAAATTATTGTCGCATTATTTTCGAATCAGTCTCATCTGACTGACATGCATCATGTACAGTAGTTAATCATGAAATGAATATTCGAATATTCGCTCGTTAAACCTCCATTTTCGAATATTCGAATGATAATTTTGACATCAGAATATTCGAGATAACTGCATCTATTCCCACATATCTTTCATGAAGATTACCCGAGCAGCTAAATATTTCACTTTGAATGAATTGTAACCCAAAATATATCAATTTAAATCATGAATATAATCAATCCATATATCACTAATTATCGGTTGTAAATACGAGTACAAACCGAATTTTAGAATCAATTAAAGGATCTTCTTTAGAATCTGCGCGCCACTATTATATTAACTTCAGCATAATATATTTTTAACAATACTAAAATTTAATTACATGAAGCTGCATATGTGATGCGCATTTAAACATGCTCCATCATTGTGTAATAAACCACTGTGATGTAAAAACGTAATCAAACTTGGTAGGCTATGTTCATGGCGAGTCTGACATATCCGTTACAATATGTCCTCGAATAAAAAAGATAATTCGCTGGTAAAATCGGTGGTTCCAGGTGATTGGTGGACTGCACTTTATTTTTGAAGGAGCACAATCGATGATGTGTCATCAATCATCATCATAATACATGGTAACACACGGCACTCAACGCTAGCGGATTTATGGGACATGATGCAGCGGTTATGTACCGCTAAACACAATAAAACTCCCTAATGAGTGACGGGCAGATTATTTTGCATTACTTTTGCAGGCTTTTGTATTACTGGCGGGCAGATTTTAAAGAAGATTCTAATTAATTAATGATCATGCAAACAAATATATTTTGGAAATATTGTCACCGTTCGGCATGGTAGATCATTTTCAGGCGTTCACAAAGTGGGTACTGCATGCAGTCACTCACTGCAGAGCTACAGGCATGGAGTATGGCTACAGGCAAGCTGCGATCGCACACAATCGCCTATACTTTGGTGATAGAGCGTCATACCACGTGATGGCACCCTGAGCGGCCGGTTTGATAGTTTCTCATCGCATGAACGCTCTTAAACCGCAGACTGTGAGGATCCTGCATTTCCTTAATAAAAACTTATAGACTTGTGAATTGACTACTTTTAGTAAGTGTGCTTATATTCTGGATATTCAACATACAGAGTTTGGATTTTATTACCAGTTAAATTTTGAAAGCACAATAAAACGATTATTACATTTTCTATAATTCCAGAATTTTAATGTTGCCTGACAACCAAGAAAATTTTAAAATTTCCAGGGTGTTATTATTTGTGTTGGAAACATCTTAAATTGAATGCAAATTATTTAAATATTTATATAGAAGGTAGTTTTATGATAACCGAAGAACAATCAAGTTATCACTAGTAGCCTATGTCGTGATTCTAAGTGCTGAAATTGTGCGAGTACAGATATTGTTAACAGATATTAGATGACTATAAAGAACGAACGGAACTTATGTACGAGTACATGTGCTTATTTTAGGCTTACTTAAGTTAGCATTTTAAAACTTCATCAGAAATTGAAATGCTTTCTTCGATATTGTGCTTATTCTGAAGTTGATTTAAATCGACATGTAAAAGTGCACCATATATTCGAATCATTTCCGAATATTCGAAAACTGTTTTTTTTCGAATGGAGGAGCACTAATGTATAACATTATAGCAGTACATGATATGGCAATGTGCGTTGGTTTCTACTGAAGATTTCGCAGCGGAGAAAATGTAAGTGAAGCACGAATGTCTCGCATCATAACGAAATTAAGAATATCATGGACGTAAAATCGAAATTAATTATGCTGCAGAAAGTGAAAACTGCATTGAGATCACCATTTCTATTCAATTGACTTCAGGACGCTGGATCAGTCAACTCGAATATTAAAAATGCTAAGTTCTGTAGCTATGCATGAAAATATATTCAAACGTTGAATCATCTGGAATGTTGAAAACTTAGTAATCTTACATCATTCTTTAGATAAAATTTCAATAAATGTTGTATTTAACACTACATGTAATTCAGAACAAAAATACTTCAGATTGCAATTTTCATCAATGCCTTGAGTTGCGAGTAAAAGCGGCATCAAAAGTATAATATAAATAAAGAAGTCATGCTAAGTGAATCATTTAGACGCTGAATTCGATAATTTACAAACTCGACAATTATAACAAGCAAGTCTACTGGTTACTGTGATAAATATCTTTTGCGAACTTAACTTGACAATGACCACTGCAACATTCGAGAATGTGATGTGATTTAACAGCATCGGAAGCCGATCTCATTAAAGAACATATATGTATTTTGTACTATGATTTCAAGATTACACTTCTTCGACAATGCAGAGAAAATTGCAATCATGACATGGAAATCGCACCGCTAAAAATCTTGCGCATATTAAATCAGACGGCTCGGTAGTCCTGGATTCACTCTTATGTGCTTATAAAGAAAAAGAAGCGAATTTTCTTCTCGTTTGCGTTGTTCAATCTCCGTAAAAAATATTGAATTCAATGACGTGAAGACGGATCTTTCAGCAATTTGCCTTCATCGACCATCGCTCTGTTTGAAGGCAACTTGCCACAAACGTCAAATATATCCCTTTTTCATTAACAATCTATCGAGGAAAACTTTGAAAATCGCTGTACTTTGCGCTACATCGTAGTGGATCACAGCATTTTTCATTGAAGAACACATGAACTCTTAATCATCGAACCCCGAGAGTATTATTGGAAGTCGTCAGGAAGGGCATCCGGACTAAAGGATTAAAGTTTGACTGTCAGCACCGTTCAAGCCCCCAGTACGGGGGAGTAAAGACCTTAAACCATTTTTTTATGAACTCTGAATCATGAATATGATTTCACACGCATTTCGTCAAGTAAATGATAGTGACATTGCGATTGATGCATTAGGTTAATTGCAATTAGCGATCGTTGTTAGATAACCCGAAGTCTGCCCACATCTCAGTCACGATAGGGTATCAGACTATCTGCAGAACGTGCCTAGAATGGAGAATTCAAGATGAGTCCCGATTATTTTATTCCTCGAGCTTTCACTTTCTGAAATAACAGCTGGCAAATGTCACAAGTCACTTCATGCCTCCTAACAGCCTGCAAACGTAACCTCCTGACCTAAACATTATTGCGTGTGTGATCTAAAAAGTCATTTTATTTCAAATAAAGGGAACTCAGTAGCTCACAAACCACTGGAGACAGTGTCATTGAAATATAGTCAACGTGCAGCTATTTTCCTTAGAAAACTATCTGAGATTGTATAATATGTCTCAAGGTGCTATTTATGCTGACCCAGATGCTACCCGGTAGCTTCTGAAGAAGTTAATGAATTAAGCGATTCATTCAGACATATGACGTTCATTTTAGAGTGAGCGTCTGCATGAGCAAATAATATGAGAAAAAATATAAGACAGCATTGACAGTTGATGCGGAAATTTGCTGCGGTAAAAACAGCGCACATTCGGCGTCCATCGATCATAAGGAAGTCCTTAAATAGACTGGGATCCTCATTATTTCTGGGTAGCAAGTTAAATTAATCCAAATAACATTAATTCCTTTGTAAAATGCAAGTGACGTTGTGACAAGAAGGCTTCAGCAGCCGATCTATGGCTGAATACTGATTAATTCCAACGGAGTCATAAATGTAGAACAAAGCCTGCAATCTCACGAAGAACATTCACTATGTATTGTTCATTTGACGTACTTACAAGAGTGGCCTAAGCTCATGGACCTAGGCTTATAACTAAAGCCAAATGCAACAGGAGAAACTTACAAGACAAGTACGACATAAAAGCACTCGACGACAAATGCAGTGGAAAATTAAAAGGCGTAATACAAATGCGATCTTCCAAAAAACTTGTAAATAAGCATGATAAGTTATGTGCTAATCTGCCTGTAAGGAGATAAGAAATAGCAACAACTATGCCATTTTTGACCTTTCACTTTTCACAAATTGCTGGATCAACAAAGTTGCAGGGATGGCTCGTAAGTTCGTGGTGTGTAACTTCATTTGTACTGTGTCGTAAGTTTCACATTGGTCAAGCTCCCCGACCTTTTTATCATAGATAGAAATGCTACTTAGTTCTCGAGAGCAAAGCAGTGTATTGTCTGATCACGAAAGACAAGATCATGGAAGCAGTTTGACAATTTCTGACTAAAGTCATGTGATTCTTGAGCAAATTTCAAAACTTAGTGGAGGCTAGAAATACCAAAGCCAAATACATTCAAGAGAATTGTCCGTCTCTCAACTTAGAGAGGAGATCATCAATTGGCAACAAGATATCTATAGTCTCAATCCATATATTGTGCCACCGCACCACTTGTATTCGAATAACGACGACAAAGTCCGAAAGCTCGCGAGAAATTAAAAATAATTTCTAGTTCAGCAAACTGTTTTCTCTTCCAACGACAGAGAAAAATGCAATAGGAAAGCGAGTCTCTCTGGCATGGATGGATGGAGTTATAAACCTAATCACCAGTGTAAGAAATATCCATAGTGAAGTGCAGAAACAAAAACTTACTGTCTTGGAATACACGTTCTACATTGTGTCCATAAGTTGCGCAAGTCTCATAATATCCAGACATTCTTAGGGCTGTGCTCATAGCACGTGCGCGCTCTTCGTCGATAACCCGTGGACGAGTTTCGCTGATGGTGTCTGAAAAAAAAACATCGGAATAAATACGAAATTCGTTTAGGATTCCGATTTTTCAATTTTTTGAAAAAGGGAAAACAAGAATACATCAGTTTGTTGTAGAAAATCCATATTACAAGTTTCCAACGAAACATAAAAATTGTTGAATCACTGGTTCAAAGCGGGAATGCAGTTTTTAAGAATTACAATTTTGATCTGCTATTAGTAGTGGCAAGATGAAAGAGTTGTTAAAAATCTATCACCAGAAGCAGTACAATAGGCAAAATACATTGCACATACCGGTAATTCTGCATGGGTCACTACAACTCAGATCGATTGCACCTTGCAACCCCTTCCCCGTTCATCGACTCCACAAAATTTCGGTCTCAAAAAAAGAATTCAAGTTGCTAAAACTGTATCAGTGGTAAATATTTCTCTACATCAAAATGAAAACGAAGTCCCTGCTATTCGCAACACTAGTGAGTACTTGCATTAAACTCATGAAATGTTTTGGGGCAATACCATTCCACTTAAAACAATAATCATACTACAAACCTTTACGTACGAATCAAAGAGCAATTGATACAATTCATCTGTGACTACTAGGATAGTGGATGTATGTATCAAACTAAAAATGTCAATAGTTATAGAAGCCAATAAGAGTTTCCTTATCAAAAGAAACTTGATTTACATATTTTTATCATGCTTAAGATGACTTATTAGCAATGACTTTATAAGTAAAATAAAAATTCAAATGAACAATCTGGGCCCGGTTCCCACTCCGGTCAACATGACAGGCTCCTACATTGCAGTAAACAGGTGTTTATAACTAGAATTTTTCGTCCATATATGAATCCTTACCTGGAGAATTCGAGAAATCAAACAACTTTATCAAGATGAGCAGTCTAGTAATATGCGGAAAATCCTTTAAATAGTTAATGAAATAAAGTTGATGTTAATTGAGCCGATCAATTTGTGATTATAAATGTCATTATCATTTGTCGTTATTTGATGTCCATAATTTCCTGTATAAGTAGTTTACAGATAATTATCATAAGTTTCCAATTACCGACCACAATTTTCATTAATATTTCATACTCTGGGTGCTTAAGAATGACCAATAAATTGATTCACGTGCCGATAATGAAGTGCTTTATCACTATGTCAATGCTCAATAACAAAGGTTAATAATCTTCTGATATGCATCTTTTATTAAAGAATGTCCCTTGAATCGACAAGACTCAGAGGAATTAATCCACGGGATCCTTCAAAACATGTTTGAAGAATCTCTACCGAGGTGGACAATAGCTCTTGACTCACGCTAAGACATCAAGGTTCGATGCACAGATAACACTTCGTGACGAGTGGACACTGGAGATTATATTCGCATGAGAACATATAAAGAACAGTCGCAAGAGTAATCGGCGTCAACAACTCAAAAAAGATGATGAAGATGATAGGCATCTACGACAGGTATTTTTTGAGTGTTAAGAAAAGATAAAATCTGTGGATAATCGGTCATTTCCCTGTAACAAAGGTTTCTCAAAGCTATAGGTGCACCTGGATAGGAGTTACTTGGCTTTGTATCAATCTCGGATGTAATGTCCAGGCTCTCAAAAAGTCTTTTTGGACTTCAGACTGTAATTATCGGATTCAATCCTGTAACACTTCAAATCAGCTATGAGCTGTTGCAATATCAGTTAGTTACCAACCGTAGCGAATTTTCAATTGCACACTTATACAACTTCGTCAATTTCAGAAATTCTGAAAAAAGCTTTCTAAACAGAGTCGATTTTGAAGTATTTCTAACGGCATGAAGCTTTAATTTCAATAAATGACCCGTTTCTAGCAGCATCGCATCAATCCTTGAAACATAAGTGCTAGGGAAATGGGATGAAAACGAAATAATAGAAGTAAATGAGACGCTTCGGTCATTGCAATGCTTTTAGCCGTGGGACTAAACAGTGAGAAGTCTTATATCTAATAGAAATAATTGTTGGTTTCATATAGAATAGCAGGTAATATCAAGATTTGGTTCTGACTGCACTTTTGATGGTCAGAAAGTCCCAAAGGCATTGCTGATTTTCAGTACGAAAATCTAATAACACTGGGCTTGCGTATAATCCGCGCTTTATGCGCTTTCCTCATTAGAGACGACAAATGCATGCGTAAAGCTACTTTTTTGAGACATCTAGGAATGGTCAGCAAAAGTTCTTGGTCAGTTTGCTGTTCATATTTAGACAGTGTCCCAAGAATGGTAATTGAAATTTTTCTTTGATCCCTATTTACTATTCTTAAAATTAGCATCAATTTCCATATATGTACAAATATTGCGCGTTGTCCAATTCTATTCAATTGCTGTGGGACATGTACTTCATCTGAAATTCCGAATGATAGGTTATATTACCATTCGAAACCACTGACTGAAAGTAAATAAAATCATTGCATGACTTACGAGGAATAGTAAGCTCGGTACAATGGACACTTAGATTGCTAGTCAAATTTCAATTACTGACTAAGTGAAATGTTACAGTGTATTTGCAAATTTTTATTGTCCATGGCGGTGAATTTGAATGACCGAGCATGATTTTTCTTATTTTTTTTTAATGAACGATGAGAACAAACGAACGGAACTGCATAAAATCATAAAATAAACAAGCGAACGAGCGGCATACCTTGGGCAATTTTCATCCAATAATCATTAGACAAATTCTTTCGATTCAATTAAATCTAATTGTTCGTGTAATATCGCAAAATTCTGATTCAATGCTGCTTTATTCCTATGAAGAAGGGTTTCGATCAGAAACGTTGAGCAAACACTTGCTTTTGCTTTTCACATACATCTGCGGATTATCTAGGGGAGTGAACTTAAAGCATGAAAATTTTCTTGTTATTTTTCTTGAATTCAATGATATTTAAAGCACATTAACGCATATCATTTCCACTATCACAATATACCAATCGCATTAAATCCTGTGTTAATTAGATGCTTGACTTTGCACATTTGTTGAAGCATTTGAATCTTGAGTAAATAAAAAAAGTTGCCATCCAGCATCGAACTCAAATCTGCAAAAGCTGATTGATTTAGTAGATTACAGAGATACATGACAGGAGAATGATTGTGCAGAGCTGATCGGCTTGTGTTGATAGATAAATCGTACAAATCCTCTACTGTTGCGCTGTTTGCATCTACTGGTCTGTGGTCACGACTGGTGTCGTTGCAAAAAATGCTAGAATAGTTTGCATTACAAAAATCATGGTGTTGAGGATCCCCTACATTTCAGCAATAGCTTATTTGATTTTTCATAAACAATGAAACTAATAATGATAGTTCATAAAGGGCGAGGCACTCATTCCCATACGCAATCACATAGGAACTCATTCCCACTATTTCCATATGGTCAGTTTTCATGAATATCCTGTTCTCATTAATACCCGTCTAGAACGACTGGTAATTCCTAAATAGAAGCATCAGAATCCCCTGAGCAGATGCAAAAGATTTTCTAAATATTACCTAAGAAAGAACTTAGACTACCTATCATACGTCAAGTAATCTCACTTCTGAAATAGGTTTATGAAAATCACACACTATTATAAATCATATTAATTTCTTTTTCAATGATCATGTTTGCATAATCTATTACATTTAAGCTTTAGTTACTGATAATGAGTTAAGCTTACCATCATCACCAGAGATTGAACGCCGTATTCGCTTCACCGCCGAAATCATAAATATGCTTATATAAGAAAACACCACGAACAGCACTAACTAAACACGGAAGGTAAAATGCGAGACTCACTCTTACTGTCTCGGTTTATATTAGAAAATTAGCCATGCGGGTCGTCACAAGCGAATAGAAAAGAATACCTTACGAGATGGACATTCTAAGAAAACATCTGCCTTTCGATACACGTGCCAAACTTTTGTCATCTTTTGTTGATGATAAAGCCTTATCCCCTATAATATTGTTTGATTACTACCACGCTCCTCATAATTACAAAGGAGGCACCTGATTTTTAGAAATGAAATTTCAAGGTAGATCCACTCAACGGTTGAAAATTACATAGAATCACTACATTCCAATGAAAAGATTGACTGTTATGATACAATCGTCATTATCACTTGTGAAAGTTAAGCTTTGGGCAGATGTCTTGAGTTTCCTATATTGCCTAAGAAGAATATAATTAAGGAGATTAATTAAGTCATGGTGAAAAAATGATGTCATCGAACGATGCCACTGAAGAAAGCAATCTTTTGTAACGATCATTTTCACATTATAGTAAAGTTTAAGAAACTGCGAAAGTTTGTGGCATGGAATTGAAATGAATGATTGTTAATACATCAGTTTATTGACTTTTGTTGCCTCTTTTAGTCAATCCAATAAAAAAAAATGCCAATTCGATTGACAACCAATCATATAATTGAAAAATAAACCTGGATATTCCAAGGACATAAATCGAATACTCTAATTTAATTTGACATGCGTCTCCCGTCTACATATGCACGTTTATTTAATAAAGTAGCCATTGATTTACATGAACATTGACAATAAAGGTTTTGCGACTCCTCGAAGGACCCATCAATGATTCACCCTGTCATTGCACCTAACGAAGGCTTCGGCCGTTTGTGCTCCACTGTATTCAAGGATCTTTCGAGGAATCATAAAACTTTTTAAAAAAATTATAAAATCAATAAATCACAGAATACTTGAATTGCTGTCGATCGATTTTATATCGCTTATTGATCAAGTTCCAAATCAGCAAAATGAGGTTTATATACAAATTAAAATGATCAAGTCAACAGTTCAGAAGAGCTAAAATGAAGTTTACAATAGAATGGAATGGAGAGGCAATTGCGCATTTACAAGTACCTATATGCAGTACAATTAGAGACATGTAACGGAACAGAAGAATCTCATTCGTTCAATAAATTATCAGCTTCACACATTTTGATCAATATGGATTCAGTATGCGAGCGTGCTTAGTATGACAGGCAATCAAAAGATCATCGGCTGCCGCTTTACGAATATGCTTCGCAACTTCAGAATCTTGCGGTCAGCCTTTGAGCTCATCAATGCGAGTGATCATAGCTGAGCTCATAGCGAGTTGCGCATTGCTGAATACATACTGATCAAAATGCACGGAACTGATAATTCATTGAACGAATGAGATTCTTTTGTTCCGGTGTATATCTTTTAATTGAACTACATAGAGGCAATTGTAAATGCACAATTGCCTCTCCATTCCATTCGAATGGAAACTGAAATTTAGCTGTTCTTAACTGTGTTTATTTGATCATTTTAATTTGTATATAAACCTCATTTTGCTGATTTGGAACTTGATGAAGTATCAAAAAAAACGATACGAAATCGATTGACAATGATTCAAGTATTCTGTGACTTATTTATTTTTGGTCGTGCAGTGTACAACATTTTTGAAGTAAAAATCAAAGTTTGTGATTTATATGAATCATAAAAAAATGATTTTGCAAAAGTCAATGCAGTGTGAAGTAATGGCTTGAAGTTGATATCTCACATGAAAGCAGAATTCCAAGTTAAAAGGATAACAGGCTAGTCTAATCCTTTAAAATTTCAGTTTGATTAAAGAGTTGAATCGAGTGCTGTCCATGTTATTGTGAGCGCATGCACAGAGCACACACACGAAAACTTCAGCATATCAAAATTCACCTGTCATCAATGTGGATTTGTAATCAGAAAAAAGTCAGTAGTTCCAGAAACTTGACTGTGAAAGTCATGAATCTTCTTTCCACTAACTATGTCTGCTTAAAACTCTTCTAATCACGGTGTTAAGGAGGTCTATTCATAATATTCGAGAAATCCTGCGGCTTTTGGAATCATTACACACTTGTCTGGCATCAACTAAGAAAATGAAAAAAGCATATATTGTTGATAAGTGACCACACAGAAGTCGGTCCACATTCAAGACACTTCCTTGCACTGGTCATATATTATCACTGGTTTTCCTGCACTTTTTCCTCCTTGCTCTCTCTTTAAACCGTCAGATGAACATTGTTCTCAGTCAAGTGGCATGAAAAATTGGATCCACCTGCTGTTTTCAGCTTCTTCTTCAAAGAGTTTGAAGCGCAACCCACGCTGGTTGGAATGTAATCAAAGTGATTCCCTTCATTTATCGCATGTTTCTTTGATGAATCGATGCAGCTGATGAAAATGGTTGAAAAAGGTGACCAATTATGAAATTCTATTCATCAAGTATCAGCGCTATGACGCAATCTCTCTATTCTTCTGGTTAGTAGCTGAGACTGATCCCTGCATGGTATCGAGAGGAAATACTTAATATCACAGTAGAAACCGATAAGAAATTAAACATGTCCACTTACAGCACTTGACCAACGATTAGGAAATTAATTTTCAAGTAATGATATCCGATTCTTTATCTACAACTACATCGCCCAGCACTTGATGCGAACTGAGGAAGAGATCGATCATCTATTTTTGACTTGGAAATTATGCGAGAGAGATCATGACTGATAAATCGATGGCACAATCCGTCTGAAAACCTTTAAAATGTGTAATGATTCGTTAAAGAATGAGTGAAGCCAGATACATAATGAATTCGGACTTTATCAGACTCGAACTTGGTTCTTTCCGAACATCCTAGGACTCATGATTTACGACAAAATTTCATTTTCGTAATGTGTGTATTAATTGCGAGAAGATTTTAATAACAGTCCCATAAAGCTGTATCATAAATGATGAAGAAAACTCTGAATTATCTATGTTATTACTTATCCATTTAGGATTCTGTACTAGAAAAAACTACCAGTCGGTGCAACGCGACGCGGCTTAAGTAGGTCAATAAATGACCAATCAAACATTGCAACTTGAACTGCGATGGAAAGTTTCCACAATAAGGCAATTTCGATAAATTGTCCGTAACTATTGTAAGTATAAAATGGATATTTGCATATTTGATTAAACTATCCATTCACTTCACCGATCAAGTAATATGAGCTTATAAATGATACACATACAGCCACAGAAACAGTCTCAGGACTCAGACTTCGACGATGCCACTGAAATTTGACCGAAATGCATTCGAAAAATTCGGACAAATATAAATAATTTTGTCCGAGTCCACCTTCGTCGTTCAAATTTCTTGCATTAAATTCATACTCACCGACTCTGCATCAACTTACATCTTTTATGCTGCATTTACAGCGAGACGACAGTGTCATTTATAGAAAGATGACCTCAGACTTAAACAATTTAAGCACAAAACTCCTCGGAAGCCGTAGACGCTGTGTTTCGCCCTACAAGGGCTCAGAATGGCCCAAATTAGCTAAAATCTAAACTATCTAAAATGGTTGAAGAAGTTGAGGGACTGCACAAGAGGCTGCTCTGCGCTTGTAGAGTGACACGCAGCGTCTGCGGCTACCAATGAATTTTCGTGCTTAAATTGTTCAAATGTGAAGCCAGGATAAATAAACGCGGAGCAGCCTGTTGTGCAGTCCTTCAGCTTGTTCAGTCATTCTAGATATTTTAAACTAGTTTGAGCCATTCCGAGACGCGCTGATGAGCTCTTGTAGCGCAAGGCGCAGCGTCTACGGCTGCCGATGAATTTCCGTGCTTTAAGTGTCTAAGTCTGAGGACATATTTCTATGCCATGACCAGGTGAGCCGGTACACTGTAATCTTCATGAGTGTCATTTATAGTTACGAATTGATTTGAAAGTGACCGATACGTTTAAGTTAAAACCAATGATTCCTTATTAGATTTTACAATTCGGACGTTTTACTATTATGGTGCAAATCGGTATGGTAATATTATTCGACTATCGTCTTTTCAATGTTGAGTTCAGACGCTTTTTCTTCCATTACTCTTTCGGATTGGGGCTTGGTTGATTTACGTAGTTGACCAAACGAAGGGAGACCATCTTCACATTGAGAAAGGCAAAAGGTTACTCCCCTTTGTTTTACGGTCGAATTTCTATTAAAATCAGTATTTAAACCAAGATGGTACTTCGGCGTCCAATGCCTTCATAGGTCGATAGAACTAGGTGGACGTAAAACAAAGGGGAGTTACCTTTTTGCTTTCCTCAATTGGTTGAACTATCTTATTGAATGAGGGCTCGACACTCATTTCATGTGGCTATACAACTAAGCTCCCACCTCCTTTACACCGGTAAACATTTCCAGTGATTGTAAATGCAATGTGATTTTGATTAAAAATTATATGCATGCATTTCTTTAACACATTTCCTCCACTTACATCTACAAAAACTGGATTATTGAAAGTGCGATCCTCTTTTCCCTTTGAGTGATCACTGGCTAGCTGAAATGACTTAACTTTATTATTCATCTTCACGAAAAACACATTTGAGAAAAGTTGACAAAAAAACAAATATAAAATTCGGTTTCCTATTTACATGATAAATAAATAATTTCCAGCACAGAACAAAGAGAGCCGGAAATCTCAGTTTCTTCTTAGCATTGCGCAATAAGTCCACGTGAGCTCACACCTGACCCTTCTTGTAAAAGTACTCAAAGTCAATATGACCAACCAACAAGTTTGAAACATTGAAAGATGAAACCAAACAAAAGCTAATGGCCTAAAGCCTCCAATATTGACAGTAGTGAAATAAATTTCGAGGGACTAATTGCGTTCGTATTCTCATCAATTTCACTATCAGCTTCAAGCATCCAATTTATCAGCTTCCATCTACCTGAGCAAATTGACACATGAGAAAATTGAAAATGGACAAGATCTATCAACGAATTCTAATCAACGACCAGTCACGCTTGGATTAGACTTGCACATGTCTTTTCCTCGATTAACATAGAATACTTATACACGTGCCATTCATCGACTCTTACTTTTTATTTATCATTGCATTCTATGGCTGATCTGAAATTTTTCAGGGAAAATGAATGGCTAGAAATCAAATACGTTGTATTGTCATCGCATTAAGCCAGTCGCTAGTACAACCAAATCGACGCTTTTGAATTTTTCAATGCGCCTATTTGACATCCATGCACATTTAGTAAGCATATGAAACTTAATTATTCTTGGGAGAATACAGAATTATTTGTGATTAAGATTATAGAAGTTAAAAAGGAAGGAAAGATGGAATTGCAAATATATATTTTTAAATTACAATGACATTTTGAATCCATTTTTAACAGTAAATTGTGATTAACAAGAGCACTAGTACACGAATCCCAAACTCATCGCAAGCAAAAAAGCTCTTTCAACAATGATTCGAATGTATGAAAGAGAGTGGGGGGGAGAGAGAGAGAGAGATGCGGTGATTTGAGGTGCAGCAGAATACATTACCCTCAAATAATGACAAACCATATTATTGATGAGCATCTCTCAAGCCATATTTGAGGTAGTGCGATTGCTGGAGTCAGTTAACGTGTTATGAATTATACACATACGTTCCGGACAGCTTCACTTCAAATTCTTTTTCTGTAAGTGAGCGATACGGACATGAATTCTGATATTCTGTATTTTAGACGCTATTCTTTTTAATTATTGAAAACAAAATATTCCAAAGAAAAAAATCCTTTGAATTTTACTAATTACTTTGTAAGACATTTCGTCAATTTCTTTGATCAAAACAACTCGTTAAACATATTTTTGTCTAATTTCGAAATAGGATCTACCATAAAGAATTCACTGTTAATGCGTTGTTTAAAGCCTTATACTTTTGACGAGACCGGTATAGTAGAAATCTCATATGAAATAAAAGTATCCAAAACATCAGCAAAGCTTCTGACGAACTCAATAATCGTGAAAGAATCACGCATGGGTGTCGAAGCACTGATGAGAGAATAATATTGGAAACATTTCGACACTTCCTCAAGAAAATACCCGAAATACCTCGTTGGTGACGCAAATTATCAAGAAAATTGAAGCATTTCTTAAATCTGAGGAAGAAACTAAGATGTAAATGTAGCAATTAAATATTGAGTTGCATCCTCAGTTTAAAAATGGGAACAGAACTGAATAACTGACATTTCATCCAATATCAGGAATCATCAGCAGGCCTAGTTCACATCCCTCAACATCGACTCAACTCCCTAATTAAATTTTAGAGTTGTGTGGTTTTTTCAACTAAAGATTCAGTATTCAATTATTAACTAAGAACTTAGTATTCAATTACTCCATTTGCATTGTGTTTGCAAAAAGCAGTCTTTACTAATTCTTGGAGGCGTGCTAAAATAGGCGATTTGCAAATAGTGTGTTTAAGTGATGCTTAATGAATACCCGTTGAAATTTCACTAACTTGTTAATTGCAAATCTCAAGAAACAACGAACACCAGCATTAGACGTGATAATTTTTCGGTTCTGAGTTCATGACTTCTGATTACCATTCCCAGAGAAATATTCAAACATTTTGTTATTTCATTATTTATTTATTTTTACTTTTTATCATTTTATTGCATTTTTATTATTACGAGCATCACTGCTATAGGAAAATCAAACGAATAAAACAGCCCAAATTCTTCGATTAACTTAGAATCCTATAGCGCGTGCCACTCATCTACCTTCATTTTTATTCATCATTACATTGACATAACTGAGAGCAAACAAGGCCAATATTGTGGGCGTATAACCTGACAGATCGACCTGATACATCGTGATACCTGCTTCTCCAGGTCTTTCTCAGTTCTCTTTCAATAAATGTATAAAAAGAAACTGAGGCTGCGTGGGCACGCGCCCCAGGAGTACTTGACCTCTTTTTCATGCCTCACCAGAAAGAGCGCGTGCTATTTGAGCAAACTTGAGGCCGCAAGATTTTGCTTAAACATTCTCCATCTGCCCAAGAAATTCAGCTCCAATTTTCCCAATCTTGCTTGCCTGGCTCTGCTGTGGGTTTAGGGAGTGGTATTATCAATCCCAATAGAGGTTACAAAGGTCAATGATGAGTAGACCGTTAACGCTACAGCGATCTGAGTACAGTTTTGGCCTTCCTTCAAACGGCTCTGATTTAGGTCGGGAAAGTTTACTCACTCGGCGACAATGTGGGGAAGCATAACAATGAATGAAATATTGTAAGGCGGATTTTTCCTTTGTGAAAATGCTACACAATAAGTTAGTAATTAGGTGGCAATATTTCTGAGTTTGTGGGATATAATGAAAAATGAATACCTCAGTGTCTGGAGTTCGCGTGGCCATAAAATGATGATTTTCATTGACTGTAAGCAGTGCAGAAATGTGATATATGTGAATGCCGTTAAACCTGAATTCGATACTGAATGATGATTATCTTGATTTTTCCTTTGATATCCGTGAAGTGGAAAGACATCAATCTATCATCAAGACAAGAGCCGGATGATGTGTTAATGACGGATATCACCACAATAATCCAATGACACAAACAAAGTTTTGTGTTTTCATTGCCAATGTCATGGCTCATCAATTTTCAACTGCCCTGGAAATTCTTATGACTCGTGCCCAAATCTGATGCAAAGTCGCTCCTAAGAATCCTAGTAGAAAAGAAATGATGTTTCATGCCTTGATTCGCAATGAAACATGGTCCCGTTGGTTAAGGGTCGCGTTTCGGCAAGAAGAGGCAGAGGGTGCATGGATCGAGTCCGAGTATGCCCGTGTCGCTCCTTTTGCAGGACGGGAGCTACTGACACTTTCTTCCTAAATTCACGCACAAAGGGCTTAATAGCATGGATTTGTAGATCTTGAAACGCTGAATACAAAAATCAAATTCTTGAGTGTCACAGCCAGTCTCTTTCGGTTATAGGCAAGGTTAAAGGATTCCTACCAGGAATCCAATGGAAAAATTCAAGAAATCTCTATGGATTGTGAAACACTGACCATTTTCGTACATTTTCTTTTGCAGAAAATAAAGTATTTATCAGAACGCCATCAAATTTGAAACATTATTGAGTTCAGAACATCAACTTCGATACAAAAGTTGAAGTGAGTCACATGATTCAGCATTTGATGTCTGAGAGCCTCTACAAAATGAGTAAATTTCATGTCTTGACTTAAATTTGGCGATTTTATTGATTTTGTAGAGGCTTTCAGACATCAAATACTGAATCATGTGATTCACTTCAACTCTTGTATCGAAGTTGATGTTCTGAACTCAATCATGTTACGAATTTCATGATATTTTGATAAATAGTTTCTTTTCTGCAAAAGAAAATGTACGAAAATTGCCAAGTGTTTCACAATCCATAGATATTCCTTGAATTTTACCATTGGATTCCAATAGGAATCCTTTAACCTTGCCTATAACCGAAAGAGACTGGCTGTGACACTCAAGAATTTGATTTTTGTATTTAGTGTTTCAAGATCTACAAATCCATGCTATTAAGCCCTTAGTGGGTGAATTTAGGAAGAAAGTGTCAGTAGCTCCCGGACTATTAATTCACTTACCATCCCTTGGTGAGAGCTGTCTGTTTACGATGGGTGCTCCATCCATAACTTGTTGTTTTTGGTATGGCCATGTGCCTCATACTACGTGTGGAAAGGATGAATGACGAAAAGGGATAACAATGAAGAAGATAATAAGCTTTTCACCGAGATGTCAGCAATAGTTCTTCGAGAATCTCGTTGTAAGATTTCTTCTTTGTATAAATAAAGCAATAATCAGTCTATTGCTAATATACAACTCATCGCTTCGCAATCATTTCATTTGAAGGCTGTTGGCATTCATGAATTTTGCTTGAGATTAGTTAAATCATATCGACTTCGTCCAACTTAACCGATCATTACATTGCTGAGCTTGAGTTCTTGAAACTATCACAAATATTGCTAGGTCGCATCGATTTCGTTCAAATCTTGGAGTTCTGTTAATTCCATTCTTCGCCTTACGCTAGCTCCGACTTTATTTGATTTCTGCTAGTTCACATCAGTTTTTTTTCAACTACTCACTTTTCTTCTTCGTTGAACGTCTGCATCTTCCCGTAGACGACTGAAATTTTACATTTTCCGGGGTAGGACGACTGGGACTGATACCTCTCCTCAACAATTCCCTGTTCTTCACAGGTGATTCATCTAGTTTCAGCTGATTGAGAGATATATTGACACGATATCTTCACGGTTTCTTCGGTCTACCTGCCGATCATTGTCCCTCTACCTCCCTAACATTTCCTTCATCTCTGCACATGGCCGAGCAATCGGAGCATAATATGCTGAATATTTTTCCAGATGGGTTCAATGATTGAGAAGTCATTATTTCGGATTTCTCCATCTGTTTAATTCCACACTTCACAGTGCAGTAAAATGCACGAGCTTTCGATGGCTCTCAGCACACCTAAATCATGTGATGAAAATTAAGAAAGAAAATTTTAAATTCTTAATTTTCATCACATGATTTAGGTGTGCTGAGAGCCATCGAAAGCTCGTAAATTTTAGTGTACCGTGGAATGTGGAAGTAAACAGATGGAGAAATCGGAAATAATGACTTCTGAATCGGAGCATATTCCTTTCTACCACCAAGCCGCACTTTCTTGCAGATTCATCCCTTGACTTTGACTACTGCTAGTTGTCATTCATTTTATGGGAACCACTACATTTGAGATGCGAAATTAGCATATCAAGTTCATTCCCTTAAGTATTAACTTCATATGTCAATTGTGCCTGAAATGTACTCCGATCATGATACATAGACAGTTATGTTGATGTTGAGGAATGTGAACTAGGCCTGTTGATGATTCCTGATGTAGGGTGAAATGTCGAGTACTCAGATTTGTTCATATTTTTCACCTAAGAACGCAACTTAAGTTTTGATAACTCTATTCAAACTGCTATATTGTCACACACCATTCATTTGTTTCGATCATTTTAATGCATTTGTAAATCGGATATAAGTATTGTCTGCATAAGTTCATGCTGCACTGACCTCAAGCGCGAGAAAGATCGAAGAAAAATACGTCCCATCCTCAGAAAGTGTCCCTACTAACAGGTTCCATAGAGTTTATTTGAATTGATCCACTACTCAAATGTCATGCATTTAGACGCTGCGAGCATACTCTAGAGCAAAAAGCAGCCGCAAGTTTGAAATGCTATGTTATTGATTCGAAAGGTATCTGGACTTACAACTGCGATTCAGTTCACATATTTAGCCACATGTCAGTTTGATTGAGTCTATTGTGATCATACTTTCAATTTGTTGTTAGACTATGTCAATATATCTCTGTAGCAACACTTGTTTGCGCATCAATTCTTCACACCAACAAAGGTTGAAATGCTTGAAATCTATTGATGAAAACTGCGCTAAACGGAAAAATTGGTCTCAGGTAACACATGCTTCTCTGCAAATATCAAGCCATGACATTGAGTACACTGAGCGGGGATTTTAAAGATCTTTTGACAGTTTCAGGAATTTGTGTTACCAAGTTCAGTCGCACTAAAGCCCATAAACGAACACTTGAGAATCACTTAAAAAGATAAAGGCGCGTGGCAAATTGTGTGTAGACTTCACCTCGCCTACTCAGCGTCTCAAAACGTTCTCAACAAGAAATAAATTAGCGGTTTTCAGATTCTTGAGACATATTCCAAATAATGTATTTTATACTTGAATGAAGATAAAGAAATGTACCATCTGAACTGTCTGTCTTAATTCTGATTGAAGTTAACCGACATTTTTTAATAAACGCGAAGTTAAATACTTGCGTGTTTTAATCAGATGATTTTCATTGACAGACTCCTTTAATCATAATCACAAAAGCAGCACATGTACCATGTTATGTCTAGACGGCTTTTGACTATGCTCAAAAATCGACTTAGTTTGTGTTTTTCTTTCTGCTGATCAATCAAAAATTACAACATAGAACAGTTTTCAGGATAATTTACATTAGTAGGCACATGCTCGCATATGTTACGCTACTTCTTCTTATGTGTTTCATGCCCACTAGTTACTACACCAATTTTGATCGAGATTTCAAGAGCAGATTTGGACTTAAACTCCGAAGAAATTGAGGAATGAGGAGACGGTTTGTCTAAAAAGACACTCCAATTATAAATTAGGTCATATTTTTTCACATAGAATGCAGGTCATTGATAGATCACTGTAGTAAAGATCGATCAACAAGGTTCTCTGCATACAATAACGTGAACTCTCATGTCCCTTAATCAGTAAATAGACCAAAATATGCAGTGATTTTAATGCCAATTGATCAGGATATGTACGCATATTTGCATTCAACAATAATTCACATCAGTTCTCACATAACCTGACATTTTAAACTGAACTTTGACGATAGCAAAATATTAAATCAAATATTTCTGACTTATTTAAGGCTAACATATGAATATTGCTAGTATAATGAATAATACATCCAGGCTTTACTTATGTTTCCTCGTGAAAACGACCACATTCGTTGAATGATCGTACACATCATTCATTAAACAGATGACCAAATAAAAGTTGACATAATAATAGACAACTCTGTCTGATGGCTGAAAGTCTTAGTTTCTCAAGATCAGATTCCACTTTTGAAGCATTACACAGCTGGTTCTTGCCATTTCACTGAAAGCAAATGAGATATTTTTACCAAAGGTTTTTAATGACTTGACCAGAATCGAATCCTGCTTAGCATCCCACAGAGACCCATATATTTTTCTCGTTCAATTCAATGGCCAAGTGTGTTAGATAATTCCGTGCACGTGTCATACACTTGTTGAAAAGTTGACTGTTCGATGGATTCGTTTACACCAGCAGCATGAATTTGTTTCGCATCGCTTGAGACACGAACTGCTGTGCGCTCAGACAAAACCACATAAGATGTAAAATACCAAAGCGTTTCTTCTAGCCATGAGAATCAGACTTGTTTGTAAACATTCCAAGCTGAAGTATTTCGGTTCTTACATGGCTAAAGATGCAAATAAACTTTTCTTAGAATCACAACAGGAGGCAATAACAATGTCAAGTCTAGAAGTGCAACCCTTAACAAATATAATTTATGTGGAAACAACCGTTGGAAGAATTCACTTATTTTTCAAGTGGAACTTGGATGACGCGGTGGCAGACTTTATGTGTATGCGCTGTGCGATTCTCACAATTTGGATTCCACACACATTCTTCAGTCAGAGAACTCCCAAAATATTTCAAGAAATGGTGTAAGAGTTTTAGTTATATCTACCTACGTATATTGACACACCTTGCTCGTACTTAGAGAGAGAGAGAGAGAGAGAGAGATATTTTTATTCTCAAATGAATTCAATCATTTGTAGTTACAGACAGTTACTGATCACATAAAAAATAAAAAGCTACACAATACTGTTTGAATTATAAAGTTGTGTGGCATACACCACAAAGGATTTCCTTCGACGTATCAAACGATGACGTGGAATTCGCAGTCTGTTCGACCCTCTCGTTTCTCGCCGACTAATGTCTTCCTGTCTGACAGGGATAAGATAGTGGAGAGGATGATGAGTCTTCTTCATTTTCATAAATTGAGTGAGGACCATTTTGTTCAAATGCGTGATAATTTGAGGTGTTTTGGTCAGTTCAAGAGCCTCATCGTAGGACAAAGCAGGATGAATGACTTTTAGAGCACATTTTTCGACTCTCTCGATGACCTGCTGTAGCATCTTCGACGTAAATGGGAACCACGCTGGGGATGCGTACTCAAAAATGCTCCGAATGCACGTGTGATACAGGCGAGTTAGTCCTTGACTACTGCCACCATAACGTTTTAGTGTTCGTAACCAGAATATTCTCTGCATGGCCTTTTTTCTACAGAGTTCGACGTGATTCTTGAAAGTTAAATGTTTATCAACAGTTACGCCGAGAAGCTTCACACAGTCCATCTGTCGTATGTAGCTGTCTCCAACGGAAATGTGATCGACTTGGTACTCCTTTTATGCACTGACGATGAGTTCAACAGTTTTGGTTGCACTCAGGGACATATTGTTTTCTATGCACCATTGTTGGATAGCTTTGATTGAGTTCTGAGCTTTGTTGTGAAGATCTTGCTTGTTTTTCGAAGAGGAAATGCTCACTGTTACGTCATCCGCATAGATGTCAAAATCGCTGTTGGGATTTAGGTCGGAAATATACACGTATGTGAGCCACAGCCAAGGCCCAAGACTGATCCCTGAGGCACTCCACCTGATACTTCCGCTTCTCGCGAGGTCGCGCATTGAAAGACGACTATTTGCTTGTGACTTGCGAGATAGCTTTGTGTCAAGGCGATGAGACCAGGGTCAATGTGGTTGTGCAGCTGCTTAGGCAGAAGGAGAGCAGGTCGCATTCTGTCAAATGCACGTGTCATGTCAATCATGATGGCTCTTACGAAGGGTGAGCCAGCGTCTAGAGCTTCGGTCCACTTGTCAAAAATCGATATTAACGCATTTGTTGTACCACCGTTTTCAACATACGCATGTTGGTTCGGCAAAGAGAGACTGTGTTGGTACCTGTCACAGATAGTTTTTTCGACGATTTTTGATAGAATCTCGAGAAGGGATATAGGGCGAAAATCCGCACATGTTGACGGAGACTTTTTCTTTGGAATTGGACGCACTTTGGCACACTTCCATTTGTCAGGAAAGTGGCGCTTGGAAAATATGTTGTCAATTATACTCATCAGAGGTTGAATTATGAAGCCACTGCCGTTCTTGAGTAACCATGCTGGGATGTTTGATATTCCTGAACTTTTGTGCTCATTGATATTTGACAGATTCCTGAGGACCTCGTATGTAGTAGGAGGTTTGACACTGTTACCAAGTGGAATGTCAATGCTGGGTTCGTTAATAGTTGTTTCATTTGTTATTGAAGCAAAGTACGCGCACAGCTTCTCTGCTGCTTCAATATCATTAACCCATTCGCCGTCAAGATGTGTTTGTTTTGATGGCGACACTTTTGGATCACTCTTCGGCTTCCGATTTAGAAGAATATTGGGCCGTATGCATAAAAATGAGAAAATCTTTTTCTCACAATTTTGTGAGATAATCTTATCAATTAATGCATAAAATTTCTCACACTCATAAGCAATTTTTCAAATAGAGAAATTCTTAGTCGTCTCAAAGATGAGAAAAAGGCATGCATAAAAATGAGTTTTGAGATTATCTTACTAGAAAATCTCATAAAATCATAAGCAACAAATTCGTCGCTCAAGACCGATCAATTAGTGTCATGGAAACTGATGGATGACTAATTCTTAGTCTATATTTTCGCACACACAATATATCTTCAGTCGGTTTCATTTACAATCTTGTTGAGCTTTAGCGTAGGACATGTAAGAAGCAGAAGGATTTTTAATCAATGTCGGGAAGTAGCAAGTAGCCGTTATAAAGCTTTACATCGCTTTGACGAAGAAAATATCGAGTGGTTGGCATCTTATAATCTTCCAAACCTCAGAAACAAGGGGTTGTGCAGCTTCATCTAAAAAGAAGGTGGAGATAACTCTGAGATATCTTGCCAATCCAGGTTTTCAAACTCATATTGCTGAACAAACTGGCTTTCACCAATGTACAGTTTTGAGAACAATAAACGAAACAGTCCCGTTAAATAGCCCAATGGCGAAACAATGGACAAAATTTCCCGTAAATGCTGCTGAGAAACGAAAGGCAAAAGTCAGTTGGTTCGACGAGGTGGGTTTCCATCGTGTATAGGAGCACTTGATTGTACACACATCAGAATCGATAAACCTAAGGGTGCATTTGGAGATGAATACATCAACCCTCAAAGGAACACCAACATTAAACGTACAAGCCACTTGTAACGAAAAATGGATGTTTACAAGTATCGAAGTAAGTTGACCTGGATCTGTTCACGATAAGCGGATCTTCAAAAATTCAGAAATGTACAGGTTAGTAGTAACCCATGTTTTATTTAAAGGATATATACATGTAGTATTCTGCAGGGATCTTTTCTGTGACTTCCCCAACAAAAGTGTAAAAGACTCACTTAAAAACTAAACTTAATCCAATCAAAAGTAAATAGTAATTTCACAGCATTGGCATAACTATACTTTTTACTGAACAATGAAGAAAAAAAGGAAATAGCAGCAATAATAACAATCACGAAGATGTTAAAGGTAAATCTCCATGAGGCCATAGACCCTGAGACTGTCGGTTGATATATTGGCTGAATCATCGAGCTTAGTGAGTCGAGATTCGTCGGGACATTCGGAGGGATCGACTGATGGTAAAGCACATATCGTAATTATTGTTTATAGAACATGAAACATGGTGTCCGCGGCCTAAAAATGTCCTTGAATATCATTGAGTATCACACATGGGCCGCTTATGTATATTTATAATAACTTCATATGTCGAAGAATGTAGGAAAAAGTTTTTATCTGATATGTCAGACAAAACTTGAACCGATTTAGTAGACACATAAGTAATTTAAGTTAACCACGATCGATGATTTAGTATACTTCTAGATATCAATTCAAATTCTTGAATCGTGTGAACGGTTGCATAAAAATTCTTTGACCTCTTATCAGCCCGTCCTCATATGTCTCATGTGTCATGCTTAGGTGTCGACTTTCGGCTGTAATCGTTAAATGACATGTAACATCATTCTTTAGTGAAACATGCTTTCCGACATGAGGAATAATATGTACGTTTTCAGCATCGCAACGGGAGGTTCTCTCTATTTTGTATGTGGTGGACATATGGCTTTCCACAGACCTCAAACAGTGATCAATATATAATTTATCAGTTAATAACTTAAATTCCATGGCTTCAGAATTTCTATTGCAGATGTTTTCAGTGAATCAGTTGTATAATGCCCTTAAGTCTTCAGAAATCCTTAACAGTTGGTATAATACTTTTATAAATCTTATTTTTTTATTAAATAACTGTCCCTTATGTCTGACCAGAAAGGTATAATTCGCTTCAATGGCACATATCAGTTTACATCAGGATTGATTGAAATCATGATTTTTATTTATATAAAGAACCTGGTTTACTTTTTCCACTATCTGACTCAGTCCACTTTGCAAATGAGTAAGAAAACACAAGTGATTCCAAATAGTTCAATTAAAACTTAAATAAGCTATTTTCACTACAGAGAAAGTATTACAACTGTGTTAAGGTATAGTCAGTCACTTGCTCATCATGGCAACTATTACTCACATCAACAAGACGTCTTTTCTCTCCTAAGTATTTCTTCTTTAAGCGGACGTAGGACAATTGTTCAAGTAAAATCAATCTCTGCAACTCGGTGTTATTCAGATTTTTCGTTTCTGGAGTCTCACCGGCGAGATCTTTCTCCTTCCTTTTCCCCGGTACCGATGACTTTGCTGAGCATGAGTATTCAGGAAGATTCTCCATGGACGATTCAAATCCAGCTGAGACAGCTCCTTCTAAGCGCGCGAAGGTAGGATTTTCGTCATGCATAAGAAGATTAAGCAGATTTCTCTCCCACTTCAATAAATTGATTGGTTTGTTACCAGTCTTGTTTCTGTCACTTTTATTTTTGACGCGCATCTTCAAATTTGCAATTTTCTTGATCATTTTTTCCTTATCAAAAGGTCTACCCAACAATTGCGTCATAGATGTACACACTTGAGCAATCGCCTCACCTTTCTTCGATTTTTGTTGTGGTGTGTTGCTTTTCTCAAGTAAAACTGGATAGGTCTTCAGTATATCGACGAGAATTTCATTTTCATTCTCCAATAATTCTGCTGTGCTTGCAGTAAACATCTCACTGAAGTGCATCGATCGTATAAATGGTAAACGTCCGACGAAAGAAGATATTCGTTTAGCAACATGGAAACAGCGCGATCGAACAGTCAATCACAAATGAGGACTACGACAACAAAAATAAGTGATGCATAGTTGGAATTCGTATTTGACTACATGATTGGCTCATGAACAAAAATTCGCTTGTGATTGTATTAAACTAGGAGAATGAGAAAAAGAAATTCTCGTTTGTTTTGCATTAAATGTGATATTGCTCACGATCTCATTGCAGGTGGTGACAAAATCTGTCAATCAACCGCTGCAAATATCTTAGCATTGAAAGAGAATTTCTTCTACTCCGAGCAGAACTTTATGCATACATAAATGAGAAAATCTTAAGTATGAGAATATTTTAGCTTCATATCTGAGAACTTCTTTTTGAGAAAATCTCATTTTTATGCATATGGCCCAATGACGTGACTCCACCATTGCCTTGGATTCAAATCCATGTTGAGTTTAGAGTTCACAAAATTAGACTTCCTCTCAGTTATCCGTGCTTCAATAAGTGAGTTGAAGAATTTGACTTTTTCGAACTTTCCTTGGCGATAAAACCTTGTTTTCGCGCGCCTCCATTTCAGGATGGTTTCATCAATCCATGGCGGATGACGCTTTGGCTTCGATTTCATGATCACATTTGATTGTTCGAGAATACTTGATAATGTTTGATTCATCATGGCAACCTGCATCTCAACATTCGTCTCATTTAGTACGTTGTTCCAGTCACACGATGTGAGTAAATTAAGTGCTAAGCTTTTGTTGATTTTCTTCCAAGGTTCGGGTGGCCGATAGAGTTTTCGGTCGTGTATTGCAGTCGCACAAAAACAAGCGTGATCACCAAGTCCCAGGGGGCTCAGTTTAGAGACAATCCATGGTATCGAAGTTATGTTGCAAAAAATGAGGTCAATACAAGCCTTTCCTCTAGTAGGGAAGTTTATAATTTGTGACAAACCATGCGTTTCCTGAAGCTCTTCGTATTTCATTCTATTAAAGTCACCAATAATCGCAACGTTTGCGTTCGGAACGGATCGGAGTGAATCAGTCAGTGTATTATTGAAATAATCTAGAGTCGATCTGTCGTCAGCATTTGGTGGATGATAGACGATCGAAAGTACTAAATCTTTCGATGGATATTGGATCATGATTGTTAAAATAGATATGGTATTGGTCTTGAATTCACTCAATTCTTTGTAACTTATGTTGTTATGAATGTAGAGACAGCAGCCACCACCCATCCGGTTCGGTTTATCACATCTGATGACGCTGTAGCCAGGGATGGAAATGGACTCGTCGTCAATGCAGTTGTCGAACCAGGTTTCTGCTACACCAATTATGTCGGTAGCATTGGAGATTGCACAAGCAGATAATTCATTGGTTTTATACCTCAAAGATCTTGCATTGCAATGAAGAATATTTGGTGGGAAATTATGACATTGTGGCATAGGTAGCTGGTTTAGATTACTCAGTGGTCGAAGAAAGCGAGTTCGAGTTGGCGTTGGAGTAGCGGCACACCTGTGTACACATGGGACTGACGGAATCTCAACAGGATAAAAATAATTGCTATTATTAGCAAAATTGGGTGGGCGAGAGCAAGCGGAATTCCATCTGTGGTAGTGGGAAATCCCATCACCATGGTGGCGACGGGTAATGCGCACTGGTATAGTGAACTGAGAAAACAATGGTAGAGGCGATACATGCACTGTCGTGGAAACAGGTGACCGAATGGAGTCTTCCGATGGAGAGATTTGGGAGATACAGTTTCCTCGAGTGATGGCGAGATGTGGTCGTGCAGGCAAGGCAGTAGAGAGCACAGGTTGGCATTGAGATGAAACACATGTAGGAGATAAGCGCGGGCGGTGAGGCTGGTCATGACAGAGCAATGTAGCAGGCGGATCGATGAAAGAGTGGCACGGCGGAGAGGAAACACAGAGAGACGATGAAGCCGGATGAACATGGGAAGGCGGATTCAGCAGCCGGTAAAACCATGAAGCTCTCCTTGTCTGTCTATGATTATGTCTAAATGATTATTTCCGAAAATGTGCATGAGTTTTGTGATTGTCTGTGATTTTCATTGTCGAAATAAAACGCTTTAGATATTATTACTATTACTACTATTAATGAGCGAGGTTGAACCCGCGAATGTTAGTCACCGACGATATGCAAGAAGTACCCGCCTTTTACAGTGCGATGCTACATGTCTAAATAGGATAATTGATGAAGGATATGATATTTGGAACACTCAAGCAAGGACGCACAGACTCTTCCTCTTTTAATCGTCCTTCCTCACCTCCAGCACTAAGCCATACAAGTAAACTAGGGGAGAGAAATCTAGAATGAAGTTTAGGATCAGCAACATCTAATGAGATCATTGCTACCCACTAATGCGAGCAGACTCGAACACCGGACTTTGTACACCTTTCGAGGCGGAAGCACGACTATTAAGCAACTGAGCTATTCTACCCTTCTATCTGGAAGACAGTTTGCTACAGTTAATGTTCTATAAAGCCCGTGACCGCTACATGAGTTCTACTCAACTTCTGTTGCATGTAGCACAATATTAGGTGTAATTCAACTCGACTTGATAATGAAGCGCATTGATCTCGCAGGCTCATGGGCTAGCACTCATCCAAATATAGGTATAGCATTACAGTTATCATCACTCCTATGTTTATTCGGAGTAACTTCGCCCCAGTTGCCAGCTGAATGTTGACCTACCCTTGGTTTGGCCTCGTGCCCTGGGGGGGGGGGCACATAGAATATACGTGTTGAGTGAAAGTCGGATGGAAAACTGCATTGAAATAGTGTAACTGAATAAACCAGAGTGACAATTGAATGTTCGCATCCTTAAATGTTATATTTCCTGAACAAAATTGACAAATACTTAATATTCTTAATCCAAGCTAATGAAAGGTCCGCTCATTGTCCAAGGACATTGTGAGCTGTCATGAACACGTGCTGTTAGTCATTGACTTTCATTGTTCACGAAATCATCCTCAAAGCAAATATTTGATAGAATCCTCCCATTTCTGAACAAACACGATGATAAGCGATGATAAACCGTGGTTGTCTCAAACGTGGTTAATGAAAATCCATCATGAGGGTGCTGGCGGCAATGTAATAAAGTCTGTAAACTTTTGACACTGCTGGATGCCTTCATGAATCATAATTCAATAATCTTCCATGCATCCTCATTTATCAAACCAATCGAGCAAAATTTATTGGTCTATAACAAAGTTTGTGTCACAGAATTATAGCTTACCTAAAGGTTAATAATTTCACATGTACGAATGTGTGAATCGAATTTTTCTATAGATTGTACTTTTCAGAGATAGTGAATTAATATCCTGAGATTTTCTATGGAGAATATCAATAAATTTTGAGGCGTTTTAGGGTTTTTCTGGTCGGTTTACAATGGGATTGCTAAACAAAATACATACTGTGGATATAAGTTAAAATGCGAAAGTCACAACACTATGAGAAGATTGGAAGATAAAAAGAAATGAAATTTGATAAATCTACCCGAAAAAATTGAATTATACACGTATATTTGAATATATCACAAATTTGCTTTCATTTACTTTCCAAGCAAGCTAGCCGAGAATCAGCAATCAAGAGCTCGAAGAAGCAATTAAGTTATGACAAAGACATTTCCTGCATATGTTTGCTTCAGTAAATGCAATAGAAGGTACATGTACAATAATTACCAATATACTGTTAAAATGGAAAAAAGTTATTGGAGCTATGATGCACGGCAAATCTATGAGCGCAACCATCGCAAATGATTAGGTTTACAAATTATCATCAGAAAATGTTGATAAGAAACTACACCACTACTTGCACGTCGTGTAGAGAACATGGATCGCTGTGATTATTTGTTTTTGAAATACAATCGAAAAAAAATGTTGCCTCGAATATGCTCTGATTTTATTGGTTACACAAGCACTCGATGTTGCACAGCGCCTAATCCCCCTGGTTGAAGTTAAACTTCATACTCGAAACAGCATTCTTCAGCAAGCGCCCTCGAAAGTGCTTGCGTGACCAATAATAGTTGAGAATATTCGAACAGGCTGTTTTCCGGGTCACCTTACAGCACAATGAGTGTACCAGAAATACATTTTCTTACCAATAAAACATTTTGCAATACATACATATACATTTTAAATATCTATAATAAATGCATTTTCTTACCAAGTATTGTTTTAACTGCTAAAATATTTTCATGAATTTTTCCAATTTTCAGAATGTAAAATACATGCAGCGCTTTTTTAAGGTGCTTGGTATACCGAATGGTGCTAATGAGCTTGATAGAAATACGAGGGCTTCTTATCGCAATCTTCGGACTGTGAATCCTAGTTGTATTCGTCAACGTGACTTGTCGCGAGGCGCGACTGGTCTGACCACTGCAACTTATGACAGACTTAAGAAATAAACGTTTCAAATCAATTCTTATCATACCTAAGTGTGGTGAGAAATGCAGACATGATAAAAGGCTGAGTTCTGCATGTGACTTTTGTATCAATTGTGATATGCATAATTGAGTCATAAGTTTGAAATACAAAACTTACATTATTGCTGATCAGAAAGAAATCGTTCAAAAAGTCGAATGACATTTAATTATTAGTTGATGTGTGCAATGCGAATAATACTTACTGAAGGATTAAGACAGCGAGAGAAACCAACTTATTTTAGATCTTCCTTTATCTTAAATGTTGATTACCTACATACTACTTATTAAGCAACGGTAGTAATACGAACTACAGAATTAATGTAGCAATTAACCAAAAATAATCTTCCTATTAGGTTCGATTTTTTGCAATATATTTTCAATATCAGATCACATTTATATCGAAGTGAAAGCCTTATCGAGGTATAAACTTTGTAACTTTGTGATTCAGGTGCAATATATATTATGGTTTAGGTTGTGCGACACAGTCACACTTTCAAGAGCATTGTGAAAAGCATTTTAAGCCCGGAAACCTTTTCTACCGACTTTCAATGACATCTTCGGGGCTGATCGCTGACTACGCATTTAACTATTGTCATGAGGACCAACAAAGTAACGCTGAGTTGAAATTCTATAGAAAAACAAAAATGAGTACCGAAAAATAACAATGGAACCTGTCATAAAGTATGGATTTAGGTCTCAATAAGCATCAGTGAAAGAGAAAAATTCCTTCGCATGCCTGATATACTATGCTATATTTTGAACTTTTTTATGACATTCTGGAATAAATATCAAAGGAAAAATTTCTTTGATGTTTAATCCTTTGGTTGGTGCAAATTTGCAAGTAAATAATTTGACATGCAAATCAGAACAGCTTTCTTTTACCATGGCCACGTCTGATCTCTATAGTGAAACACATCAAGACTGTCTAAAACGCAGCGATCATTGGAACAGGAGACTATGTAAACAAATACAGTTCAAAACATGTGCACTGTAAACTTATTCACTAGCAATGCTAGCAAAGTTGAAATTTATTTAAAAATTCTAGATTTTGTATGATAAAATTAAAATTTCTCGCATAAATAAATTTTACTGACAATCTAGTGAAATTAAAATCTAATTTAAAAATTCATTGTAAATACTAATATACTAGAATATTAAAATACTATTTAACATAGTATATCAAGTATGCGATGGAAATTTTTTCTTTCACGTTGCTTATTGAGACTTAAATTCACACTTTAATTTTGCTAGCATTGTCAATGGCGAAGTTTACAGAGAACATGCTTTGAACTGTTTCTACTTACATTGTCTCTTATTCCAATGATCGCTTTGTTTTAGGTCTTGATGTGTTCCACCATAGAGATCTACAAAAAAGTTGTTCTGATTTATATGTCAACTTATTCTTTGAGATTTCATAAATGCTGCCTCTTTGGACATCAGCACTTGCGGTCATTTGAGATATTATCATTTGAAAAATTTCTGTCTTACAGATTAATTTGGTTACTACTTACTACTGAAGAAACCCGAATATTGTAAAGCAGTGGTCGGCAACTTAAACGAGTCCGCGTACCACTGGATCATGCTTGACCTTCTAGCATGACGCAACCCGTCAACGCAAAATTGATCAGCATTCAGACATATATAAACATATCGAAAACATTTCAATTTTTTCAGCGAAAATCCACTTCTGCTAACGGAGAAGTCAGAAATGATCCGCAAATTTCATTCACTTTGTGATATTGACATCTGTTCAAGAGGGAAGCAATCTGCTAAACAATTTAGTGCAAAAACTTATTGACCAGTTCCTTCAGGAAATTCGTATTTCCCGCTGAAAAAATTATTCCTTCCATTGTATTAAGATTTTGGTGAGTTAAGATATGTTTTCAAACTAAAATATTTCGAGAGTAAAATCCGGCTATTTTTGGGGATTCACCATCTCCTTTGTAAGTGTGTATAAATGAGAGACTTAATTGGAGAGAAGAGTGGATTTATTTGAAGACTTCATTTACACCACAGGCCAAGATGATGATTTTTTAATTTTCTAAGCCAAATGTCAAGGTGAGCTGCAATCTGCTACTACTTACACATAATAAGTAGCATGTACATATCGAAAACTGAAGAATGTCACTGAAAGGATAAAACATGAGAAACGAAGCGAGGCTTTATTCGACACAATTCATCGGGTTTTCTGACAACATTTGATAGTGATTCCACTTTTGAAATATAACAAAAAGGTAGACTACGAACATAAGAAAAGAGGCAATTGGCGATGATATAATGTCTATATCAAGTTAGCCTTTCTTTGTGATTATGCGCTTAAGTCAGTGGGAGCTATAATGAATGAAATTTTATGATGCATTATATAAACCGTCACATCCGTGATTCAACCATAAAGAATTCCGTAACAAACCAATAATTTTCAAAGGCAGATAAATAACCAAACCAGTAAAGCGATTGAATAAAAAACGCAGATCGTAGAACTAGTTATTTTTAGATTATCACTTTCATTATTTGAATTATGAAGACTATGAGACTCTTTGAAAAAGAAAGAAAATCCGAAAATATGCTTAGAACTCGAATGTTTTAGAATTAGACCTTGTATGTACATGTATATCAAAATATTAAAATCACAAATTTTCGGCCGAAGCCTTCATCAGGTGAAATACAATTGTATTCAAACAATACTTTGACTCGATGACTTATATTTTGGAGCTATGAGACTCAACAAATTCAGATAATGTCAAACAAAATTCCACTCTTTCAGTAGAGACCTTAATCAACATTCAATGGCTGCGAAAACACGCACATGGTGCATAAATCAACTTGTGTTAAATGATTAAAGTCATCTTAGATATCAAAATTACTCAAGGATAACTGAAGTCCTTTCATTACCAAACAGAGATGGCCACAAATTATCCTATTCTTCAGCATAATCCAATTATTATCACTTCATATCTAATCTGCTTGTAATATCTATTACTTATACACTAGAATTGAGGAAAATCTCCAAATCCGTCATACACAGACAATTATATCAACAATTATATCACGCGACAGAAAACTAAAACTTCTTTGCTTGGTGCGTCACTGTCTGACTCTTCAGGTTGGTCAGTCCACATCCACCAAGTCCCCGACGAGCTTCCCAACATCTTGGAGTATTGTTTCGATTCTGTGCCTACTCCAGCTCTCAGCAGTTGTTTATACTTTATTAAGTTCAGATTCGTCCTGTGATGGAGCTTGGTGATCAGGCCCTCAAAGCAGTTTAGATATACTTGATCATATTCAGCGCAAGGCAGTTCGTCTGATAGATGCTACTTCAAATTTGGTGTCACTCAGACACCGTAGAGCAGCATCCTGTCTTTCTCTTTTCTATCGCTTTTACCAGATGCATAAGAGGAAGTGACAGCGCAAATCCATGCCTTGTCACTATTCCTCGTTGTCGTACAGAACATTTCAAGCGATCATTCTTTCATAGAACAGCAAGGTTGTGGAAAAGGCTTCCGCATATAAACTTCCACAAAGCCCGATGGAGAGTTGGTAATTTGGCGGGTTTTCTGTCTTATACATCTCTATTATGTTATCTTGGCTTTTAACATTGCATTTTTCATTACTTGCACTTCTATCCCATGAGTTATGGTTATTGATTCTTACTTAGTTATTATGCAATTTACTAGTACATCCCCTTGTTTGTCTATTAACTTTTGCCACCTCGTTTTCATTTTCAGTGCTTCTGTACTTACTTATATAGTTATGAGTTATATATCTTTTTACTTTGCTGTCATACAATGGCTAGTTATTGAGTTACATCCCTTTATCATCTCTGCTTTTTCTTTCTTCCATTTTCTGTCCTTCCATCCTCTGATGAGACAACTTATGGTGAATATACTTGTCCTCTTCCCTCAAGGTTTGATTTAAAATAAGTTGAATTCTTTTTAGATCTATCAACATTACAAGAAAATGAATAATGCATTGACTAGAGTCGATGTATGATGCATTTGATATTCATTTATTGACTAAGGACGAATCGCGAGTGGTAAATAAAATGCTTCAATGTTTCGCATCAATTCAGGATGACGATTTGCTCATCCGGATTCAACTTCGATCTCTCATGAAACTGAAACATTTCCATTATGGAACGCGTATTTTTCTATTTGTTTGATGCAAACATCCACTTTGTTAGTCTATTTCCCGAAATTACCTTATGAAGACAGGAATCCAAACCAGCTGATGAAAAATTTAATGCTAAGATTTTTAAATAGAATTCAGCATGGCAAATGGTTTTATGAAATGAGCCTCAAATTTAATTAAATGTTGAACTTTTAAAATCTAATATAAAGATTCATAAAACAAATTGCTGCAAGTGGATTAAGAAACGCTACTGCTCGAGAGTCGAAGGTATGAAAACTTCTGCGCGGACAGAAATAGCACAAATTATCCAGTCATTAAGTATAAATATTCATATTCATGTTTCATTTTTATATATAGTAATAGTTTTTCAATTATCATTATACATCATAGCGCCTCTTCGTAAATGTGAAGCTCCAGAAAATATTTTTGACCTTGAGAAACAGGTGAATCCTGCTTCTGGCGAATCCATTTACGAACAAAATGCCTATAGAACCTCTCTCCTAGTATGTCATCTCAGTCAAACAAAATAGAAATTTGTAAAATCACAAGGTATTTAATGTAAATGGCTTGCATACATCAAATTAAATGTTCAACAAGTTTGCAATTATATCTATGCGAATGGTATCTAATAATTTTAAGGAATTAATATTTTTCAAATTACTCGACTAAAATAAGTTACAGAGTAGCATTCATATAATATCGCATGGTTATTATTGAGCTATTTATTTCTCCGCTTTATAAGTGTACGCCAAGCCCGTCAGGCTATCGGACGATGAGAACATCAGTCTTTCGCGGAAGTAGAAAGGCGGTCGAAAAGTCACTTAAATGTCCCACACTATGAGAAACTGACCGAGGACTTGCTTGCTGAATTCCTGCTGTTTTCAAGTGACTTCTCTATACAGCTCCTCATTAAACGAAAAAACATAATTGATCACGGATGCGACATAATTTTATCACAGCCGTGACCTCATTCCCTGAGATATTTCCTTCCTATGTCCCAATTTCATTATCAAACCGCAAACGTCACAAATGAAATGCAAGTAAGTAGGTCAAAATATGTTTGACGGCTTTAAAACAAACTATGGCTCCGTGTATAAAGACTTCCACTAAGACTTCTTCGTTTCTTCTGAAAAATACCTTAGCAGATTTTACAAATTGATCGATGCATAATGAAAATTGTGGCTTCGGCCTATCCAAAGACTAGCCACGCAGATCGGCAGCACGCTATCACAGTGTAACATAAGTAAGACTTATTAACAGACATTCGCTTAGTAAAGTATTGACCACAAATGTATTTATTTTTTGTTGCACTAACCAGACGAATGGTCTTACTTGTTAAAGGTTGCATAGTCTTATAAAATAGTGTCTCCACATGACTATTTCCGCTACTAAAATTCGGAAAAGCTGACAAAGAATTTTGAGGTATTACCGGTAGACCTACTATATGTTGCAATCCATCAGCGGACAAGAAACGCTAACAGTTAGAAGGTGTTTATATTAGATAATGTCTTCCAAGAGCGATGTACCGGTAGAGTAGTTCACTCAATTCAAAGCGAGATGAGTGGAATAACATTCATGTTGCAACTTGGAGTCTTGATTAGAACTAGTTTTGGAAAAAAGTTTTAAGAAATTTTAATATTAGAAAAAGTTGCTGTAGAAGTAGCTGATAGCAGCAGCTGTAGAAGTACGAGTAATTAGCAATTGTGACAAATCAACCGAGCTGCGCAATCGTTGTATCTTCAAAACAACTTGCACCGCAGAGGATTTAAGCACATAACTCTCCACGTCGAGAACATCGCAATTAATAATCCACGTGACCTCGGTCATCTACGCACTGCTGATTCCGTCACATACATTTTGGAAGAGGGAAGTAGCAGTTCAAAATCGAGGCAAGTCTGTTTTTGACATGTCTCTTCGTGCCTTTTACCAAACTCAGATAAGTGTTTCTGTTTGCAAATCACCTGTTTCAAACACTTTCGGAACAGTGTCAAGTGGTTTGCATTTACGGAAATGAACGGCTTATTTTAATGCCTAATGTATAAGTTCACAAACAGGTCATTAATTGATGCATAACCGAGGTCCATTATATTTGACCCAGAGCTTCTATGATGATGAAACACATGACACTTGCTACATTTATCTTTCATGAAAAGTGAAATATCGGCAGTTTTTTATGAAGACCTACATATACATTAAAACGTATACATTATATACAATCTGCTGACATTATACCACAGCAATCAAACAATGAGCATCTAGTTGAACATTAAATAACGCGAAATTGTGCAAAGTTTCAGTGACTGTTATCAACCGGATCACACAGAAATGAGACACAGACGATGCCAAGTTCTACAGAGAAGTTTGTGAACATTTTTCGTGTGCCTGCTCTCTTTTTAATAATGATCGGAAGGACCAACATAATCGAAAAAACATTTGCGCAACTATCTGAATTCTTCGAATCTGAAGGAATCGTGGCGATCGGAGCATTTTGAAGGAATTCACAGCAAGTCGCAAACGAAGCACGACTATTTCTCCTATCTCTGTAAGGCGTTAAAAATTTGTTTTTGCTCACTTAGTAAGTTCGTCCATGTACCATCATTTTGAATCAGTTTACACTTCTAGCAAAGTGACACTCCTAAATAATCTAATTCTGTGATTGGAGCAAACGGACTTAAAATGCGGAATATTTATAACATCATTCCTGAGTTATCAAGAATACAAAGGAATTTCGTGCACAAACTTGTATTAGTCCTAATTTTCGTAGAAATCTGAACGAAATAACAAGTTGTAAGAAAATGACATATGGCTGTGTAAAGTATGTAAAGTGTAAGGTGGTATTCTGACATGCTACGCAAACAATTTATTTCAATCCATGCCTGGCATGTGCGTAGCAAGATGTCAAGGATTTGTGAGCTTTTGTATACCTGCACCTGAGTGTACAAAATGCTTTTGCCTATTCATAGTCCATGTCCATCTTTCTAATAGAAAGAACATAGTTGACCAATTTTTCGGAAGATAATAATTGAGAATTTCCACCGAACATTTCGTATTTTTTCTTGATACATTGATACTAGTCACAAAGATGATATTACCGTAAAGTATATCGGCATTTCAGCACCAGAGTAAGTAATTGTCTGCTATCATAGATTTCTTACACTCGTGATAAGACATGAATAGGGTTTCAAAATACACCTTTACTTTTCAAAACAAAGCACAAGCTTATTTGTGTTCCTTCACTGTTGCACCGTTTTCTTTCAGTTGACTAACATTTTAAAGGAATAAAAACTTTAAAAGTTATTTTGAGGTGTGGAATATAGAATTTTTTCGGTTACCGAGGTGTCAATTAAATGAGAAACAATCTAGCTAATTGTTGACACAATGCTGTCTATCTCTGTGGCATTCAAGATAATTCAGTGATACGCTAGAGTGATAGGCAGCTGCAACACGGATCTACAGGAGTAGTTAATCGTCTAAGCAGATAATTTCAATTATAAGACATTATTTACTTGAGATAAAACAGTAGTGTGAAATAGCTTTGAGTTATGATTTGGAGTTCGATTTCGATATTATTGTTGTTTACGTTATGTTAGTTTGTTTACAGTCAGCAACCTATGCCTTATAGTTTAACCATGGGCAAAAGTAAAGAATAGAAAAAAGTCAGCTGATAGTAAGCTACATGACAATTGACATTAATGTCATATTAGCTAAATGGTTTATCATAGACTAGAAGCAAAATGAAAATAGAGAAAGCATTGATGTTTAGTGTACGGAAAACGGTATGACATTGATGTATTGTCCGCTTAGTGGAGAATATATTTTACATGTATTCTTATTAACTTCTACGTGTTGTATACATATGGCGATTGGATAGTTTTAAGTGTGAAAAATCATTTCTGTATATGAATGTGAGCTTAATTTTCAATGAATACTCAACACATGTGCTCATGCCAAAAAAGTATCTTTATTGACAAGCATGGTATATGTTTCCAATAAATTAATGCACATGCATGAAATAGCGGACTGTGCTCGTTTTGTTCCATTGTGAAGGGAGCTCGCAGGATAAAGAAGGAATTTCAGTAACTTTCGGTTCATCCATATCCCTTCAGTGTTTGCACGCGACCATTATTTGCAAATGTACATCCAGTTGATATCAAACCGGGTGTAAATCAGAGATGGTCGCGATGAATTACAATAAAGCCATGACATTCTGTACCTTCATTTCACACATGCAAGGCTAGGATTGAACTCCATATGATATCTATGTATAGGTCACAATTTGCATTTAGCATTAAGCCTGAAGGGCGTCATTTTTCCGCTTGTTGTGTCTGATCGTATTGATAAATTTAGGCGATCAGTTGTAAGAGGAGCAAAGGACATTCAATGAATCAGTTACTGAATCAGTTGTTATCCCAAAATGAATAATCAAATGTCGATTCTCAACATTCCCCTCAATTCGCATTTTCTTGAATTCAAGTCAACATGAGCTTTTGTTAAAAACGGACGGTTGGACCAGGGCAATATATAAAAGATTAAATAAGAGTCCAATGTGCTCATAAATACAAATATCATAATAGTTATGGAAAACAATGTCAAACGTTTGAACTTCAAAAACAAATAATGGCAGATTCTTTCGACAAATTAGAAGGTACTTTATTTGTTGATATGATCATTTAACAAATGATACTGACCCTACATTTCCTTGACAGCATTGAATAAAAGAATCATACAGATACACATGTTTTATGAATCTACGCCGTCCTCCTAATCACTCGAGATTATTGGCTTCTATCATGCCGGTCTGGTCTGATAGTCATCCTCAGGCCAGTCTTGATGTCACATGAAACGTAGTTTACTTGATTTTGAAATGATTAAACATATACCTATCAATTACATATAATAAGCGTCTATGGCATCAGTAGATTATACGATTTGCAAATAACATGTATAATTCCGACGAAAGTTATCGTAGACGTTTCAATCGGCATGTTGGTACACATGGCAATATAGTGAATCACAATTTTACACGGCAATAGTTTTCATGCCCAGCAATGTAATATAATACTCCGCAAAATGGTAACTAGTCGCATGACTAGTTTAATTATGGCGGATTGGCTATTACAATATTCGCACGTAATTTACGCCTACGAGTATTACTCACGTCCAGATGTATGGATGATGATAAAATTTTCTTTAAATATGATAATTTTTACTCCTTCAGAGGCAGTGCTAAAACGAAAATCAAAAGAACCCAGCCTAAAATCCACGCCTGTCCACACCTGTTTCCATGTCTGATTGGCAAGCCCAATACGAGAGCTTATTCAGATGTGTTCCTAGAACATTTTTTGACAGAAATCGCTTCTTCTGAAGGAAACTTTTCGTAAATAATAGGTTACAAATTCAATTCCTTCATCGAAATGATATTAATATTTCTAAGTTTGCTCGACGTCACATAGTCGTAAGCTCTGATCAATTAAGATCGAGGTCACAGCAGAAGCTACATACTGAAGAATCTCGTTCATTGAGACGCTGAACATTAAAGCGATCTATTGTCGAAATGCTTACACGGAAAGGCGTCGATAGCAAGACATTATATGCATATGGAACATTATCAAATACTGAGTTAACCAAACATCCCATCGAATGACTTATTTTGCTTTCAAATATAGTACTTTGTTTTTATATGAAGTAAATTACTCGCTCGCATCTTAAATGTGTACCGCATAAATCTGAAATAGAAAGCGGACGGGATAAGAAGTTCCACTGAAAACGATTACAAATAGACTTTTTTCCGCCACATCATATCGTGCGTGGAACAAACTACTATCCAGAGTTCAAGAGTCCACATCTCAAAAGAGCTTCTGAACAGGAGCAAGTGACTTCTATGTATCTGGTGTTTTTTAATGCTGATGTTTTATCATTTATCTTACATATTTTTCTTTAAACTGTGGCATTGAAGACTTTGACGTAATGTGACATCAAATAGATTCGCAATTCATTCACTAAAAATATAAAAGAAAAACCCGCCAATAAATAACTGAATAATTATACAGGTCTGGAAAGAAAGAGATTAAGAGAGAGCATGATATATAGATTAAGTGATAGAGAATGACCATTCTCAAAGTGAAGATGATGCAAGTCATACACATTCCACTACATTGTAGGCTTACATCTCCGAATATATAATTCGCTTATTAGATAATACTATTGCAAATGAACATTTCAACATCTCCAATGAAACACAAAAAACTGATAATCTCTTCAATTATAAGTCAGTTCTGCAACCTTAGAATTTCCTCATTGATGATGTTCATTAAGTGGAATGAATGCCGCCTAATTGAAACTAACATTCTAGTCAATTTCTAAAACATGTAATCTAATGTTTACGGTCAAGCAATCACTGTGAAGTGGAGCAAGAAATTAACAATATCACATCAAAGACTCAGCGACCATATGAAAGAGCTCTTGAACACCGATATGAGTGCTTCCATGAAACTTCAAACTTAGGTAACATGATGATTGTCTGATTATATAAACAGTTGCGACGTTATACACACTTCAATGAATTCAGGGTCACTAACAAGCTGTTTTCTTTAAGAAACATTCATAACAAGACAATCATTCCATGGAAATTTCAGTGATAATTATCTAGTGGTCATAACCAATTCCTGTAGATAAATTTATGATTGGTACATTTGCCCAGAAATATACTATCTCGATGAAAAAGTATCATGTGTAACTGCTCACTGGTCAAGCTAGGAACTGAAAGAAGATAGAAAAAGCGTGATTGGTCTGATTAGGCGAAATGAAAGACATGCAACAAATACGAGGTCATCATTGTTGATGCTCGCCTTCGGAGTGAATAACATTTTTCAAGAATGATATTTTTAATAATTTTCAGTTGGATGAAAAGTCACTTCACTGCCATGGTTTTCGTTTATTCTTTTTCTAAACGCTCGAACATTTCAACATTCCTTAGAAATCTTATCCCTCCTGAGAGAATATGGAAAGCATATTGATAAGCAAATTCTTGGTTTCCAAAGACTGATAACCTACGAAAAGTCATACTCAGACGACAAAGAATATCAAACAGAAGGATCTGATAGTTAAAATATGCAAGACAGAGCAGATTACATTCATCTCAAGTGGCCACTTACACTTCCCAAGAATGATTACTGAATTCTTCTGCAAATGTCGTTGGAGACAATAAATTGTCATAACAAAATTTGCTTCGAATTGTAATATAGCAAAAGTATCACACTGACATGCATTGAAAAAAATTTAAAAATATAAAGTTAAAATTCATCACGTTTCGGGTGATGCTACAACCATTTTCAAGTATAAAGAGGAACGGACAGGACGTGGACAGAATGTGCTACCCATTCCTCTTTACACTTGAAAATGGTAGTAGCATCACCCAAAACGTGTTGACTTAGACTTCATCCCTTGAATTTTTTCAATCCATATTATATCTTCTAATGATGGTGGTTCACACAATCGACAGGTCTTTTCGTCGACAGGGTCATTTCATCGACAGGTCAATTCATCGACAGGTCTTTTCGTCGACAGGGTCATTTCATCGACAGGGTCATTTCATCGACAGGTCTTTTCGTCGGCAAGGTCATATCATCGACAGGTGGATGATATTCGCTCAAGAGTATCATGCATCCATAGATAGCTAAGGAGATAAATTAACTCAATCATTCACAAACATCAAGTCATGATGTCTTTGAGCTTTATCAGGGACTCAAATGTCTTCTGACTCTGGACATAGACATTGATGAAAAGACATGTTGATGAAGTGAACCACAATCTTTCAAATTTAGCATGGTACTTTTATTTTATTGGCATAGCGTTGGAATTCATCCTGGAATACAACACCTGAAGTTAAGAGAAATAGTTGAACCGACACTTGATATCACCAAATTAGATTTAACTCACTGCTCCTGATATTATTTATACTCTCGAATTTGAAAACATGACAATATTCACCTTCTCAATACCAATGCGCTCTCAATTTCTAAATATGGCAAAAAGTACCCAAATAAAAGAGGAGATCAACGCGAGTGTAATGGTGCCACTCAAACCTTGCAAACGATACTAAGAACAGCCACATATTGATTTTGAAAAGATTGAAAAAACTGCAACTATTGATAATAGTTCGACCACTTCTGGTGCAAACCATCAATTTTCAATAGAAATACATTGTCAACCGAACTTATTCAAGCACATAGGGCCATTCTCTTGTTAAAATTGCACAGATAGTCTCTGTTTCACAGATAATCTTAAAAGAATGACCATTTGAACTACACACTTTCAGAGATAGAATCCACCTAAGAATATGATTTCCCTAAAAATTGCAGTAATACTATTGTTAGAATAACTTCTATAACTTCGAAAGTTTAGAATCATCGACTTCTTCATTTTTCTCGAAAGCGGTAAAATGCAAGAGGGTCTTTTTTCACAAGGTTGTAGATACTATGGACACAGAAACTACATAATCTGCACGGAATTCTGTCAGACGAGCATTTTCTGAGGTTATATGCATGCACATTAACATGGCATCTTGGGATCGTCGATAACGCAGATATTGAAAAAATGATCACTACATACATATTTTGAGGTTTTATCTGTTGATAACATTAACATTCAACTACATTGTGTTTGCGTTTGTGTGTCAGCATTTGGAATCGAAGATCGTGGTAATTGATAAACAGACTTCTTTGACAACTGACGAATGAATTACTTAAGAAGTGTCAGTGCGAATTTCATTATCAAATTCATCTTTTTAATGACAAATAATTCAGCGCATCTTGAACCACAGGCACTATGATGATATCTACCACTCATATGGAAACATGTGGATAATTTAAGAACTGGTTTAAGATGTTTATAAGACCCTGGATGTTGTTAGCTAACTTGATAGCGTTGAGCAAACCATGCACAGTCAAACTTTGACAATAGCTTAGTTCCGGTCTTATGATAATCTTGTGTGTACCATGAATTCTAGACATATGCAGTTAATAGTAATCCATCCATAAACTCGATTGCCAATAAGCGTCAGACGATTATCATGCTGTTCAGGGAAATACAGGCAGTACATGAAGTACATTGAAATAACTTTATCACAGTGTAAACGAGTACGCGCCTGTGATCGCATCTGATAAAATCAGTGTTAAGACATTCAAAGCGCACACCGTTGACTTTCGGTGCATCATTGAAGTATTTCATTCACGCCCTCTTTATATTTCATTTGAATGATTCATTTGTGTTGAATGAACTCGACAGTGATACGAAGGAAATATTGATGAACTTTAGCACAATTATTAGTTTTTCAGACCAGAGTTGATATGCAGAGTCCATCATACTCAGACTAAAGATAATATGAATTCATATCAAAGAAGATTGTATAGTTGACAACAGTTAAATTACAACAGGAAAATTGATTTCGTATTCAGATGGAGATGTCAGGGAATTACCAGAATTAACAAGGATGGAGATGTCCTGGGAGATGTGCTAATTTAATCCTAAAAGATAATGAGGAATGCTTCATTTGTCATCATGTGACTGGCTACCTGCATGACTGAAAATTCATTGTTGAATCGTTTGTTCCCGTACATTCTCAAGGTGCAAAAAGAACCTTTAAATTACTAACGAAGCTGAATAAGCTAAGATAATCCTATCAGTGATATATCTTCCGTTTGAATATTTGTAGAGATGTAAGGCGAAATAAACTTGGGAATAGGAGGTCGATGGTCATTTAATATCAACGTTACAAAGTATGATCTGTTTTCCACAGGAGCAATTGCAATCAACCTTCGAATATCCGTTTGGAAGAAATGAGGAAATAGTGAGTAATCATACATTTCATAGTGAATCTCACTTCCGTTTGTGTCGTCTCCCCGAGAAAAGAAAAGCTGCTAAAAATATGTACAGTCTATTTGCTAAAAGATAATTAAATATTTATTAAAATATGTAAATATTATTAACATTCATGTAAATATCTTTTAGCAAAATGACTGTGCATATTTTTAGCAGCTAATTTTTTCTTGGGGAGACGACACAAACGGAAGTGAGATTCACTATGAAATTAAATAACCTCCCGTCAGCTGCCATCAACTAAGTAATCATACAGTACAACACCGGTACCTGTTTGATAATTGCTCATGCATTTGACGCATGTAATGTATGAGCATCTGTTGAATGTGAAAAGAAATGGGTGCATTTGGCATTGTGTTTATCAAATATGAATTAAAATTATTTATGAAATTAAATAACCTCCCGTCAGCTGCCATCAACTAAGTAATCATACAGTACAACACCGGTACCTGTTTGATAATTGCTCATGCATTTGACGCATGTAATGTATGAGCATCTGTTGAATGTGAAAAGAAATGGGTGCATTTGGCATTGTGTTTATCAAATAGCTGAAATAATCAATAATCTTAGGTGAATAGGGCTTAGGTTTGAGTGTGATGATTCATCATTCTTTTTATAAACGAAATTTAATAACTTGACTGATTCTTGCTCTTTCAGTGGAATTTCGTTTGCAATAATATCCGACTTGATTATTTTTTACATATATATTTCTGTCATGAATCAACATCGCTAGAATCGATGTATTTCTATTAAGTAGTTTTGCATCATCAACGAATTTGCGTTCACATACGTATAATTGTAGCTGCCATTTACAATCAATATATCAACTCACAATTCGGGTGTCATAATTTACTTTATATAATACTGATAACATATTAATATTCAATTAAATTGATTTAATTTCATGGTAAGTCGCAAACATGTGATTATAAATTTTGCATATCTTTAGTTCAGTCAGCAACCAGCAAAATCGTCTTATAATTGCGCTAATATCGAAATACTGGTCTTATATAACAGTTACTGTGATCCTCCGTCAAGAATAATCCACCTAACCAATTCTGGAAAAAGTAAAATAAATACTTACGAATTTAATCACGGATTCCTCCTTTGATTGATTACCCGATCTGCTGATATATTGAGTGTAATTATCTGCTGTTGAAATAAGATATTTGACGATGATCAAGCACTTGAGATAGTTCTCACAATAAAGAAACCAGACACTTCAGAGAGAGAATGTTATTTGACTAGCTTTTTCAATTAAATGTAATATCAATTATAGTCCATTTGTGGTAAGTAAGAGACCGTTTGTGCCACTGGTCATTTGCTCTTCCCTTATCACGTAATCGTTCATTTCAGGAGCCAATGATGATCGGCGCATTGTCAAAGGTCATAAAAAGACGGGACAAAAGCTGACTTGCGATGAATGAAATGATTCGCAAATGATCTGTGTAATTAAATGTTTATCTTATAAGAAGTCATATTGGAATTCATACTTTGTAAAACACCTGTGGTGCTAGTTCCTGTTTTAAATGGGAAATATGAATGATAGGAAAATGATCGCTATTCAGCTCGTAATTTTGGGTGGCCTTCGGGAGTTGAACACCTATTTGCATTGGTATTTCAAGAATTGAAGGGTTTCATTTATCTGAAATTATTTTCCTACAGGGATTTACTACTTGACATCTTCAAAATTTTATTCGTGATAGACAAAAGTCAATAAAGAGTGTTCCTCAATATTCAGGCAATGATTCGATCTCAATGAGTACACGTCAGTTTAAGTGATAGTGAAGTTCTCTTTAGCAAACATTGTACAAATTGCGAAGTCATGTAGATGTGTGTTATGTGCCAGCGTATACAGTATATACAGCAATAGTCCGCAATACACAACCTCGCTTGATTGATAACTAATTGATTAATGAATAAAACATTGATTAATAAAATTCCCATCGTGAAATGTTTAACGATGATAAACGAACTCTTGTGTTGACTAAATAAATTGTTCAGAAATCGCGTTTTCTGTCTGTCCGGTGACGGACTCCGAAAAATACACTGTCTGACAGGACCGGACGCCCTATGAACCTGTAGTCCAAATCAACTCAAATAATTTGTTATGTTACTTATTCAAGTATTTTCCATTGAATTATAATCTACATATATCTTTTCAAATTGTCATTAAATATTGGATGAATAATTGTTGCGCAGAAACTGGCAAGTTTAGTCGTATTAATTTGCAATTAACATATGACTCATAATGCGGTCATCTACAAGACACTTTAATTTCATTACCATGTAAAAAATGTTAATTGGAAAGACTGAGGATAATATGAGCTTATCGGGAGACCATGTACTGAAGACTTGGTCTCTGTGGTCTCTATAACACAGTGGTTATGTGTTTGGCTTTGCCATGTTTTGGTCATTTAGTCGACCCAAAGGAATGTCATTGAAATACGGTAGACAGGGATATACAGCGGATAGTGGTGGAGACGGTGGGGATTCCCCTTTCCTATTTTTGAAAATGAATTTACAATTCTTTTATTCTTGAGCCATAAACAGATGCGTCAAACTAGCCTATGTTTTGAAGTAACTTCAATAATCAAAAGAATAATTAGAGAGCGAGAAAATCTAATGAGAACGATCGGGATGCCTCCTCTTAGATTATTAGATAACATCTATCAGCAACTTGGCATGGGTTGAAATCTAACTTGAAACGTAAAACAGATAAGTCATCAGCTAATTTCATTAAATAGATGGCGTGGTCTGTCGGTGATGATGCAATAGGTCTCAGCGATTTCCTTAGAGCACCATTCATCAAAAAATAGTTTCTAGCAGGCTACAGTGCGACAATGGGTAGTTTTCAAGAGCTTAGAGTAGAGCGTACATCTGGATGGGGAAGGCAACAGTAAGTTGAATATTTCTTCATTACAACCATTTAGGGCATTCAGAATTTTGAAGTTCTTCTACTCTACATGCAGTTTTAATGATTTTGACAGATTCTTTTCACTTAATCAATAGAGACAAGGCTCTCGCAAAAGACACAGTACATGTTGAAAATTATTAAATAACATTTCGATCGTCGTAAGATACAGTGTACATGTCATTTTGACATTTAAATCTTAAATTGCGAGCATATATTAGATTATTTTAATCTGCTCATCCAGATTTCCACAACTTTTCATTGAGCATTTGTCTAAAATCTTCGTTTCCTTTGAAACTCGACCCGAGACGTTAATCACTTTGATGTAAGTGTTCTAGATCTTACTTCATCTTCTTTGTTCTGTTTCGTGGAGAGCATTGAGGGTTTATTCAGTTCTTTGTTGCAAAAATCAATCAACAATTTATCTGCCACCTCCCACATCGTTTTCACAAGGAACGATGATGAGGAGTCGCCGCACATGTTCCAGTAATCAGGGATTGCCAGACTTAATCCTCACAAAAACTTTCAGATCCTGATGGAGAGATGAGGCAATTTCGTTATAGTAAAGCCATTTACTGACAATTTTCATCACCCGTCCTCCCTCTGCTATCGGTTTCCGCTCACAAAATATCAACAGGAGAGGATTAACATCTTAGAGCGATTACAAGCTCTCGTTTACACCGATGATCGCATATTTATCACCCACTTTCATGGTTGGTGTGATATTTTCTATATTCCTGAGTATGGACAGACTGGAATTAGAATGATTAAAAGAAAGATAATCAGATTTCAATCTCCCTTACAATGGTTGCGAACAATTACAATAGGAAATGGAAGTTCCTGAAATATTGAAAAGTGCACGTTGAGCCGAAAACATTTTGTCAGACTTTGTCAATTTTGGATATTTTCTTCTTTTCAGCAAGAAAGAATGATACAATAAAATGCATCATCAAGAGAAATTCAATTTGAACATTCGGTTATTTCATCATTCTCCTTAAGCAGCATTTTCATAATTAAGGAAAACTGAAGTGTTAACACAAATTCAAGATCAACCAAGCTATATAAAATTTCCTGAACTAGAAGTGATGACGTCACAATTCAGAAGGGCTCGCTAAATCCAAACAACAATTACCACTTTTAAATGACTGTCACTACTACTGTACTGTCGCATAAACAATGCAGATCACATATCTACCTGAATGCTACAATCATCCAAATATGAAAAAACAGAAATAATCATAATCCTCAACGGAATACGTCTTTTCGAAGATCACAAATTTTTTGATTCACAATATATCTTGTATAATTATCTTATAAGTACAACATTACTCTCCGTCGCACACTTGTTACCATTGTGATTTCTTTCACATTAATTTATTCGATTGGTAATTGTCTACTGATCTCAATCCGATCTTTGATCTGTGCAGTGGCTTTGTGGTGGAGTTTCCGCTTTGTGCCTAGGAGGTAGAGGTTCGAGCCTATGAATAGGTCGTGTAAAAGCTTGAACTTAAAATAAATATTGCACCAAGAAATGAAAGTGGGATAAATAAAGTTCATGGAAGAGAAACGTCTTGCTCAACATGCAAGCGAGTATTAAGCAAAGGTTTATGTGAGTTGATACGTAATATTTCCTTCACAACTCTTAGCTGAAAAAATAATAATGAGTTCACTGACTGACAGCGGAAGAGTGGATTATACTATGAAATCCTTAACAATCCTTAACCCTACTTTACTCGAGGGGAGGAGTCCTACACATTTTTTTAGATGGCTGTTAAGCTGTAGCAGCTATGACTTCTGACTTTTGTGACTTTTAGTTTCTGCGTATTTCTGATAATCACGCCAAATTGTATCAAATTTGGCTCTTGGGAACATAAAAAATTAACGTAAAACAAATGCATTTTGAAAATCAGAAATTTTCGTTAATTTGTTACAAAATAAAGCATCTTCATCAATTCCAATTATTTATGGACCATAATGGTATGGTGAATAGGTACATATGAAGCTATAATCAACATGTTCATTCATTTGCTGATGCATCTATGCAATTATTTCGAAATTAATTGCTGTAATTTTAAACACTACTCACAACATATTTGAAAGAAACACTGCCAGTTTAAGGTTACAAATAGCGGATACCAAATAAAAATTGACTGATTATCATGCTAACAATATTCTTGGTGCATTCATTCAATTGGATGAGCAGTTACAGTGAATTTTCTGCTCAATATATATCGAAGATATTAGCAGACTATTTGCAATTTGCGCTTATTTTCAAAAATTTCGAGTTGTATTCTGCACGTCTTAACTATTTGAATTCAATCAAACACACTCTCAACATTGTCTTAAGACGTTTCCATGTAGTAACTGATCATCAACTTCCAACAGATACTCAAAAATCATTTTTTTGAAAATATTGGAATTCAAATTTTAGTTTGGAGCGAGTATGTGCCAATTGATTGTGTAGTACACAATTTTTGGGAACGATTAAATCATTAAAACATCAAGCCAGCTTTTAAACCTGGAATTCGCACGGGTAAAACAGGGTTAATCGTACTGAAAAAGTACGAGGAATACTCGCAAGTGTCCAGGTGCATATTCAGCCAACGGCTTGCTCATGAACTGTCATGGACGTTCAATCATGGTTCACTGTACCAGTCGGTATGATTCAGGTCATGGAGAGTAATGAAAATAAACATGCATACAGCCCAACAATAAACATAAATTCCGAATATTTAAGAAACATGTCATGTGTTCTAGAACAAACAATTCTGTAAACACTACAGTGCAACATCAACAGCCTTTGTCGCTTGATTAAACCACTATTACGTCAACAGCAATTTCGCTTCATAGTAATGAAACTAGGAAGGTGATTCCAATATGCCAAGACAATTACATATATATCTGATTTAGGGCAACGAAATATTCAAATCCTTAAGCAAGTTTCACAACAGCTAGGCAACTTTTAGAATAGAACTGGCAAAAATTTTGATGTCTGAGTCAATGGAATGCTTTTGACTTGGTAAAAGACTGGTCAACTTATGTGCCATGCATTCTAGTACATTGTACAACATCACCGGCGGCAGGGATTTAGTTAGACGCTTCTCACCCTTCAAGCCTAGGTCTCAAATAGAGTAACGAGCACCTAAGAATCGCGTCTGCTCTTCGTCTCGGTAACGAGATATATTTTCCGCATGGTAGAAACGCTGCAGTACTGGGATCATAGGCGTACGGGCCGGGGGGGGGGGGCTGTGGGGCTGCAGCCCCCCACAAGGACTCGGTCAAAAATATTCGGGCAGTTGCCAAATTTTTGGCAGCGGCGAATAAACTTAAAAAATCGCGTTTTATGGTCAAAGCAAACAAAAATACGATTTTATTCCGATAAGGCGAGACGATGTGCCCGAAATCCGGGCAGTCCACCGGTCATAATTGAGGGACAGAGGGAGTGCTTTGAGTAACTTTGATTTAGTCGCTAAATACTACGGATTGGATAAAGACATACTCTTTGCCGAACATGAGATATACAATAATTACAAATCGAACAGTAACATACAGTGCTCCAATGCCACAGACGCACTGTGGAATTTAGAAGATCACCACTTAATTGACTTTGTACCGGAATTCGCACAGGTGGTGAAAATACTATGTGCTATTCCAGCAACCTCCTGTTCCACTGAGCGGTCGTTTAGTGCCCTCAGAAGAATAAAGACTTATCTTCGAAGCACGATGCGGACAAGATCGGCTCAGTCACCTGGCACTCATAAATATTGAGCAATCATGCAAACGCAGTGATTGAAACCGACATTTCCAGAATCATTGATACATTTGCCAGTCGCAAAAATCGGAGATGTCAGTTCTTTTGATAATATCGCCCGATATTTCTGTTATATTAGAGAACAATTAAAACTTACCTAGTTACATTAGAACTTCTGAAATTTTCTAATTCGTCCACGGATAAGTAGACAGCGTTGTGCTATTTTTGATAAAAACATTTGCAAAATTTTATTACGTTGATAGTACAAATTGTCACGTTTTTACTTTCGCGGAGTTATGCGGTAAGTGTAGAAACTAGATCATCGTGATTATGCCAATTTTTTCGGTCACAAGGACTCAGCACCCCTAGAAAATTTTGCCGTACGCTTATGACTGGGATCCACACTATCAATTGCTATCGCAATAAAGGAGGTCAATCCTACATGCGGAGGCAAACAAAATGATCATAAGAGTCTTAGTTTACCAGCCAATCAGGAGTCTCAGGCCCTCAATCGTGAGAATGGGGAAAGACCTGACGGAGCAGTCCTTGCGCCATACTACTGTGCGACAATACGTGTACAATCATTGCCGAAAACAAAATGAGATTGAAGTACGAGTGACGGTGATTGTCGGTCTTCTGCTCTATTCCTACGCTGTGGCTACCGCATCAGTGAAGTGACCGGGGAGCTGCGAGTCTCGAATTTCCCGCAGCAGTGCTTAAACTTCCTTATCTTAAGAGGAAACACTATCAGTACTAAACTCGAGGGACTTCAGTGATTTTTTTGTCTATGACTTTTACACTAGAATGAAATAACGGGCTTGACATAATTTTTTTTAACACCAGAGGAACCCGCAGAAAAACGATGTTATTCTCGTAAAAAAACTCTTTATCGAGGCCTTTCAGCTGCCGCCTGACGATGACTGCCGGCGGCAGCTGAAAAGCCTCGATAAAGAGTTTTTTTACGAGAACAACATCGTTTTTCTGCGGGTTCCTCTGGTGTCAAAAAAATGACTTTTACTGCTCATTACTTTCCTATCTGCATCACTTTTTTCATTAAAAGCTCGTCTATCCTATACATTGATTCCACATTAGGAATTTAATAATGAAACGAGATATCATGTGGAGAGCTAGAGATCAGTATATTTCACAACGTGAAGAAGATTTACATTTGAATCGCATGTTGGAAACAAAATAATTTTTTGAAATATTTCATATCTTCGTTTGATGCATACAGAAGTTGTCATTATTAGACTGAAGTACAGTCCGTTTCATAAAAAGTTGATCATCCTAAAATTTGACTAAATAAAACATAAGTATGATACAGAAAGCATTTTTCATGTTATTTCATGTCCCTAATATATTTAAATGTCCTTATATAATCTGATAAGCTATGATACAGTAACGGTTCTTAAGAAGCTAATATTTTGTGGCCCTACCCTTATTGTCAATGACACTACCAATTCGTCTAGGCATTGATTCGATGATATCGTTGATTTTTGACTGATCTAACTTTCTCCACTCTCTTTTTAACAGTGACGTAAGTTGTGATACGCCATCTGTAGGTAGCAGTGAACGACGAACGTTACGTCTTAGAATACTCCATACATTTTCTATGGGATTCAGATAAGGAGAACGAGCTGGCCAGATAATGTCCTAAGCCCTAATTGAGACTTGCATAAGTTGACTCTACTACTCCTGTGACACGTAGCATTATCATCCATAAATAACCAAGTCGATGGATCACCAAGTTGATCTGTCATTTGGCCAATGTTCATTCGTAAAACATTCACATAGCGTTCAGAATTCATGTTTCCTTGCTGTATGTGAAGTAGTTCTAGCAAGGCTGACACTTTTACTTTTGTGAATGCGATCTCGTTATTGTTCATTTGTGCTTTGTATTGTTTTCAACCGGTAAGAGATAGATTTCTAGCTGAAAGCAATCAGGAGTGCTGCCAACACCACCGCAACGAAGTCAGGAAGCTATGGAACATGAAGTCCAGTTAATCACATGTAGCAGTTACATTATTGTTGATGAATAATGGTGCTATACTGGCTCTGATTGACCGATTTTCTTTATTTTTGTTTTGCTTGATAGCTTTTGGCTTGTAGAACAACATATTACATAACAAAGGAAACAAATGTAATTTTATAAGAGTGAGGTGTGATTTTGTGTAACATTGCTAAATGAAGATCAAATTATCTACTACTTTTTTATCTATAACAGGAAAACAACTCATTATTCATGCTTGAAATTTCCAACAATGATATAAGTAAGCACAACTGACATATCTTCCAAATTTCAGAGAAATTCGTTCAAGTTTGGCGGAGTTAGACAAAGTTGAAGTTAAGGCGATGTTTAAGGGTGATCCATTTTTTATGAAACAATCTGTACTTTACATGAACAAGCGTATCGGACGAACCCTTATCTTACAAAATATCTTCTAAGAATGTCCGATATATAAGATGACTATGTTATCAATATTCTGGTATCTAAATTAAGAATACGATATCTGTAGGTACAATGTACATGCACATTGTGCATGTAAATATGCGATAAATGATGTCATGTGTGATCATTACATCAAACTCTTAGACAACATCAATCATCACAGGCTAGTGTAAAGCTTCTGAATCTGGTGAACATATCATCGTCCAAATTAATTTAGCGTCACATGAAAATATGCAGCAAATCGCCGTAACGTTCAGTTCAGCAATCACATTAGATATACATGATTTATTGACTTCAGTCCATCGATCTCTCATTACCCTGTTAATGCATTGATGGTTCAATCGACAGAGCACATAATTTGAAGACGATAAAGAATACGAGAGTGAATTACGCTATTTTTGATTAAAAGTCTTTACTGGTTTCAAGATTGTCAGCTGATGCTTTGATGCGAAGTCAGATCTTTGAGTTGAGTCTGAGTACAGTTTATGCCAATTATTGATTTCAAAATTTGATATTATATCATTCATTTATTTTTATATATTATTATTTTATATTATACAGATTTAATGTCAAATGACTACATGCAGAACGTGTATTGCGAAATCTTTCCGTAAATACATGTATTTAACAAAAAAAATCTAAGATTGCTAAGTTTTCGGATGGTTTAGCATACCTTTGCTAGTGCTAGAAATTTAACCCGGAGCAAACAAGCTTTTAGTGATTGATTCGTTCAGACAAAATAGTCGCCTATCATTTTTTACCTTTGATTCGCATCTTATTACTATGAAGTCGTTGCCAAAATGTTTGGTGTAGTGTCTACGCAATTTAATGTGACTATTTACTGACAAAAAGTAAGACAAGGGTCCGAATTTCTGGACCCGACCAGAGTCGCGTGAGCTTCAGACACGACCCGCGGGTCTATCCGTCAGTCTGATATGTTACTAATGTATGATCGTTTATATCAATATTCCAATGAATGCATTGCAAATTAGTCCCAGATATTGGTGGTCAATAAATCGATTATTTCAATTTTTACACTCGAAGGGCCTTCGCCACCGCATTTTTTAACCTTCGCCGCCGCAAGCTTGTATGATATTATTTCTATTACTCTCATCTGATATTCCCGTATGTCTCTCATTCATTTATGTGTTACCTATTCCTGAGCACAAAAACGTGCAGTAATTCAAGAAGTTTCTTGAATATTGTATCCTGTCGACAAATAAGTTAGCTATTCGTGCAAGACAAACGAATAGTTCTATCAGTATTTTTTAAGGTGTTCCACGGGTCAAATTCTGCACCGTGGAATTCTCGACTAGCACCGTGGATTTCATACGTTCATCCGTTACATGTAGTGAGCCATAGCCAACACTATCAATGCCCAGAATTCATCTCAGGATAGCTCATTAACATGCAGATTCGCGAGTAAAATTCACTGCTAAATGCTAGATGTTATATTGCATTCATGACTTCTGCTTTTGCTTATAAATCCTGAGTACGTTAGGCGTAAACTAATGAAAGTCGATCTTGAGACGATTTGAGTGTGACCCGTGGGAAAGATCAGATGACCCGTAGCAAAAACCTTAAAAAACCCTGGTTCTATGTTTCATGAACTGCATGATCATGCTTTATTATGTGATCTCTCCTTGTAGATAGTTCAACCTTCGCCCAACTGCAGTGCTTTGGCAGACGCGTTCCGTTGCCCCTCCCCCAGGTGTGGAAAAGTTTGGAAACTAAGAACTCAAATCTTCAACAACTCTAGTGCATTCACAGATCACCACACATCGCAGCAGCAAAAGAATAAAGAATTACTTTTTTGATCAAATCGACCCAATTCCGTGTCATCATTTTGATAGAGCCACTGAGAAGTTGGGGTAAAATTTCAGAGACCGGTAAATGCAATGAATGGCCATGACTGCAACTTGGCGCAAATCACCTTGGCATGGATGCATTTCTTCACTTGCCAAGTACTGGGGATTATCAAAACAAACAAAGGAAGTTCTCAAGTAGTCGGACGAGAGTGCCTATCTGTCCTCATTCAAGGGATAGCAGCATCATCAACGGCCACTTTAATATATCTTCATTAATTATTACTGATCTTGAGGCGAAGTCTATTTGCTATTTGGCGGGGACAAAGGTATATTATCTCAAGAGCCGGAGAGACGCTATCTTAGCCACATTATATTACTATGTCAAGCCCGCGGGTCGACCCGTGAGTGTAAAGACTGAGAACCGGCCCGCGCTGGACCCGGACCCGACCCAACCCGCGGGTATACCCATGGGTCGTGGACCAGTGTCCAACTCTGTTACTGACCACCAAATCGATAAGATGCATCACACTGTCTGTCGTTGGAATATCGATTACTTGCGGGTTCTCAACAAGTTACAAACAAATAAGAATTGAAAGTGTTATGCGCATTGTAAAATGAATGCACTTTAATCTGACATTCAAAAAAGGATAATAGAGAGAAATCGTTTTGATTAAGACTTGTTCTGTTTAGATATTGATATGTTCCTGTAAGCAACATCAATAGAGTTTGTGTGTTCACAGCTGCATTGACATTGTGTTTTTGTTGTACTTAATTAATGGATTGCATGATCTACTACCTCAATTCGACTATAAGGTGCGCTGACCAAGTTGTTCGGCACTCATGGGTATAGACCTTCTTCAATCATTTAACCAGATCACAAGGAGTTGCTTCTATAGGGAAAAGCCTAATAAGAAAACCCGAATTCAGTCCGGGGAAAACTTTTGGTCCGAAAATTAATCCGAAAAACGAAATGTTACTGTCGCCTGGCATGTTAAACTTCATATCTCAGTACTTTAAATGAAGTGAATTTTTGACATCATTAATCCTCCATCAAACCAAACGGTTGACATGGCGCTGATATGATCGCACATTGCTGCAGCTTTGTGATGCGGATGTGCTTCTTGTCGAATTCCGATAACATATCGCAAGTAGTCTCCAGAACATGACCAGAGGATTAACCGCTAACCAAAGCCGCTAACTACTATTCCACGGTGATAGTGAAGTAGCCCTGGTAACTCATTGTCTCGTTTATCAGAATCATTTTGTTGATATTTCCTTTATTGCATTGACAATGAATTAAAGCTATCCATCATCAATACAATTAACACAATCTAAAATCAAAAATCTTCTTAAAACTCAACTAACAGCTGATGCATCAATCATGCGCAACGCACACGCACACTGACGGAATCACTTAATCGCTTCCGTAACAAGACGGCAACTATGATTGTGAACAGTATATATAACGTGACACATGAAGTTGATGAACTTTCGTTGACATCAAGACGATACATGGATTCTATGCTGATTGACATCACTCATCAATTCATCTACAACAAGCTTCACTTATCTTAGTCAAACTTGCCTATAAGATATTGCAGTCATCCACCAAATTCACGGCACTTTTAAAAATTCAATCTCAGAATCACTTTAACCTTTCAACTGATTATTGATACAGAGAACAGTAGACAAGTGTCTGAAGGTCAACGGACAGCGCAAGTATTGAAAGCTAAACACAGCTTCAAATATCACCACTTTCTTAAGAAAATGTTGAAAACAAATTCTAAGAGATACACAGACTTGTGCGACGTTTCATCAGTTAATGAAAGAGAAATTATCGTGTTTTGTTGCAGAAGTACAACCAGAACATTGAGTGCTGAGCATTCCTGTCATAATTGGATTGCACCCGTAAATCATATGGTCAGCACTTTAATTAAGACTAATGACAACCTTGCAATAAAGCGTTAGCAAAGATCTGTTATAGAAAATTTCAAACAAGTTCGCCTAGAGCTTTCTTGCACCTTACTTGAAATGAACTTCATGAAACATGATTTACAGATTTTCAATCTTAAAAATCTTAAAAATCAATAAAAGATTACTTTCACTTTAACTGATTAAATTAAAACATCCAGTAAGAGTCAGAAAGACAGAATGCCACAAAGCACAGGAAGGATTAACATTATGAAGAGTCAGGTCAGGACAGAAGTGAACATGTGTTATTTTCCCTTAATCTGCGTAGATAGAAAATTTTAGAAGGAGTAACAGAAAGTAGTTTTAATAAGATTTGATGCCATTTTATTCAGATTTAGTGATCGAAAACTGTGATTTAGATATGTTTCCATTCGTTTGTTGCATGATTTAGAAACATGAGTAATGTGAAATAATAACGCATGTACGGTATAGATACCGTATACATTAACAAGTAACATTCACACTCACTTAACGATTTTTTGTCCAGTGGTCCTCTTGATACGAGGGTTGGGCTCGAAAATAAGTAGGCTAAAGTCGGGTAATATCGACAGTTATGCCACTTTTCCAAAATGAAGCTGTGGGACTTCAGGAACTCATCCATACGTGCAGCAAATTGCACCAATAAGTAGTTGACTCGCAAAAGTACAACACAGGCTTGCAGTAACACTTCTGATTGCCTCATCCTGACAGATATCGAAGCGTGAAGAGTCGCCGAATTCTAGTATATATTGCCCCGATCAGTGCAAATCATTCAGCTTCTTCACGCGCCATCTGACAGCCAAGTGCTTAACATAGGGGAATATCCCATAGCATATGGGAATGTAGTTTCACTGAATAGAATTGTTTTAAGTTATATTGTCACATGAAGTCGATGCAGAAATGTCGGGTGATATCGACACTATTGTTGATAGGTACCAAACAGCATTTCTTCAGAAAGATACTGACTAAATAGCCAGTATTTCATCATTATTGTTCATAGAATATCGCCTTAACAAGATTTGAATGTATCCCTATACGAATTATTAGGTCTATTCAGACCATGCGTGGAAAATGCCGGGTAATATCGACAGTTCAAAACAGTTTTAGGGCTCTCACGGTTGCATTTCTCGGTTTTGTTATAAACTATGATATCCAAAAAAAATCTCTTCTTGTTCAAATCCATTTTTTGGATTTAATGAATTTTTCTGATTTTAGGTGAAAAGTGAGGTGTGCAGTCTGTAATGATATTCGCATAATATCGACACATTGCAGGGCGACATCGACAGTTCCCTAAAAAAGGAGTAAAAAAGACAAGTAAGATAAACTGAAGACACTATATATCATACGATACGACGTTTTACACATCTGTTGTCTCTTTGATTGTCTGAAAATGCGAAACTTCATCACTCTCCGCTGCGTTACACGCTTGCGCTATATGCATGAAAAATGTGAGGAATTCTCCTTTTTCTTTGACGAATATGGCCTCGCCTATCTAGACTGCTCTCAGTCATGAAATTCCACCTTCTCAGACTGTCAAAGAAACAATAAATATCTTACGTTTCGCGTCATACAATATATAATGTCTTTACTCTACTATACCTGGCAAACTTTAACTCCTCTTTATGGGACTGTCGAAATTACCGGACAAAGTGTCCATGTCATACGAACATCATTATAGTTTACACACATTGGTTTTCACCTAGAATCATTAATTCAATCGATAGACTAACAAATTCGAGTAAGAGCATATTGGTTGGATATAAAAAAGAATGAAGCTTTTACGTCACTACTCCCCATACTTGGGGCTTGGACGGCGCTGACATAGTCAGACTTATGGAGCGTTGTAGTACTTTTAGTCCGGATGCCCTTCCTGCCGACTTCCAATGACACCTTCGGGGCTCGACCTCTGGACCAAAAGATCGCTAGGCCAAGCACTTAACCACTGTGCCACGGAGACCACAGTGGATATCACAGTTCATATCAAAACCAAGAAATACACAGTGGTCGGGCCAGAGATTTTTAATTTTTTTCGCAGCTCTACAATGCGGTCGCGGCGTAGGTGCCAACTCCATTCTCTGCCAAAGCTGTGATAAGTGGTGTCACAAACGCTGCAGTGGACTGAATTCTCTCACAGGCGTCACAAACTTCCAGTGTTCGATGTGTGTAAACAACGCAAGCAGTACCGACGAAGATGAAAGATGTGTGATAGACGGTGTGGAGATCGACGTAGTGAAAGAGTTTTGTTATCTCGGGGATGTGCTGAGCTGCAAAGGAGGATCAGAGCGAGCGGTGCGAGCGAGAATTGCGTCCGCATGGCGCAAATGGAAAGATCTGGCAAGTCTCCTCAGGAACCGACAAGTACCACTCAAATGCCGCGGACACGTGTTTAGCGCATGCATCAGACCCGTGCTGCTCTATGGTGCCGAATCATGGGCCCTCACACAACACCTGGCCCAACAACTGCGTTCGTTTGAAAGACGGATGCTGCGGTACATGACCGGTGTCTCACTCTCCGATCGAGTTGATAGCGCTGAAGTAGCAGGCAGGTGCGGCCTCAACCAGCTGGAGGTCGTACTCAGAGAACGCAGGTTGAGGTGGTTCGGGCACGTGAAACGGAGGACAGAGGAGGAGCCGATTCATCGCGTGCTCAACGTGGCTGTCGAAGGTCCCAGGCCACGTGGCAGACCAAAAAGATCATGGCTGCAGACCATCCAGGAAGACATGAAGGAGCTGAGGCTGACAGTGGAAGACACACAGGACCGCGCACGTTGGAGGAGTCTCATCACGTCCAACCCTCACCAAGGAGGAAAATCAGATGTTAAAAGGAGAAAGTAAAAGAAAGTAAGTAAGTACAAAATTTTCGCCGGCCTTCTAATACCAGCAAATTATAGCATCATATTTCATGATTATGAAGAGTAAAACAGCGTTCTAATCAAAACTTGACCAACGCCCAATATCTGTCAGGAGAAGCTGATTTTTCAAAATGTCTTGTGCAATTTCCGCAACTAGGTGCTTTCTTCTAATAAGCCAGATTTTTCGAAAGTAACCACGCTTCGTCATTGATGACTCACAAAAGATTTTTCGCAAGTATCTGATTACTTGAACTCCCTACTACCGCCATCTATTGTTTCCTAGGAACCATTTTGTTAATACTAAACTACCTAAATTATAAAACTGGCATTTTGTTGCCGAATCCATCTTATCAGCTAGTACATACATGTGCATGCAGCAAATATAGCTATAAGTCACTAACCTTACAACTAAAGCACCAACAAAAACTTTGTAACAAAAATTCTTGTTATTACATGTCAGTTAAGACATGATCCGTTCCAGTTGATAACAGGCGCTGACAGGAGGGTCACAACAAAAGGAAATAAACCAATCAGCAATTGACAGAAAGTAGAAATTCTCGTCAAAAGAAAACAAGTAATAATTACGGATCGAAAGAGAAATAACGGATGATGTAGAAATTCAGCGGTGTGGAAGTCTTAACTTGTAAAGATGCAACAATAATGTACATAAAAACCTTAAGCATGATGTCTCTGAGTATGATGTTCTCCTTCCATTGACTCCTCCTGCTCCTCACGCAGGTGTCTTGCTTGGTCTTCCACTAATATTGCACTGATATTTCTCATCAATTCTCTTCGTCTCGGAATGCATCAAGCTTGAGGGCATAGGTCCACCCCAAATTTCTCGGCACATGGAGGAACTGAAGTCGATCAGTGGCGACTACACAAGCAACAAATTTTGATATCTGTTTGCAAGAATAATTAGTAGCCGAATTAATCTGATGATCATACTATTTTTGCAACAGACGAAGGTCTTAGGCCGAAAACTTGTGTGCCAATAAATCTAATTCGAACAGAACAAAATGTGCTTTCCTGCAATATCATCAACTCCGGCTCGATAGTTCTACATCATATTAATGTTTTCCATTCCCTCATGTGTTTCTTTTTTGTCCGATGCCTCTATCTTTCATCTCTTAGTGTTCTGAAGCATCGAATTTATTGTCACAAAGTTATTTTCATTTTTTTGCTGTAACTGTTTTCAACTTTTTCTGATGGTCATGTGTCGGCTTCTTTCCTCTTTCTCCTCTTGTTCTTTCAAACAAGCCTTGGAAAGCCGCTTGGCCAACGACACTTTTTTGCGAAGTACATTAATTGAAAAATTATTTGAAATCAGGTCGGTTATCATTCTTTTATAGAACTATCGGCAACTTCTCAAACATGGCTTTGACAGCTTCATATGCGGTTGCAACATCCACAGTAACTCAGTAGATGCTAAGAACTACTGCTGCAATTCTTCTATTTTGCTGAACAAGTTGCAAGATGTAAGACGCTGTGAATATTATGAAGCTTTAACTAAATGATAACATAATGAATAAAATGCTAATTAGTTGTTATTAGTTTGCCTTTTCCATCCTGTAGATCAGTGTTTAATCCTTTAGACAACAGGTTCATTTAAATTTAAGAATTACAAGGTTCAATTTTTCGCAGGACCAAGTCAATTTTTTCGCAGCAAGTTCATCTTTTTAAACATTTTCGCAGATTTTCGCAGTGCGAAAATTTTAGCAGCTGGCCCGACCACTGGAAATATAGCCGTGAGAGCCCGAAAAACCATTTTACTGTCGATAATACCCGATTCTACCCTATACCGAATATTCAAATCCAACGCTATCAGGCATATAGAAGTAAATGCTAGAAGAAGTATCTAAAGATTCATCACACCAATCTTAAATTACATAACATAGTAACAATTCACCCTTCCGGTGGTGTATAAGGGTAAGTTTTCAATTACATTCAAGTCCTTGATGTATGTCAACCAATGAACCCAAAACTTCATTCCAAACTTAACTGGCCTCTTGAACTTAAAATTTCTTCTTAAAGTGTCTTTGGGATCCGTCACTATTTTCTTGTGGTCATGATGATTAATTTACTTGTAGTTTTGGATCTTTCGCTCCAGAATGAGACCTATTATGTACAACTTTTCTCAAAAAGTCTAACAAAGTCTAACGAAGCTGTTATGAACTGAAAATTAAACTACATGCACATGTGGGAGAAGGAGTCTACTAAGATGTCATTTGCTTAGTTCTTAAATGCCTCTACTTTGTTTTAATGGATCTTTAACTCAGGCAATTTCAAATCATTTCAATATTTACGCTACCTAGCAGGCTACATTCCTAAAATAGCATTGAAATTTACTCGAGCTAATTTATCAAAATAGATAGTAGTAGATAATGTAAGCATAGTTCATGTTCCGCAATCAGTCTAGAATAGCCATACTCAATTATTTGTCTTAGTGCTATCAATTACTTGAAAAATCAGCAAAATGACATCGAAATATTTACAAAGTGCACTGATAAGCTGCCGGTGACTTCCCATTGTCAGCCACTGGAAGCCTCCATCGCTTAGACACCGCTGTCATGGCAACGCATGTCCTCGACGTTCTATTGTTTTTAATATCTATGTCTTTTCCAGTCCTTTGTTACTACAGACTGAGTGTCGGATTTCTATTATCACAACGTCCGAGCACAATCTAACCACATTATCAGTGTTGATGTCTGATAATTGCTGTGAAAGAAACTGATTTGTCTTAGACGAAGTTCATTGGAATATAAAATATTTATATAAAGGAAAAGGCTGGCTCATGATAGAGGAAATGAAACATAAATGCACACAATCAGATGAAAGAGCGAGAGATAAGGGGATGAATTTGCATGTTAATGTGATTGAATTATTTAGTGATGCACATGCTTCAGCTGGAAATCCGTCGTTTAAACAAAGAGGGATAGTGATTCCCGATAATGGCAATATGAAATTGACCGTTTAAAAATAGGTATATTGAGATTGATTGGATTATTAGACGTTGATGTCCACTCAAACTATATTGCCTAGCACCAATCTCATTAAATATTCTTCTGAACAGATAATCGAGTCACGTTTGATATATTTACTACTCATTCACCGACTGATATTGTCCTAAATGAGGCTAAAACACACAAAACTGATTGAGAAACAATTTCCTTCATTTGTTACTGCTTTTCCATGTCTCGTATTTCATACTCTCAACTCCTTGATTCCCTCAAAGCGTCTCCCTGTACTCTCCTACTCAATGCCAACAAGCTGAGCCATGTGCTGAGTAGTTCATCTTGTGACTCACGACTGAGATATTGTTTGTAAAACAGAATAGGAACGCCTATTCTGTTCAAAGTGGAATGATTTACAAGGATCATTACATTTAGATAGTCATCGCTTGACAGTTGGGCAGAAATAGGAGTAACGTACATTCATGCAGTACCACACACAAAGTCGAAGTAATTGACTACTTTCATGAGCTAAAATTCAGTGGATACGAGGATGATGCTTTCGAGAGAAATACGTTCATCAAATCTCAACAAATGTAGCCACCACGAGACATGTTTCGGACTGTCGGGCATCATCAGTCGCTGGCATGTTCGAACCAGCGACGTTAGAGCTGGAGGACGTGCAAGCATATCCTCGAACAAGGCCATCGGACCATCTACTGAGAGCGCACCACTTCCTTAAAACATGCAATGAGTGGCGCCTATGTGAAGCGCCTAGAAATCGGATGCGGTATTAAGTGGATGCAGAATGCAATCCATACTTCACGTACCTGTGGTAAAGCAGTGTCTTTCTCGCTAATTCACACTCTCAACAGATGGTCCGGTGGCCTTGCGGTTAGAGGGTATGCTTGCACGCCCTCTAGCTCCAACGTCAGTGGTTCGAACTCAGCCATGACTGATGAGGTCCAACACGCCGAAACATGACTCGCTGTGGATACATCAGTTGAGATTCGATAAATTTGTTTGAAATAAGTTCACACCGGGAGGGGGCGGTCCACTGTCACATTTTTGCTGTGGTTTTTGTAAAACTAAGCCGATTGACTTGTGCTTTTTGTGACTGTTCGCGTATTTTCTATTCTAACGTTTCCTCGAAACTCTAGATTTGACCCACTGGTAGGCTAAATTTATGATATATTTTGAAAAGTACGTTTTCTGAAGTTCTGAATTTCGCCACTTTCTGATAACACTGTGTGAGAGCATTGAACGAAGAGGTACGGAATTTCAATATGAGTTGTATTGTAGGAATAATACAGAACAATACAGTATTGTAGGAACATGAGTCGCTGAATCATATCATGATCATCTATTTTATCACGGATATTGAATAAAATATTGGAAATTCAAGATTTATATGAATGCAATTGTCAACAATGAGTTGACATCTTTAGTTATGACAAACACAACCAGTCCTTTATGACTTTTTCTCACATCTACAGATCTTTAGAACGGTAGAATATACAGGGTCACAGAAACAATGGAATGGCTATTTCTAGCCATCAAAATCTTCCACATTTCCTGTACGCATACTATTTCAGTTGTTTATCATTTTTGCTCGACTTTTCTGACAAATAACAGACATCCCTTTCTTTCAACAACTCTAATTTAACAGATTGTAATTGTGCTTTTGAAATATGCTACCCTAAGTAATAAGTCTATTTTCAATTAAGCAATGCATTCAGTTTGACTCTGGCATTTCCCAATATGCTGAAGATAACGTGTATGCTTAAATCAAACTATATGATGAGGATTCTGCGATTTCAACTCTCCTTTCTATTTTCAAATAAAGAGTAGAAGCATGATTGAGAATTAAGACAGAGGAATCTGTCACTAAGAAGTTAATATCAAAGAAATATCAACTTAACATGTCTGCATTATGTTTGAATAGCGGAAGGACACAGATTCAAGTGATCTTTCATTTATTTATATTTTTTCAATATGATACTGTCGAACGTTTTCGGCTAGCGTCCACTAGCCATGATCACGACAAATTGACAAAGACGGCTTGTAAAGACACTTGGAATCAGATATACCACAGCGATCAACGCAGCCGACCAATCAGACACTTGATGAACACTTGCACACAGCAATCTCGACAGGCATGAAAGCTGAACAATAGACAAACGTAACAAAGGCAACCAACAATAGACAACAAGATGACTGACATCACTCCACAATGAAGTACGTGGCCGGAACAAGAAATAAAACGCATAGAAAAAGGGTGTATATACAAAGTACCTAAGATATGTATGTGAAAGAAAATGAAAAGAAATTCATTGTTCGTTAAAATGGCTAGTGGACGCTAGCCGAAAACGTTCGACAGCATCATTTTGAAAAAATATATGAATAAATGAAAGATCACTTGAATCTGGGTCCTTCCGCTGTTCAAACCTAAAACATATGACTCAGTCTCTGCTCGGAAATACGAGATCTGGATTATGTTCCCACCAGCTTGGCTTGCTACAACGCAATTGATATAATCAATTCAGCAGAATTCATGAAATCGCCGAAATTCAAACAAACTGCTATCGTGAACACAATCGAACTGCTCTCATCCACCACTTCCTAGACATACACTGTTCAAATATGCACAATCCATAATAAGAGAATGAGTCCTCGTGACAGCTGGTATTCGATGAACGCGATTGACATTTCAACGTAATTAGACAGTAAATAATCTGAATGTCACAGTTGACACTTAAAATACGGCAAATCGTCGATACAACGATGAATTATGAATCAGCAATCAAAACTCAAATAAATAATTCACCCGATATGACCAGACAGCACGTTTCGTGACCTCAAGTGACCGAATTCTCTCTTGCCTAAATAAATCCACCAATAATAGCAATGTGAAGCTGACAAGCTTATCAAACTATGTATACTGCAAACTGTGAGGAGACGTCTCTAAAATTCTTTTGGTTCCTCGTTTCTCCACTTATGTCGCCATCGAGAGAGAGAAAATCAATCAAGTTAAATAGTTGAATCTATCAGATATCAATGTAGAAGCAAGCGTCTGATGGTTTGCTTAACATGATATTGGCAAGTAAACAGTGAATTTGAAGAATCGGATACATTGAAGTTTCAATTTAGTTGCGGCAAAGATGGAAACCTTCTATTTGATACGAAAATCGTTTCTCTGTTGTGAAGGTGTACTTTTATGACCTTTATTCATCGCGTAAAGAAAATTTCTTCGCTAAACGTTTCTCGCATGATGTTTTTATTCTTCTACATACAATTCAGTTAATTAATTAAGATTTCTTCAGAACACATACTCTTGCTTCGCGCATTCGAATCAAAATTTGAAATTAAAAAATCAAAATAAGACGTCTCATATTCAAGTTAATATACATACAAATTAGTCAAGTTCAAATTGATTAAAGAAACTTTCAAGTTAAAATACGAATTAAAAAATTGCAGCGATGAAAGATTACGCGGTACTTCTATCCCACCACATTTTCGTTGTGGACACCCGCGAGTGTTGCATCGTCAACGAGCTTCTCTTGATCCTAAGTGCAGGCTCACTACCGTCGCAAAAGTGTTGAGTGCGTAAAATTCCTCTGGTTTGTAGAAAATTTACAGCACTTTCTTCGTCGTTCACTGTAGACAACAATCCCTAGAAGTTCATGATCACAACTGGCTGTATCTCGTATTCTATCTGAGTATCCAGGGAATCAATACTTCATCCCAGGGTTCAAGTAAGACTTCTCAGAGGTGTTGTAGTGTCACTCTGTGACAGATCAAGTCTATTGTAAAATCCTTTGTGTCTAAATTTGACAAAATTTGATGAATTTGGAAAAATTATGAAATGTGGGAGGGGGGGGAAATAGAAATACCAATTACACTACAAAGAGAATGTTGTACTTTGGAATAAAAATATTGAACAAAAATTCCTTCCATTATCGTCGCTGAAAGTTTTTGAGGATTAGTAACTCAGATACTGATACTTCATAAGTGGAGCACTCACATTCAGAGGTTCCTGCGTTCGATATTGATCAAACTCAGTCAAAAAGATTACTTGATGCAACCAGTGTGACACTTGCCTTTGCTATATTGATTTTATAACCAGTATCTCAGAGATTAATACTACCAAGAGGTTCAGTTTACTTTGGTAATCCATCTCATTCGAACGGAAATGTTGCGCCATTAGTTACACATTCACACATTTAGTAATGAAAACTTTTCCGTTGACTTATAATAAATGTCTGAGAATTCCTCAAATAACGCGGTGATCTTATGGGCGGAAAATAGACTTAAATTTTGTAGCTGTCAACAAGAAAATGTCAATCAAGTGTTTATCAGTTTAAACCGTTTCGTATTCACATCTGATAAGTCATAAATGTCAAAGCAAAACTCTTGAAAATTTTGAAATATATCTGAAAATAACTTAAAACATTGTGACACCTTCGATATCACAGGAGTATTAGAGATAAAGAGCTGTACCTAATAGAAGCTAGACTACTTGATATCAGCATGACTGATACATCAAAGATGTTCTCTTCAGATTGACTTAACCTTTCTCAACTATAAATCTGATATCACATTGAAAGCACTATCTCTTACTTAAAAATCTGTAGCGAATGTTTGCAGAAATCAGACAGAGAATCAACGGAGAGAGGCAGGGAATCTGTAAGTTTTCCCACCAGCGAAAGATAATACATTTCGGCTAAATGACAAAATTACGATTCAAATACGAGTTTATCCACTTTCATAAAGTACGAGTTGCAGATCGACAAATTAGTGTCAGTTCGAGGATGTTTTGACGCGAGTTGCGCCTTCCAAACACAGGATGTATCCGAACAATCACTCCGACAGAAAAACGACATTGATTCGCTAGATTTTCCACTCAGTGTTGCTCGTTTCAAACTTTTCAGGTTTCGAAAGTTGAATCCAATTAAATATAGTCAGGAAATTTAATTGTTGGAGTATGAACAGGTCGAATTTGAGCACGCAACCTCACACAAAGCCGTATAGAATCTTAGATTGAAATTTCACGTCACCCATTATTGACTGTGGACCTTCAAAATCTGACCCACTTGACCTGCCACTTTGACTATCTTCTAGCTGAGTGACTATCATCTTTAGCTAATTTCTACAGTTCCCCCAATATCGCTAGATTCTCCCATGGAATTCATGATCGATTTTGGAAGTTACTATTATCCGATTACATGGGATTTTGTACTCAATTTTCCTACCTTTTAGCATCAATAACAACAACCACTTCGTGAACTCGGAAAAATGCGTACATGCAGATTATTTATCATTCAAGATAAATAGAGAGATCCATGATGAAGCTTCGGTTAATTTTGAAGTATAGAAATTGACGGAATCAAAATCCGAAGGACCAGGTATGGAACAAATACAATATTTCTCTTCCTAGTATCCAAAAGTTCACACATAAAATACCATTTTCGGAAATTCCGTGTATGGGCAGTTTTATTTTGTCTATGATGAAAAAAATATTCGTGTATTTGTTTTGGGCTTCATGGAGAAAGCATTTGCAGGTATGTATCTGAGCTAAACAAATGTCTGCTGCGCTTGTTTCGATTTACACTAGCACGGAGATTTACAGCGTCTAAACAGTGGCTATTTTTCAATAACGATGAAGCATTCCTCTTCACAAATGCTACCAACTGTGCGCTGCGAAATGCAACAACTTGTATGCAAAATGTTGAGTAAAAAATGAGTCAATTTCGCAGATAATTTTTCATTCTAAAAATTCTACGTGACATAAAGTAGCGTTGAACCTATGACTCTGACAGCCTAGATCACTGAAATCATTTAATCACGCCCATCCAATCAATAAAATTCTTGAAGGAAAAGAGCATGACGAAAGAAAATCATTTCCACCGTGAAAATCAGGGAATGTCTTGATTTTCTCGGTGATCCTCTTCTCAAATGTCCGCTTGGGAAGCCGCATCCTCGATGAAATTAATGAACAGAATGATTAGATGCTATTATTGTTACCTATATATAAGCTGACAATGCTTTTGAAATTGTTTTGTATCATAGATGCATTTGAATGTCGCTTGAGTATTTTTATACAAATTTGAGAAATGCCAAAAAGATTTTATTTAAATCGATAGCAAAACAACTCCAAACGACGGATCCTATTGCGATGCTTGGAAGATATTTAACATTTCGATGGTAAAAAAGGTCGTATAAACTGGTACAATACTTTATTCGACCAGTTTCGGGTAAGAGTTGGTCAATCGCTCTCAACCTTCATCAATAATAGAATTAACCTATAATCTATTCATGATGAAGGTAAGAGCGGATGACCGACTCTTATCCAAAGCAGGTCGAATGAAGTCTTGGACCAGTTGATTTATGCGACGTCTTTATCATCGAAATATTAGAAAATTTCATTTGAAATTTAGAATTTCGAAAAAATCTGTCTTCTAACTAAGGAAAAGTGTACTGTACTTTTTATATATACTTGCAAAAATACATTTGTTCCAAATCGTACAAGCCTGGGTCAACTCGATCCAAGGATCTCACGATGCGTTATAGAAGCCTATATATTGGATGCGAGTAAGATAACACATCTGTTAAAAGTCCATAATTATCCTGAATGATAAAAATGCAACTTGAAAGATTTTGATTTGCAAATTGTCAAATGAAACGCGAAAGCATGAAGTGAATGCAATCATTTAGCTCGTGACATGCCACAGAAATTCAATGATTCGGAGATAAAAGGATTTTAACGTAATTCTTCAAATGAAGTCTAAACTACCCGCATAGAATAGACGCCTTTACAAACTCAGGAAAACACGTCGAACATGTCAAAGGGAAATTTCAATTTATCTGCTGCATACAGCTTCTCCAGCGCCGACCAACTCTCTCAGACAGTCGTCCCATTCCACTCATCCAAGACCTTAGAATGAAATTATCTAAAGCACGAGAAGTAACAACGTTTCGTCGCATTCCATCTTCCATCAATGATTTTCAATATACCAATGCACGTCCTCTTTAGAGCCTTGCTAGTGAACGGAACACTCCAAGATGCAATAAAACACGAGAGAATATCATCCGAAAAATAAGGCAATGACAATAAATTAATAATTCTTCTATATGTCGTATCAGGAGAGAAGAGACAAACTCACTTATGGTTTGATAGAGATTGGAATATCAAAGGAGTGGGATAATGAAATCAAAGTTGATATGTTGTGATCATGTGAGTTCATGGCTGATTAGCATTACTAATACTCGTAATGCGGTAATTAAGGGTTCCGACCGGATCAACGAATCAACTGGATCATAATCTGATGCGGTGATCTGATCATGCGCCTCACGCACTTACTTCCCTTCAATCCTGGCAAGGTCGGATCGACAGCTTTGGGCAATCTTGCGGTGCTGATCTTGGCCAATGTTTTGCCATAACAAATGATATAATATGAATCTGGGTTCCATGGGCCCTCGGAAAAAATGTTGAAACTGTGAATTGAAATATTAGGGCCGATCGAATGCAATTTCTTTTCTGCCCCCAGCGATCGTTGGACATTTTCACAATTGGGTTAGTTGCTGCTCCGCACACACAAAGATGTATTACACAAAGTTGAAGTGGGTTTAATGGCAAGCTGAGCTCCTCCTAAATTCTGTTTCCTAAATCCCATTTTGGTAATATTTTGAATATATTCTGCTACAATGGTACATCTATGTTATTTACCTTGCATCTTGTCTGTCATAAATGTATGCCATTAGTTATTAAGCTTAAGCTTCAATGTACTATCAATATACCATTGCGAGCATTAAGATACTCTGGTCATTATTCGAGCATGTCAGCATGGAGCATGCATTGTAATTTTACATTTGTCATTATCATGCAACAAAACTCCTTTAAGTAGCTATCCAGATTATCGTGAAATGCAATCAAAGCTAAATATGACTGAATTGAAAATTATTCAATTTCGCTCAAATCCATTCATGCTGTAAATGTAGGATACGTAGGCCTACATGCACAGTACACGTATGTTATAACATGATCCACAAGGGTTATTATATAAAAGCCTATTTTGTAGAAATATATGAATAGTAAGTAGCAATTAATAGCAATATGGTGCAATACGCCCATTATTAATAAAAGCCTAATAATGAAGCAAAATAGATCATTGAAATGATACTTAAACACAACGTGCACAGCACATGCGTGTGCAGGATATTGCAATAAATTGATATGTTTTGGATTGTTGGTGCATGCGTTCTAAGCTTGTTGCTTTGCATACAAATTCAATGTAAATTAAGAGCACCAATGTGTGAAAAATTCAACATTAGCACTTAATTCTATGTTTTCTTCAAGTAAAGCTGGAATAAAATGCATGTTTCACTAAACGGTGGCCACTATTGGTTCTAATCTTGAGTGTACTAAAGATTAATCTTGATTTTGGATCTTGGGGTCCACCGAGGATTTGACAGAGCCTTGGACGTGATACTAATTCACCAGTCCAGTCTATCACACTGAAGTGCACCAACTGGTGGACTGGCTCTCTATCGACATCCTTGGAAGGGCTGGATACTAGAATGGATTTCTGAAGTGCTCTAGTAGCTGTTCCATCTTCATGATCATCAATGAATGTATGTCCAGAGTTCATCAAGAATTTTTGTTGGTGGCCATGTGGCTATGCTTAATTGTACAGTGTCCTCGTCTAATCAGGAAACCTCAAGTAAAAACAAATCAATTGAGGTTTTCCATATTTTGTTAATAACTTACTGTATATATGGAAACACAATAATTTGGCATTTATCATTAAACTGCCAGGAATATGAGGGTCTTTTTCTCTATAAAAAGTGAATGAAAACCTCCCCTTCATACTAATTGTCCATGAAGTCATAAACATAGTCTCTATAATAATTATGCATGTTATATACGTCAAGATTTTACAAGTAGACACATTATCATTAAATTGGTGCTTGCATGTGAAGATCAATGACTGATTCTATTTAACCAGTGATTCTCTTAGTTTGATTTCGTTTTGGCTATCTATTCAACTGCACCTTGAAAAAAGCCACATTACTGATGAAACTAGCCAAAATCCCGGATTTTCCACCATATCTTGCTTTTTTGCTCATTTTTAGCGCTACATAATTTTTTGCCTTTTAAAACTTTTTGTCCACTGAAACTCCTGAGCCTCCGCATACAATAAAACATAACTTAAGCTTGAAAAATTACCCTTTCAATGTGTAATTAATTAATACACAGACTGCACGTCAGATTGTACACACATCTGAAAGCCTTGATGACTTCATTGGTCTTCGAAGATCATTAATAGCCAAATCACGTCTAGAATGCGCTTGTGTCTGAGTAAAATACTACTAAGACATGCTTTATTAAAGGCTGCACGCACATAGATGGGTGGTGACATTTATTCATTAATAGCAAGTTCTATTAATTTTCATCTAATTAACAAATATTTGCACTTACAAGCTATCACTAACGGAAAACATGAGAAGTTGGTAGGCCCTCAGACCAAACTCCAACCAAAGACAGGGTTGAGAGTAGTCAACGGACGGTGCATCTGGCACTCAGGTCACGTTATCGTATATTACTTACTCTATCAATTTTGCAACATGCATGGAATCTAGATGGTAGATATCATATACTGCACCATGTATTCTGCTCCTCTAGAAGTGCATCCATGATCTGACAATTTTGCGCACTGCCTCGTTGTATTTTACATCAATGTAAGTTACAGTTGTACCGAAATGATCAAATTTTGAATTTCTCTCGTGCTGCATTTCAGCCATTTTACAGTGAGAAACAATCAATAACGAATTGTATTAATTTTTCTTCAAATACAGACTTAAACATCATACATCAGTGAACTGTAATGTTTGCAGAGATGCAGACAATGTTTCGCTCCCAATTGAAGTTATTCACATACTACTTTACACTCTCGCCACACCATAATTCACACACTTGCCAGCACTATACAAGCCAACAGATTCTTGCGCATGTATGCCTGAAACATAATTAGTCACGCATGACCATGAATGTCGCTTATTGTCATCTTATAGAATTTCGTGTTGAAAATATCCAACTCATACGACATGCATTACGTGTGAAAATGAATAATAAACACAATGTCATTTTATAATTAAGTTCAATAGCTACTGTTTTTATTGCCATTGTCACTCTTGAATTTCATGTTCCTCCGTCTGCTGGTCAAATAATTGTCAAACTGAATGAGCCATTATGTCTCCTAAAAGATCACATAAAATTCTGCAAAATATATGCTATTCATACGCCGCAATATGTATGTATAAAGTATATGCATAGTCTCGCAGAGTGCAACAAAGGATCGGTCCAATAAAGCAAATGACCGCAAACATAGTTCGCCATGAAAGCGTGAAATATCAATGTCTGGGAACCTACAATCATTAATTTGACAAATACGATTGATTATGTTATTCATTCCGTCTGGCTAGAAGAGCGCCTATTCTTTTCCTCATTACCATATGTTTAGTTGAATCTCAGTCACACCTTGAACAAAGACTTTCATGGTTAAGAAATTGCTCACAACGGAAGGCAAACAGTTAACTCACTCTGCTTTTATTGCAAGAAATCTCGCGTTGTGATAGCCCCAGTTGCTGAGGAGATATAATTGATTGCTACTAGCGTTTTTGGTCATGCTCGGAGTAATGTGATTTTAGAGAAAACAGTTTATTGTGGTCAACTCCATCGCAATATTAATGACAACTCCATGGTAAATTTACATGATACATAGTTGACCAACCGACGGGAGATCAGAGACATATCTACGGCAAAAACAAAATCCCCTTCATTTTCTAGTCGATTCCCTATTCAAGTTCAAAACATACAATTTGACGGTACTTCGGAGTCCCGCACCTTCAGCAGTCGTGTAAACCAGGTAGACCATGGCAAATAGCATAATCCGGAAAATACACAGGGGAAGCTTACAGAAGGCATACTTACCAAGAAATCACACTACTATTATGTATAAAGTAAACTCGGCTCATTCTAATGGGTGTTTTAACTAGATCATATGCATCCAGGTAAACATCTCTTAAACTGAATGTAGCGACAGCTATCATGTGGATTTTTTAGTCTTGAAAACTTGCATGCGTTCATTTAATGCATGACAAGAGAAGTTCTACAATTGGTTGCGGCTTCGCTAAGGTACCACTTCTTAATGTCACTATGAATAAATCGCATGACTATCTGTCCCAGTCATAAGAAGAAAGGTCTGCAAGAAACACTTCTGATTTTTAGCAATGCAGCTCGGTGGACTTAGCTTGAAGCAGAGGCCCATACTCTTGAGAAATGTGAAACAAGCTACGATTTTCATGAATGCCAATTGCTTGAGATTCCTTGATCCAGTATTCCATGCATATATCGTGATAAAAACTAAGTTTGTTTTGAAACATCACACTGTACATAATAACCTTCCCATATAGTGGCACATATGATGTCAGACTTTTATAACGGCCATGTTTTTCGAGTGAAAAATTCAAATTTCCAATTCATATCGGTTTTTGCTGATAAGAATCACAATCCGATAATTTAGCTGAAATCTGACGCACTTGCGAATAGTTGATGTCAAACTAGACAGCATAATGACATTGAATCAAAACTTAATCAACTTTCGCGTGTCACTTACGCAATGCACTTGAATAAGAATGCACAATATTCGTGAAAGAAGGTTTCTGAACACGATAAGAGAGAATGGCATATAAAATGAATCTCACATAATTCGGAAATCATTCAGCAGTAGCAGCTAATGATTCGGTAATGCTATGGATAATTGAGCATGTCTTTCCGATAACTGCAACGACACTTCCTACAAAACGCCACCGTTAGCAAATGTATCGAATATGGTTTTAGCGTTCTAATGATAAATGCTTGAATATTACATGATTTACGAATGCATTAGTCACACATTCTACAGTTGGTCGATTCTAAATAACACATTCTACATAATTCTGTTAAGTCTGGAAGTGTTTCAGCCTGGTGAGACTCAAAATACAACAGCAGCTTTAGTAAAAGTCCAACTACCGGTAAATACATTTTGGGTTTGATTTACAAGATGATGGAGTTTGTTTTGAAATGAAACAGAAGATCATATATGTATACAAGTAATGGTAATACTGTACTAATATATATATGGTATGTGGTAATACCATATATATATCATAATGGTATACAGGCTGATGTGAATTTGACTTCACTGGTTAAACTTCATATTACATATAAATTTGATACCAAATGCCCAAAATATTGCACTTTTCAGCCAAAGCAACACTGACGTTATTGAAATCAAATGGTCTCACCACTGAATTTCCCTTAATTTCGGATTATACTTAAATTAAATGAATAACCCACGATTAGAGAGCTTAAGAGACGTGTGCGTACAATGTATAGTGTGTATCATGACTCTGCACTGCATACTATTGAGAAAAGCAGAGCTGTCGGTCTAAAATTCCCAGTATCATCACTCATGAAGAAAAAATCATTGCTGAACGAATTAAATCAACGTATCTAGTGGTGACCTACATGATAAGAGCGATCTTTCAACACTCTCATTCACAGAAATCGGACATTGTTGAATCACTTAAGAGTGTCCATGGCGTTTTAGAACAATATTAGTTAAGGTATTAATAGTCACTGATCACTGAATAAGTCGCTAAGATTTGCAGCGGAACAGTAGATCTCTTAGGACTGTTATTTCTTTGAGGGTAATGTGATTGTAACTATTGTTGTCTCCTCTTCGCACATTATCCACTTTGTGTAGTGTCAGATATAGTTCACTTGTAATCGGTGTAGTAGCATCGTTGTATTTCCATGTTTTACCTCCACTTTTCCAATTTTTATTCATCGGTTTCCTGTGGTTTTATAATATCCATTTTTAATTTCCTTAACCTATGGTGACCATTGTCTTATTCCATTTCCACTACCAGCATGTGTAGTCGGTAAGGTATATTAGACGTCTGTTTTGAACGTGTATACGGCAGTGTTTGGAATCTATGGTATTAGTATATTAACAGCAAGAATGAGTAGTATTACAAGTCTTAAGATTTCCATTTTTACCAGATATTGGGCCAAAGCTGGTTAATTTTAATTCGTTGCCACGAGAAAGCTACATTGAGTTCTTTTAAGAACTGATTAATCCAATGGTTACAGTAGCATTGCCGTTGTACACTTGCGGATTGGAGAACGCCATCAGTCCTCATTAGGACTACTTTAACTAATAATTAAAATTATTAAGCATTATATTCTATTATAAATGGCTACTGGGATGACTTTCATCATCGTATGAGAATTTAGTCGTTTATAACTTAGCACATAAGAATGTCTAACCCTAAAACCTGGGAGAGAAGAGACAATAAACGAGGGGTAAGTGAGTAAGTATAAGAATGGATTACATCGAGGACGTATTTCATTTGCCTACTGGGGCTCACATCACCTTTAATTCCGACTAAGTATTCTCACAGACATTTGCTAAATTTGGTAATCTCATCAGACATCAGGTGAACGGGATTTACAGAACGAAGTATAGCCCGAGATTTCTTCCCAGACATGCACTGTAAATATCGAATATCAAGCTTGAATACTAAAAGAACCCACTTTTACACTAGAACACCACTTTATCAAGTAATGAAATCAATATTTAATTACATTAATCATGAAAGGGGTAGCAAATATTTTTTATATCATATTTACGTATTTTTTAAGAGAACAATGGAGGATATCCGCAGTGACATAAGTAATTCTGATTGAGGATAATTTTGTATGCGACAATGCAGTCAAATTTTTATAGATTGATGAAGATTATTAGTCCAACCCAAAATCGTCCCATGTGAAGTCAAAACATCATTATTACACGTGCAATAACAAGTCACATTGAAAATCTAATGCTATATAGGCCTACCGGTATTGTGATGTCCTTATGAGTAAACCCATGATGATTCATTGCAATTACATCTGAAGTATGAATTTCCACGGCTTCGACACTTTCAGTAAAGTCAAGTTCTCTAACTACATATTCCAGTATCAATCTGACCTTTAGAAGCAAAGTCTGACAATCGCAATATTTAAAATCCGGAAACAATTATTTCTGACTTTCATCTACCGCCTGGAATTCGCTATACGAACATCCTAGGCTCGTTGAGCACACAACTCACAATTGGCAACGACACTAATATATCAATCGATATAATCTCTCTACCACCGATACCATCCAGCATTTTGACGGTCTACGAGAAATCATCTTCAATAATTGGAGCCTTGAGTCACAGAAAATTGTCTACCAATATCACACAGCGCTCACTAGTCACCAAATTTGTAATCCCAATAAAGCGTACGACCTCCCGATGATTCTCACAGTAGGGGGTAAGGGAGAAATATAATCCGATACTACAGGCCGGCAAGCATGGCAAGAAGACAGCCATCTTAAGTCATGCAAACCGAATTTCCATCTTCAGACGAGGGCAACAGACGTAGGGGAAACGCCAATATCAGTACACATGTGCAGTTTGCTGTATTCCTGATTACTGATAATTACATCAAACAACGTAGCAAACAAACCTCTTCAGCTGCTGAACAAACAACATTTATGAAAACAAATTGAACGAGCATATCGCGCATGTTTCTTTGCAGCATCACATTCCAATCAATTCAGTATTTTGAACTTTAAATCTGTGACCACTCAGAGGAATGAAGGAACTTGTTTCATCGGTGATTTATGTAGATCACTTGTTGGAAATAAATTATTTACGTCTTAAGACCTCTTTTGATCCGAACTGGTGCCTCAAAATTACCATGGTCGATCATATTGAATTTGTCAAAAAATTCTCAAAATCGAGCAATTAGACATCATAATATTCCATACGCATTTGACGTGAGGACACAGTTAGCACACGAACTCGTCATTCGTAGTGGTATGATGGTGAAAACAACATACAATGGTGAAAAATGCCCAAAGATTCGCAAGGCTGTTTCATCGAGTGATACTAATTTCAACGGACAATCAGTGATATTATTAAATTCATGTTTCCATAGCACCATCTCTTGATAAAACAGTAATGCAAAAATATGAAAAATCTAGGTGTTTATGTATGAATATATTACACATCGGGCAACTCGGCGAAACAACTGTCTGAAATGAATTTATTCGCTCAGACGATGGCCGAAAATTTTGGTTCACAGTTTATAGGACTAGAAAAAAGTCATCCTTGTGCGCTTAGTTTCAATGAAACATCTGTCATTATACTTGATAACGCATGCTTGTTTAAAAACTTTCTAGAGGTCGGATATTTTGTTACGGAAATTTTCTTCATTAAATGACATATACAGTAAAATAATACAAGGAAAATATCACATCTCCTAGGCCTACTAAATCATAACATCCGAAGCATGCTCATGCGCTTCTTGGAAGTATCAAGATCACATTGGTCAAGGAATTTAGTCTAGTCTGAGGAAGATTATTCCAAAGATGTGCCGTGCGTGCAAGAGATTTCGAACGACTCACTATCCGTGTACATTCCACGTGACAAAGATCTTAGGTCAGGGTTCGCTCTCATTTGATACAGAACTGCTTCTACCGAAACAGCACTTGCAGAAGAGACTCAGTGAAGCTACTGCGGCTGCAAGTCGCAAACGAGTTTCACCCATACAGATTCTTGCTAAATTCGTTCGAGAATGCTGAGATGAAGCGAATGGTGCTTTATGGTACCTGTGAAATCTCAAGCTTTGAAGTGACAGGACCGAGCATCAGGGGTGACCGGAGGACTTAATAGCACAGCCGCAGGAGAGATCTCGAAGTCATGCATCTGAGGACTCATCTGAGTCTGATCTGAAGAGTGATCTGAGCGGAGAAGGCGCACCAATCCCAACTAAAACCGATTCAGCGCCATTGTCCGACCCTCAAACCTAGTGAGGAAAATAGAAAACAAACGAGGAGAAAAGTAAGTGCATCACCGAAAACGAACCACCATCTCGAGAACGCTTACTACAACGTCCGTTCTAACTGCCGCGCTGTGGCCTTGTGATAGAGTGTTCGCTCTGTGTCCGGGAGACCTTGGTTCAAACTTTGGTCGGGTCAAACCTAAGACTTTTGAAATAGATGCACTTTGCTTTCTTGCTAGATACTCAGCCCAAAAAGAATGAGAGTGGGATAAATAACAACTCAGCCACATGGAAGAAACGCTCCGTGCCTAATGTGCTTCCGAGTGTAAACAAGGTTCATTTAACTATATTCACGCGCTTCATTGTTTTGGTTATCGAATTTCTTGCCTTCAAAAGGAAGTGGAAATCTCCAAACTAATTGAATTAATCGAATTTCTCAGATCTATCGAAATGTCGATTTCCGTTCCAACTATCAACAGCATAAAATGCAGTATCTGTTGAAACAGAAAAGATACAGCTCCTTTGTTCATCTTAGTGGATGGGTTGAGAAATTCTCATAGTTCTGTCAAGAAAATGTCTTAGAAGCTGCTAACTATCTCAGGCAACCGGAACCGTCATTCATCTCCTGCTCATTCAAACCTTTGGACCATCAATTCCAATTTTTGACAGTGAGAGACGTTGAATGCCAGTCAAATTTCTACGACACAAAGACTTGGAGAAAGAACCGCAAAGTCGACACCACGTGACTCTCAAACGCGTGCAGTCTGCCAATTTCCCTTGCACTCGCCGTGACTCAAACTTCTCCCCATCCTATCCACTTTCGTCGACTCATCTTCCTGTTACACTGCCGGGAACTGGCGTCGCGATCTTGACTACTTTCGCATGTGAAGGGTGGCGAACACATCCCACGTGTGTGTAGCGCCCACATATGCCGAAGTGTTGTGACTTCATTCCTGACTGCCGCCGGCGTGGCGTGTGAAATGTAGTAGTCATCTCAGATGATGGATAATCACAGGAGTGACTAAAAATTTTCTACTGGAAATGTTGAGCATGACCAAAACAACAAGATATTAATGACACTGAAAACAAGCCGAAAAGTCTTTGGTCTTCACGCTTACATGCACATCGATCGCTACATGAGCTAAGATGAATTTAGAATGACGTGGCAACTACAGCGATAGATTTGGTGATCACGCCGTGGGTTGTGGAGGGGACAACGAATGAATTGCCAGACATGATCGTCTGCGGGAAGCCGTTTTCGGTGCCACATCAACTGTCGCTCTCACTTCATGCAAGATTATGGTGACCTCAGGTCAATCGAGGATTGCTAACCTCTTCCTCACTGCTTGGACCAGAGTGAAGGAAGTTGGCGTGACTTCTTCTCTTCGACTTCTCCAGGATTTGCTCTTTAAGCCGCAATTAGGGGGAAACGGATTGTCCACGCTGTTAACTACCGTGATAATGGAATTTCCTTTATCCATCTTTCGTTGGAGTCCCTAGGTGGATGGGATATGGAAGTACCAGAGACCCCTAAGACAATCACACATTCTGTAGCGCAAAGCTCCTTCGACCCTCCACCCAAAGCCGCCTGACACTTGCTGCGGAAGTTCAGCAGTAAGTGCTGCAGCCCGGAAACGGTACCTTGCTGTCACACCACTCTCTCGAGAATTTCAACATTTGACTTCCCTCTTTTTCCGTATATTCTCTGTGCCTACGTGCTGCACGCCAATGCTGTCTATGTGTTCCTCCACAACTTGGTCTGCTTCTTTTTGTTAATAAATTTTCAAAAAATTCCATCGCTATGAAAAAGAACTGAATCACTGCATGAGCATGTACGTAAATTATGGCTGACGTCTTCTTGCGGATATTTCTAACTATAAAGAAAGAAACCGAATTTCTATGATCACTTGTTTGTTCAATGTCTACACGACCGGGGCCGCTTCCACCTACGCTCTGCAGCATCAAATCGACTCATTGCTATTAGCTACGCGACATCGTTGTGCTGATGATTTCTATGATTACTACCAAACGTGACCAATGCAATAGCAAAACAGAACAATGCAATATTGCGCCGTGCAGTTTTCGACATTGTCATAGACTTTCGTGACAGTATAAATAGACTAAAAGCAATGCTTTGTTGTACTCAAAATTCACAGAGCAATCTCTTCCGGTAACGCGGACTCGATCGCTGTGTTAATTTTTCGTACAACAACTCTACATTTTACCGCGTGCCAACGACCGGATCTTCGTAGGCAGGACAATCTATGTTGTCGCCGGAAGAGTTTGGAATTGTCTGCCGCGTTCTCACTAGCGTCATCAACATCCCCTCTTCAAAGCCCATTTAAACACATTTCTACATAACAGCATGTAAAACGGTCTAAAAGTCAACTTTGTTCCAACTTCCTTCTACATACAACAACAGTTGCTGCATTCTAACTCGCATTCTCCGAGCAAACAGTTCCATACTTGATCAACGCGCATTTTGCAGCTTGTCAATAGTTTCTGATGTATTTTGTATAATCTCCAAGTTCAATGCTTTGAGAACACGTAAGGCGACTTGCACGTTCAACGAAGTAGTTTGGTCTTTACATGACCATCATAGCATCCCATAACCAATCTTTAGAGAGCATGATCGGGCCTCTGAGGAGGTCTACCCACACGGCCAATCTAAAGAGATCTTCTATAGAATAATACATTTCAAGATGTATTACAAGTTCAATGCAATCACCAAATGACATATTGAAGAAGTGGATCAACCCACTAGAGAAGTGCTTGCAATCCCGCGAAGACTGGTACGAAAGACTCCAACTCTTATTACTACTCTTAAGAAAATTTTTACTCTTAAGTTTGCATCTCTTTTAACCAACAGAGCTAACCTTTATGGGGACGATGTGTATTGATATATCTTACTCTCATCTGACTCAACACTTCCTCACGATCGTTGGGAAATATTGCAAAACCTTGATACATTCTACAGTTCATAAATAATCCAAATGCGGAAGCATGAGGAATCGGAGTTCTGTTTTCTTTTTAAAATGAATTACATGCATTATCTGAAAGAACAAACATTCGACTCCACAACATCATCAGTTCAAATCTGGGATTGTTAACAATGAAATGTCTTCGGCATTATCAGATCTCATCCTCATCATTCTTATTCCAATTTTCATCCATCACAATCCACGCGACCACTAAAACGCGCTACTTCAGTCGCACGCACTCTTCCTCGAGCAGGCATCGTTATCTGTCCTCTCATGTCAGACACGAAACTCGTTGCCGAGACATTAATTAAGTCCTCAATTACCTTTCTTTCTCTATTCCGTCTCTCTTCTTTCTATCTCTACAATATCATCAATGAACTCTTCTTCATCACTCAAACACGCACTTAACAAAAACCACATACATGTGACTGCTGACAGAAATGACGGGTCCTCACTGCAGGAGTCGATGACCAGACGACAGATAACTTAGACAGACAAATGAATAGACGATCTGCCGGTTACTGTCCATCCACACGATAGATATCAGTACCGCAGATCAATGCGCGAATGACTTGTCAGTTTGAAGAGACGAAGTAATTTTTTGACTAAGAATGCGTCATCCCACAGAAATCTGTCGTGGTTCGAGAGGAAGACTGTCGTGGGGTCGAGGCGAAGCGGAGAGGCTCCAGTTTAATTCAACCATCCCATGCATTCGTTCATCGGAAATGGGCTATCGTTTTGCTTCTCTAGAAATGAGTGTGTTATTTCCTTCCAAGCTAATACCGCCTTTTAACGTCACTGCCCCACATACTGGGGGAATTTAATGATAAATATATAAATGTTTTCGCTCTTTCATTTTCGATGGGAATTCTGTTGTAATTGATTAAGTATGTTCCCCTATAACCTGTGAAATCCATCTGTGGGGATTTTTCGCTGCTATCTTTTATCTGGACATATTTGCATAATAACTTTGTATGCTTATACATGTATAAGAACTTGTTTAATGCTACCAGCAATATCCGCTAAAATGTCAGCATTACATATTCATCAGCTCTATTTACCAGTCTATGTCTCTTATTGATTATCTTGCATGTTAACACTGATTCTTGTCATAAGTTAGCAACTAACAGATATTTCCCTAATTTAGAAAGGCTTATCGGCATGCAAATAATGACAATGAAAAGGAAAGAATACATTTAGGAAAATACACTTAAAACGTTAATTTTATATAAAATTGCATATAGTCACAGGACCATAAGTATGGGCCACGAACATATGTACGTTTAAATCACACATTTTCTTATTTGAGCATATGGATGGGAATTGGTGGCCAACCCGCTACCTTTTCTAGATATGACTACATCTCTGTTATAGAGATCAAATGAAAATAAACAATGAATCCGGTTTGCTTGCATAAAACAGTACCAATCAGTAATCATAATCATATAAGTGATGGGTGATGGTCGTGACATGATCACTAGTTGATCCTTGTTCGGTGATCTCATTTTTAATTCAATGCTGACAAAATGATAAGTCACGAAACGCACGGATGCATCGCTATTCGCTAAATAAACAATACAAGACGGTCAATATCCGACACTCAAGTAAAGGAGAATTGTACCATTTCTGTTAATTAAAAATAAACTTATGGCTTTCAAACTTCCACATTGATAGCCAATATGAGATAATCATTTTTAAAAACAAAATAATCCGGTAATTTCCAAGGTAAAAGTCTCTTACTCTGGAAAACCACTTGTACATATGGTATATGTGAGTTGACCTAAATTGTTGTTGCATAGAAATACAAATATTACACAAGAAAGTGATGCAAGAAAAACAAATTTGTTGTTTCCTATCTATTAGGGTTCGTCGTCGAAGCGAATTGGTATGATATTATATCACAGATTATCAAAAGATTGGCATGGTCATAGGATTAATGCTTCTAAAAGTCCGTTCATTTGCAAGATATTATTGAATTGAAGTCTATGTGGAAAATTGGAAATAGTGTGGCACATTCATTCTACTTCTACTCTCACTCCGGTTTCATGCTTTGCTTTTTCTATTTTCTTCTTTTCAAGGCGAGTAAATAATCGACCTCTGGCAGCAAAGCAATATTGCTTCTATGACACAGGCATGTGAGAGCTAAATGTCATATGTCTGACATGCAGTTCAATTTTCACCATCTTCACTGAGCTTATTGACATCGTGGATAAATGAATAAATAATAAAAAATATATATATAATATAATGATATTGCTTGGTTTAAGATTGTTGTTACTTTTGGATTGAAAAAGACTTTTGTCGAAAGCTTTCTAATATGTTTTTATTGACCTCGTCTTCTTTTTCTTTAAAATATAATGATATATATATATATATATATATATATATATATATATATATATATAAATGAACATTGTTCATACTCGGAAGCACATTAGGCATGGAGCCTTTCTTCCATGTGGCCGAGTTGTCATTTATCTCACTCTCATTCTCTTTGTACTGAGTGTTCAGCAAGAAAGCAATGTGTACCTAAGAGTATTTTAATATGTCTTAGGCTTGACACGACCTAGGTTTGAAACGAGGTCTCCCGAACGCAGAGCGAACACTCTACCACAAAGCCGGAGTGCCGGTGTAGCACCGGCATAGATGAACAGATTATCGTTAGGTCTATACATTTCCATGTTCTAAAGAAAGCACCGCGAATACCATTTTTCAGCATTGGATATTTCTGTTGACTGTAACTAAAACTGAGTTTCAATACACTTTCCGATAAAACTCATCAATTCACAGGAAATATCGTGCATAGGTTATACGTCGAAGGAGGTGGTCCTTCACCGAGCGACAAAGACAGCTGTCTGCCATTTTAACACTTCATGAATATAAGCCTAACTTTTTTAAAAAAAGGAGCAAAGAGAGTTTTCTCCAAAAAGTGAGTATGAGTAAAGAGTAAATTTGAGATTTCTCAAAAAAGTCACTCGTTTAAAAAGAAATAGAGTGGTGTGGCCTGGCCTGGAGGACAGAGTAAGAGTTGTCACAAGAACAATCATTATAATCAATAGCATCATCTGATAAATGTGATTGGACAACACGCAATCATCAAAACTTAGCTGAATTGATAAATCCCTGATAAATTTGCGCACTTGCGTGTTTTAACTTCACTACTCAAATGAAGAATGAATTCATACTTGATGACTTTTGCTCAGATTCAGTGACAAGTTGAAAAGAGCTCCACTCTCGCTCTGATGCGTACTTAATTCAAATTTCAAATTAAAGTCAACATCAATAGCGCTGCCTTCGCGCCGGGTGTCGCTTATTCCCATCATGTGCTTATTTATTTCTGTCATTAACTTTCTACAACAGAGTACACCGCGCCATGAACAAATTTATCATTCGTTTTTAATCATTTGAATTCTAAGGATTGCAACTTGAAATAAGAAACGCATTGGACTTCATGTCACATTGATCTATATATTAAGTTAAATGAGCACCGATTTTACAATAGACGTTTCGAGAAGGGTACATGGAACATTTCACAATGTTATTGTTTTACTGAACTGATACATGACCATCATCCAACACCTCCCTCCTCCAAACCATAGTCGATTCAAATTTAAAGGGCAAATTTGGTCGGTCTGAAAAATCTGTCAAAGCAGTCGCCAAAGCAGTCGGACAAGTTTTTCTTTGTCCTCATTCAAAAAAAATCAAGTTTCAACGGTAACTTATGTGAAACAATATAACTGCACATTATCTCAGTAGAATTGGAAACTGTTGTGCTGATGTGAATACAATTAGTGTGGGCATGGAAACTACAGGTCTTCAATGAAGCTTCGAACTATCATTGCAAAAGTGAAGTAAGGGGGATTACGAATAGCATCCTGTATTATTTGATATTGATCAAGGATAGGCGAACGTTCTATCAGTTAACCAGAGAGCGGAAGATGAATGAAAACGTTTATCAGACAAAATAAGATGGATTAAACTAGATCAACAGAACACTGTTGCATCCGACAAAGAGGAGTTCTCTCATTCTTATCGGCATTTTGTGACGGATAAATATTCGACACTCGTGAACTGTCTGTAGTAACTACGCACTTTGGTTACTTTTAACGGTCAGCATAACGCGATCGCTAAGCAAAGCATGAAGTGATCGCAATCGCTCGAATTGTGAGATACAGGCCTGCTGGTGGGACGGAATTTTCCATCCCATTAAGGGACCGCAATACAGAGGGCATAAAAATTGAAAGAAAATTTCCACCAATCGAGATTAGAGTATGATGCGAAAAATATTCTTACTCTAACTATGTTATGCCACATTTTTATTAACGGACAGAAGTAGGCCTATTTGTAGGCAACTCAGCTTTCAAAAAGAGAATTATTAGATCACATGGATGGCTTGTTGACACCACTGAAGAATGCAGAATGAAATGCTGTAGAAACATCCAGTTCTTTCAGGTGTTCTATCAAGGGCAAAGAAGATAGCAAAAGATGTTGAAAACGTCTCTTTTGGTTGAGTGTTTCTCAATCTTAAATGCCTCTCATTAAAAGTGCTTGCACTAATCTTTTATCTGTCAACATGAGGACGATCAATCAGCATTTCAAGTCCACCGTCTATGTAAGTCGGAGCTTGGACGAGGCATTGTGCAAGGCATGACAAACGTCTCCACCTGCGTCGACTAGAGGGAACAATGCCGCAATCGCGAACAAACTAATTAAAACATTAATGATACTGACCTTAATGAAAAACAGCTAAATAACACAAAGCAGTTCATTTGAAATAGTTGACACCACACAATCACACGAGAGTAAAGAGCATTAGATTTGCAAAACAAAATTTAAAGCTGAAACTTGGTCCTACCCCGCCCCCCCCCCTCAATCAAGAAGGGCATATTTGAAAGAATCACGAGATCTAATGAGAACCATCCAACATTAACAGAAATCAGTTTTAACTGAAAATTGAGGTCACTGGTACTGTTCACACAGAAAAAATACTGGAAATTTCATCCCAAACACGATTACTTATTTCAGACACTTCCATTTTTTTCATATACCTTTTTCTATATCGTCTTTTTATCATTGTGATTTCATTTTATACTTTTCAATTGGTTCTATTAGTTCTGCTGCTATGCCGTGTTGGGAGATGCTACTACCTAGACTGCAATGATCGTCGACCGACTGACTGCCACCGTCTCCCATCACCTAGGGGTGAAAGACAATTAATCCTTCATAATGGTAGGATAGCTCAGTTGGTTAAGGGCCACGCTTCGGTGCGGAAGTGCAAAAGGTCGAGGGTTCGAGTCTGTCCTCCTCGGGAGGCACCACCGCACTCACTATAGGATGCCAGCCCTAACCTGGTGAGAGTTACGATTGTGTGAAGGCTGTCCCATCCCTAGCTTCGTAGAATGGCTCTGTGCCTTGGGTGGAATAAGGATGAAGAAAAAAATCCTTGAGAATTTTGTTGTCACATATCATTAAGTTGATGCGAACAATCGCTCATTTTAATAATTATGTGAAGGAGCTCCCACCCATCAAGCTCTGAGGACGGCGATCCTGGTGTATTCTGGTCGGTAACCGCACCCTACTCGAAGAAGACCGAAATGAGGACAACAACAGAGAAAACTATTGGCTCATTAATAATTTATGAGTGATCTATTTTGATTCATCATTGCATGACAGTTTTGTCATTGCTGTTCACTATCAAGTACAGACTCTGAAAAGTGAGACGCATTTTGTGATGCAAATGATCAATAAATCTGTCTTCACATTTCAGTCGTTATGTTAATTCACCCCGCATGAGGTTTTGTTAACGATGGCAGTGCCAAATACTGTTTACTCATCACAGATCATTGATTAAAGATTAAGATGCATTTCTTCTGAGGTGACTTTCACTGACAATATTGCTTGGTCATTCGCATCAGGTCCCATCACACGAAGGAATGCGGCTTAGTTTTAAGATATAGGCAGACAGACAATCAATGAATGATTTTATGATCTAGCCTATGTCAATTATCTATGTTTTTGACGGAAGTTTCACCACTAGGACAGCGTAGAACAGTGCCGATAACACGCTCGGTAAAAAGAATTGCACTTCAGATTGTTATAAAACAGTAAGAAATAACAGATAATCAAAATTCATTCATTCTTTTTTATTTCTAAGTTCTGTTAATTATATTCAGTGTTGGAGAAGTTTGGAAAATGAAGACCTGGGAAGAAGCCGCAAGATCAGATGGGGACATGCGACAATTCGACATGTCACAAAAAATTGATTTACACGCATCGAGGTCTCACAAGTCTTTCAACGTTTAGCGTCTTGCTTCGCTTTCTACAACAATTGCTTTTTTGCAGTTAGTGATCAACAAGCTAGACTTTGCCTAACGGATAACCTGCGCAACTTGACTACAAGCTTGCTCTAACACTACAAGTGCAGTGAAATGCAAAAACAAAACAGAAGGTCACCAACTGGTGCCCTCGATAGGGAGCGAAAGTCTGACTCGCTTATGTGACACCATCACTGAACCTGGTGGACCACATGCCAAATCGTTAATCGTTGAGCCACAGGATTCATTGCTTCACTTCATTATCACTTCATTGCTTGTGATAATGAAGATTTCATTGAATTCCAAAACTGCTTTTCCAAAATGTATTCATTTACATCCTTGTAATGTGTGTTGTGTAACCTTCACGAATCAGTATGAAAGACTGATAGATAACAATGAAAACCAAATCAAGATCATTCCATAAAGAGTTCCGGGGTTGTTTGAAAAATGTTTCGCGATCACATGTACCATTTGTTCATGCTTCACTCTCATCACTTTATTCCACTGCCTCTACCCAATATCCTCCTTCAATTAATTTCCTTCAACTCAATATCTTCCTCCGTTCAATGAACGATAATCTAACTTGATAGAAAAATGATGACACTTCTCTTATTTTCAACTAAATTCCGTTCCAATAATCGATGTTGAACAGAAAATGTCATTATAAAATTGTTAACACGGTGATGGAGTAGGTCTGGCCAGTCAGACAATTCGATTTCATCAAGACTACCTAACAGCTAGCCGAATCCTTATCTTTTGATCTGTACGGACGCCAAGATCCGTTCAACTTTAGCTAGGTGGATCTGTCATTATCACCGGAATAGTCATAGTCACGACGCAATTTTGTCCTGCGAAATGCACCCTAATTGTCTGTAGACAGTGACCTGCATTGTCTTCGTTGGTCATTTCAAAGCAGCTTCTTGCTATCTCCATTCACTGACCCAACATTTTGTCATTGAAATGCTGCAAAGTCATTAAGCCAATTGAGGGCCACACACTCATCAAGGGGTGCAATAAAAATTCGGAATTTCAATACATGAGGAAATCAGTACATGAGCAGTATCTGAGACTTCTTTTTGATGGCTGTATATTTGTTATTGTCTGCGCTTCCATATCGGGCCGCAATCTGATGTACACATCACACTAGCATATTTATTATTTGAATGACTCTTCAAAACGGCGTTTATGAAATTTGATATTCATGGACTGGCTCCGTTGTGAAGTTTGATTTCTAATCGACGTCCGACAGCAAGTCTCAGGATAGTAACTAGTTAGTTAGCTAGTTAGTAACTAGTCAGTGTGTTTCGTTAACAATTTGTGTGAAGAAACATATTACTTAACTATCTCTTTATTGGGAGGGGGCTAAATGATTTAAATAACTTCGGAACGGAAGATGCGACTTGTGAAATAAAGAAAATCATATTATAGAAATTACAATATCCATATATCTTGATTCAAGAAATTGAGTAATAGGTAGGGAAGACAAAAATATCAACAAATAAACATTGCTTTTTAATCCTATTTTATCAATTTCCATCTTTTTTCAAGTAGATAAATAAGTTCATGGGCTGATTTCCAATCTTGCTGAGAGAACTTATTATCTGATCATAAATCTTGATCATCCATAATAAGTCCAATGTCTAAGTAATGACAACCTTTTCCTGTTCATTCGACTGACACTTCTCATTCTTCCACACCTGGATCTCATGTCTTTTCCTGTTTCCTTCATTCATCTCTAAATCTCGACTTCTCTCAGTTCTTCAAACAAACTCTCTTATCAAGTGTAAAAGCGATCAGCCAAGAATTAAAAGGGAAAATTATTTGAAAGAAGCAGAAGAACAATAGGGGAACAGAAACTGACCAAACACAGCGCCATATTTTGTTCAAGCGTGCCTTGTTGTATGCATGTGCGTGTCGTTACATACATTGCTACTCCGAGAATGCTCTTACTCGACAATCTCGTCCGCCGGCTACCAGCAACACACTAATAATGGGTCAATGACTCATCCATAGTCCATCATGAAACATTTTAAGAACGTGCTAAACTCATCTCAAGTTAATTGTCGCCTGGCGCTGTATTATGTGATTGAAAGTAGCGGCAATCTGTCACACATCAATCTTAATTAAGCAAGAGTCTTGTTAAAGCAGAAGATTACGCAAGGTATTCTGTGAGATGAGTGTCATTATTATTGTTTTAGAGAAAATAATGTTACTCACCTTGCGTTCCGACAAGAATGCAGGGGACGGAGTCGAGATCACAATATTGCTTGATATGTGCGTGAAATACTGGGACGGCATTGAAACTTGTTTCATTATCGAGACTGAAAACAAACAGTAGACCTTCGGCCCACATGGAGAATTGCTCTTCTGGAATACCTCCTTCATCTCTGATCAACAACAATCGACTGCCACCGGTCACTTGAACTTCTTTCTTAAAACGACCGCCTGAAAATGAGGAAGGCAAATATGTGAAATAAATTATTAAAAATCAATTGCATTGCAATTAACTCTCTGTGACACAGTGGTTAAGTGCTTGGCCTAGCGATCTTTCGGTCCAGAGGTCGAACCCCGAAAGTGTCATTAGAAGTTGTCAGGAGACCGTAGGGCATCCGGACTTGAAGTACCACACCGCTCCAGATTAAAGTCTGACTATGTCAGCACCGTCCAAGCCCCCAGTAAGGATAGTAGTGACGTTGAACCATCACTTGCAATGCCGCCACCACTCATCATCGGAGGAAACCTATCCCATCTTCAGTGATTTATTTAGTAACTAAGCTTACTAAACATGCACATTGCTAGCTTTGCTTCCCATCATTACATCTTGGCCAATAAATCGTATGCAACAAAAAGCGATGCCATTAAAGATTAATGTCATCAGAAAAATTGAAAAATGAGAAGAGAAGATTCATTTTGTGAATCTGTATTGCTCAATTTGATGGCTCATTGATCTTTCTCGCGATGAAATTTCATCTTTAAAAGCATTGAGAATTTTAAGAAATGAAATTTTCCTGACGTTGCATTCATTCCTCATCTCCAATTAATTGAGTTAATGATCAATTTTTTAAACAAATTCTTTGCCATCAACAGTTATCCATCAAACTTTGACGAGAGAATAAATTGCGAGCGAGATTCTATTTCATTCAAGGATAAGAAAACGACAATGAAATTTCCATTCATGGCATTCACTCTTCTTTCAGCGCCTTCCTATTTAAGTACACAACAAGAGAAACAATACAATATTCGATGACCTTATTTATACTTTCATTTGAATTTTGAATCATTGGCAGAATGCCAAAGTGCAAATAACTTGCTGTCAACTAACATCTGAATAGATTTGAAACACACTCACTCACTTGTTTGTAAGGTTTTCAATCCCGGGATCCCGGGATTATCGTATGTTTACGGGATTCAGAATCACGCGATTAGGTAACCGAGATCTCGGTATTCGTTAACATCTGTTTTTAGGCAGTTGGGATGTATGAAGATGGAGTAACAAAGCAGTAACAATAAAGATAAACGTACATGTAATTCATTGTTGCAAATTGCAATATATTGTTATATTCGAAACTTTTTCCTTTTTCGTTATGAATATTAGACCTAAACTACCAAGAATGCATCAGACACGGTAGTCGCATAATTACATGTAAGTTTGTATTACCTATTCATACATTTTATCAGATATACCAGCATTAGTTTTGGCGCATCTTTGTGTAGTTTGGGACTATGTTCAGGCAGTCGAGAGAAATAGAGAGAGAGCGTTGCGCATACAAGCGTATGTACTAATTAATATTTAATCAATTTTTGGAGCAATTATTACACAATATCGGGCTTTATCAGACGTCACAAACGTCGCGGGACTTGCATTTCGATTTGAAATCACATACGGTACCAGGTTGCGACAGCGTATAATGTGTGTACGATAACCAGATTTATTTATTGTTATAGTTTATGCCTACATGTGAAAAAAAACTTATTATTAAGTCATGGACATTTCGGCACATGTCTACCTGATATCATAAGTTGTATTGTACAGTGCATCGTTCAAAATACTCGTCTAAGAATTCAAAACAACGCCTAGTATTGTTCAGCCGACGCTAGCCTAAGCAATAAGTCAGCAAATGTATCAAGCTTGCTAATACCGGGATCGCAAAAAATCATGGGATTAATCCTGGGATCCTGGGATCAGAAAACGTCGGATTTTTGAAAACCCTTCTTGTTTGAGACTTGTCTCTAACAATGTAGAATACATTGAACCAAAAAATGAATGTTGCACTTTGAATTGCATTTTGTTGATTACATGTGACATCACATCTTTATATCATTTCTATGCAGCCTTATTCAATGCCAAAACAAAATGCAATCCACGATTGCTAACTGTGAATACGCAGCTTTGATCATATAGTGTAGTATAAGATTTGAATCTTTCATACAAATTGATATCACTTACTCCTGATCAAAGTAGACCAGTTAAGTCGGCATTATAAAATGAAGCTAAATTTTTATGAGCATCAGAAGGAGAAAAGTGCATAAATTAGAGACTTGGCGGTCGGGTTGTCAATGGGAAAGATGAGCATAACTGACATTGCTAAGTTGCTCAAAGTAAGTCGAAGGTCCATACAGCGTTGGAGAAGAAGACATTTCCACAACTACTTAATCAAGAGAACATCAACAGGAAGAAGACTCAAAACCACACGAGAAGCAACCGCTTGCTGTTACGACTGGCAAAGAAGACTAGGTTTTCTTCTGTCGGAGATTTGCTGAAGTTGTGGCAAGAACGTGTCACTGCACAGACAGTGTTCAGTAGACTTATTTCTTTCAATTTGAGAATATGTGTCCTTTTACTGCTCCTCTTGTCTCAACTACTCACATGAAGTTAAGGGAGAGCTGGGCCATGAAAATATGTGACATGAGACTGCATCGTAAATACATATCTAGCATTTTATCATCCTAAGGAGAAAATTTTCTGTTCTTGACTTGTAGTCCTGCAATCAAAATAGTCTCCTCTGATAAAGCCATAATCAGACATAATTTTTATGAAGACATTACATCATACATGTGAGTTCACATCATGTGAGTTCACATTCTGTAGCTATATGTTTTGCAACAGAACAAGCAAAACCTGCTACCAAAGTTTGTTAAATGTTATAAGACTTTCATCATTTCCACTCGCTTTGAAATTAATGAATGGTCTCTGACGTTACTAGCTGTCAAGTGACATAGGATGGTGGTGAAATGGTCACTTCTTTCAGATGAATTTAGTGAATGTCGAAGATCAACCCCCTGCAATGGACACATGGTGCATTGCTCGTACTTTTATTGCTATGATTATAAGCCTTCGTTGTAACAGACTGGCCTTCAACAAACTAATAATCATTTCATGGTCTAAACCAGACTTTGCTTCAGGGGACCACTCCCTCTGCATTGACCATCGGAAATATTATCATTAAAGCTGAGCTCAACAGCAAGAGTGAAAGCTAAAAACGATTTAATTCTCCCGTCATTCAAAGCATCGACATCTGGAATGTCTTTCAATCATGGAGTTTTTGCGATGTATAATCCCAAAATTCACGCAATCCATGGTCAAACACATGTCTGCACAATGAATTTTTAACAATGTTTTACTTAAAAGATGATTTTTACTAAAATCATGTGCTGGCAGTCCGTTTAATGATTTTGATAGACCTAGGCATGGAATTCTAGATAGGTATGGACGTCAACAGATCGGCCAGACATTATAAAGACTGGGAATTATGACAGCATCAGATTGTCTAAAACTAACTATCACTTAAAGTACATCAAATTTACTAACAATTGGCAAGCAATTTAGAGAAATTTATAGGACAATTGGTGTGATGACTAAAATACATATGAGTTTCCCAACAAATTGATTATAAAATAATTAATATATACATGTATTGTAAAGGCAGAAAGATATTAGATAAACTAAATTCATTTGCTTGATGACATCTACATGTAGCATTTAAGCGAAAACTAAAAATATTGGATAAAAAGTGATGTTTTAGCGACACTACTCCACCATACTGATGACTTGAGAGGTGTTGACTTAGTCAGACCTTTATCTGAGCCGTTGAGATCTCTTAACCCGGAGGCCCTTCCTGCTGACTTCAGCTAACATTTTCGGGGCTCGACCTCAGGACCGAAAGATCGCCAGACCACGCACTTAACCACTGTGCTACGGAGACCACAACAGAAGGGCTGAATGCTGAATGATGTGCACATGTGATTTTATATATGAATTTTCATTACAAACTTTCCGGATGAGGATCATTATGATAGATTAGGATGAGTCATCACAAGAAATGAATGAAAGAATGAGTACAACATAATCCCATACTCAATTTTGACTCACGAGATAATTATAGAAGTAGAATATAAAGTCTGTTTCTTGAAGCATCATGTCTGCTATTTACGAAGAGGATTTCGATGTAATTTCTTTTCAATGACTTAGATTTTACAACCTGTTTTAAATCCTTAAACTCATAATCTCTAGCTTGTGTCAGCCAATGAGCCAAAAGATTCAGATTGCCAAATTGTGCAAAATAAATAGAACGCTACACGAATGCTATTATTGTTGGAGTGTCTGTCAGGAAGTTAAATCTCACTGTTTAAGCGAATGTATTCGTTTTCTGTGTGTATATCAACAGCCTGTCAGGTATTCGGCAAAATTCCTGTCTTTCATTATAATGAAACACATGTGCAAGGTTGTCTAAAACTAAACATATCATATTTGTGCTTGTTTTCCAGCGTTCAGACATTACTAGGTTGCATATATGACAGAGAAACGAAGATGAATGTAAACCAACTGCAAAGTTTTCAGGCCAATCTTTAAGATTTTGAGTTATGAAGAGGATTTAGCAGATGCTACTTTTTTCACCGGACAATATTCGTCCGAGTAGAAAATCACATTACAAAGTTATATACAGAGTCTGTATACTGAAGAAACTGTATATTCGTTAGCAAATGTGTTTCGAATACACAATACATGTTTGTTTTGAGACATCATGATAACGAAAATGAATTTAATAGCATTTAAGTTTTTTACTTCATATTTAAAAGAAGAGGCTTCTAAAATGAGTCACTTCTTCGCAACTGGAGGCCAGAACGGCGCAGACCTAGTCAGACTTCTGTCAAGAGTTATGATACTTTTAGCACGGAGGCCCTTTATGTTGACTTCCAATGGCACTTTCTCGGCTCAACTTCTATACCAAGTAATTGTTGGGACAATCACTTAGCCACCGTGCACGGAGACAATGCTTTACGACGCAAGTGATAAAAGCAACATAGCAATGATGGAGCTTCTCAGATAACAAAGGGCATTCAGACTATACTACTTTTGATATATCCTATCAAGTTCATTCTTCATTAACGCTTTCCATAATTTTGATTAAATTCTTTAACTACTACTTCTTACCTCACTCCGTCTAATTCCAATAATCAATCGCATGCACGAAATGACACATGGATGCATCAGCAATATATGATAGCAGAGTTTTGATCTTCGCAAGACATTTCATCGCATTTATTCAGTCTTATTTTTTTCATCACATTTTTAACTTTGTCCTGCTCAACGAAGGCAAAAAATTATGCTATCAACACAGGTGTGGGGCAGCCTTCGCACACAGGCAACACTAATCAGATCAGTTAGCGACATCTAGAGAGGGCGGTGGTACCTCCCAAGTCAGACAGACTGGAACCATGGACCTTCTACATCATCGTACCGAAGTGAGGTTCTTCACCAACTGAGCTATACTATCACACAGAAACCATCTTAAAATTTTTTAATTTATATAACAATTATAAACTCATGATTGGATTATTTCAAAAATATCTCAACATATCTAAAATCCATGGAGAAAGGGGCATTGTGCAGCTAAGTAGGAAGCATGCTATATCTACATTTTATCATATTTCCTATCGGTCGGATTGATATGAATATTAGCAGACAGTGATTCATCGGGGCAGGTGTTCACCATAATTTTGTCTGAAATATTGAGAATGAGAACAGTCGCGCCGATTCGACTCTATGAGTAACATCTGCTCCAAAGATATAATAATCCCAGGGTTTACGAGGCGACATGGAATTTTTCGATCAAAATACGATAAGATGAAAATATCGTGCAATGCAAGAAAACGTATCATTGACCCTTCCTTTATGTCAACAATCCAATGACAGATCCATTTACCGAAATTTGACTTGAACACATACTTGAAAAATATGAGACGCAATGCCCTAGGCGTTCACCAAGATAAACATGAAGAAATCTACGCAAAAGACTAACAGCAAAGATACGTAGCCATCAGACGCGCGTCTCAGAAGAAAGTTAGTCATTCAAAATGGCGGTAAATTATGGCAACATGAAATTATTCAAAAAATTGAACAGACACAAAAGTGATGAATTCTATCGTAAAGGGAATCATAGGGAAGAAGACGGTTATTCATTACAGCATCGTCTGAAAACAATCGCTGTCATAGGGTTGATTCATCAATTTTCTGACATGGCTTCTTCATTGAAGAAAATGTCAACAGGTGCATCAAAACCATTAAAGGTCATAGAGGTCAGTGCAACTACATGTATTGATATATTTTTATCGAGATGACTGCCGGTATATTCGGAAGTAGAATACCAGTTATTCTAAATATTTTATATTTTATTATTAGATTATTTTATTATCATATATTTTATTACATTTTTTATTTTCAAGCGCAGTTTTTGCAGACTGAAATTTTTCTTAACTTGTCGCCGACTTCATTATTTCGGTCGCTGCAGTCAGGGGTTATCAAAAAGTGATTGCAATTATTTTTGGGCAAGCAATCGATTAGTTTTAAATACAGCTGGAACAAATCAATTAATTGCGGTTAATTGGTGTGATCAATCAATTAATTAAAATTATTTGTCATCGCGGTTTGAATAAACTAATTCTTAATTTTGAATTTTTCACTCATTTGTTTCAAGTTGACAAATTAGGCCATGTGGGTCTGCATACTTTAACAATCGCAAAGTAACTTTAGTAGTTTGGAAAGTGACTTTAGTACATCCATTACATGAAATTCATATAGGTATGTTCTTAATTGGGTGTCGATGTTGATAAATAATGTTACTGACTTAAGTTCATGCATCATAATTGCGGTGATTCCCATTAATTACAATTACAAGCGAATGAATAATCACACGTGCTAATAACAGAACATCAAATGGACTTTTAGAAGTTATCAAAAAGGCTTTGTAATATCGAGATACTAAATACGTTAAACAACAAATTGTTCCAAGCTTGAATCCTGAGAGTTATCAGTTTTGAACAAGATACTTGCATGACTAGTAAGCTTAGTATAAGTCGATGAACTTGGAATTTTTTTTCCTACGATTGTAAGTGGTGACAACATTGCGAGCAAATCAGTCAATTAAATGTCTTCTCATTACTTTTTTAATTGAAAAGAGGGCAGGTTATGATTTAATGTCGTTGAGAAAAGCCCTGGACTCGTTCGAAGTCTATATTTCTCATTGCATACAAGGCCTTTCAAACAATTGTGACTGACGATGTTCCCATTACTGCACAAATCAATCAATCAATTAATTACTACAATTATTGACTGACGCCAAAAAATTTCTTCAATTTTTCAATCACATCGATCAATTAGTGTTAATTTTTGATATCAGCAATCAACTAATTGTGACCAATTAATTACAATGTAATTCATTTTGATAGGCCCTGGCTACAGTGTGGGAGTAAATTTAATCTGACACCATATTAATAGCACAACCCTCTGGTTAAAGGCGGAAATTTAGGGATAAAAGGAGAGGAGAAGCCCCGAACCCACATCTTGGCTAGCTATCTACATGTAGATGACTTGTTTACGAAATGAAGTTATACATGCACGGCTACAGTTAAAGATAAAATTTTGCAAATGAAGCCGTTTTATTAGAAATAAGTAATTAGCCCTTAAAGATGACCCACTTTAATGAGAATTACTGAATCCTCAAATATATCTTCTTGTCCTGCTGATGCATCATATTTTTCAATTTGCGCTTTCTGACTTAACGCCGAAAATCTTCGAAATGGTCCACCGATCTTGCCTTCGTCACTTTCTATCTATGCGTTGGTTTCATCGCGTGAGAAACGAGGGGTCTACGATATAACTGGTGTATTAACTCGTTTAGGACTACAATCAGACAGAGGAGACTTCAATATCTCGGCCACGTAGCTCGCTTCAACGCTGAGACTCCTTTCAAATCAGATACATTATGCTACTGGTCCTCCACGGGGGGGATGGCGCCGCGGCCCTCGATTATGCTGGACTTCATAAGTCCGATTCGTGAAACCGATCGCCGACCTCATCAACACGGTGGACAATCGACCTGGTTGTGAAGTCACCTGACGTGGGCTTGCGCCTTCAAGTAAAATAAGGGTTACCACTCTTGAGAAAACCCGGAAAAGTCAAATCGGAATGAGTACCTCAAAAAAATATGGAGCGGTGTACCCCCTTCACTGTCTTAAAGATCCCCTTACAATCTTGAAGGACCTTGTCACAATCTACACACCAGGTAGACTGCCTGAGAATAATCGAACAATCAATTGAAAAGATTCTTTGAAACAGGTCCTAGTACTAATTTCATTGCTCATCCACAAGCTTCACTAATGCAGCTCGATGATGCATCATTCTAGCTTTCTATCAATATTTACCTCAATTGTCAATTTTTGATCTCAGTAACGCATCGCAACAGACATGAAATGATATTAAAGCTAATCAGTGATCCCACCTCATCATCTTAGCATCACAATGCACACATTTAAGTGTAACCATGAAGTGGTGCATTTAAGGAGGACATGGGTAAATGCCCCCCCCCCATCTTAACTCGCTTTGCTTGAGAAAGCGTAATTTTGACAACTTGAATGTGGTCAAAGCCAAAAGTTGAAAAAGGCTTTGAATTCGCAAAAATTTTAATAATGACAGATGATACCATGCATTTTCAACGCATCATTTTATCACTTGATGTTACATTAACAGCGAAAATTGAAACAGTCATTAAACTATCATCAATCATGCAAGTATCAGAAAGTATCATTTTTGGATTTGTTTCCTTCCTTCTGAAAATTCTGGATGCACCCCCATGCACTCTATGCTTCCTATCAACTATGCCCTTCAAATGAGTTAATTAATCACTCAAATTACATGCTGTTTTGTAATTTGAAAGCTTCAGTGATTTTTTTAACAAATATGGTATGGAGAGACTGAAAGTTTAGAAAGTATTTGTCAACTCGATGAATTTCAAAAAAAATGATGACCCGTCCCCTAACCTCTTTTCTATTTTATTGCCGATGAGTTTGTCTAGTAATAAATTAGACTTCCCGGATTGACATTTTTTAACTAGTAATATCAATGCAACCTCCACCTGCAAAGCCACACTCTATTACTAGGTAATGCGGTGTTAGTCACCGAGTTTACGTTTATATTCAAAGCTTTAATTATACGGCAGTTAGATCGTTGTCAACATCACTTATCACAGTCGCATCGGCTTGGCAACAACGCAAAGATAACCGAGGTCGTCGAAGACCCTCTTCTAATAATCATCCCAAGTCGACATCTGCATCGCCTCTCCTACTGATACCAAGTATGAGCGAAGATCTCAATCCAAAGGGAAGCATTTTTCCATCGACGACGAAATCCGGGGAGATGAGACACAGACCGAATTCAGAATGCCCGCCAATGTCTAACACGTAAGAATCCCTTAGTGTTAATTTCGTTTGCAAGAAATTTGTCAGCATAGGTTGCACAAGCAGTAACGTTAGAGTTCGACAACTTTCAACTTCAGATGGAAATGTTAATTAATTTAACGAATTATTCTGGCGATCTTACTGAAGTTTTTAGTACGTTGACAGAATGTCGACTTTAAGGCATTTGCAACTGCAATCACTACGTGAGCCAATCGTTGTTCCACAGCAAGACACTAAATCATTTTTGACTTTTTGAAATTGAAGAAGACAGTGAGTATCTAATACTCAATCTTCTAGTGAATAGAATGAGTCTTTGAACCATTTCAAGACAGAGAGCATCAGAAAATAATTAAACTAGAATTCATTCACCTCAATTCATTGATTGATTAGTTTTAACTTCAATTTATTGATGACGTAATATTTCAATTATCAATTCATTGATAGCATCAATTTTCCATGTCAATGCTGATTAACTTAAATTCCGACTACAAAAAGTTCTGTTTGCAAAAAACTTCTGCTTGACGTGGTGACTGTTCGGAATTATCTTTTAATTGCGTCTCCATCATTTATGATTTTTATGACTCACTAATATCGACTGACGGACTTATCTGGTATGTAATCGATCATGCAGAAACTCGCACTGAGAATTCTAGTAAGAGGACATTCTTGAATTCTCAATAGTCCACAACTCTCACGGATGCTTGTGCTATCTGCTTTTGAAAACAGGACGCGACACGCAGATGCACCCTTCTGTTATCTAGGAGTCCGTTCAATATTCAACAATCATTACAACAAATCAAGACTATCAGCTACAAGAAGACAATTTCTGATTAGGTATTGTCCAGGATTCTTCAACCAATTATTCATTGCAGATGCACATCGTCAGCTAATGGTAAGAAAAATCAGAAAGGGTTATCAAGAACAAATTGATGTTAGTTAATTTATCATTCAGTGATTCCAATTTAATTAATTGAATACTGCCTCTAATTAATTCACTGTTTAGTAATTACAATTATAATTAATTGATGGCACAGAATTTCGGCTACAATTAATTGATTATTAACAAATAGGTACCAATTTCAAGCAATTGATAGAAAAGACAAATTGCAATCCCTATTTCAAGATGAAATAGAGTTTGGAGATCAAATTTGTTGCAAATATGACTTTCATGTTATAAATCGGTGCTTTTCAACATTCTTTGCATCGCAGCACCCCTGCTCGCACTTTTGCCTTCAGTGGTATGAGCCACTTGTGTAGTGAGCCACTTGTGTAGGTGCATATATATATATATATATATATATATATATATATATATATATATATATATATATATATATCAATTGCCAGGTTACTTGTCTAAATATATATATATATATATATATATATGTGTGTGTGTGTGTGTGTGTGTCGATGGTTATCACTTAATGTTTTGTACCCGTTAGGGTTAAGTTTTTTCCTGTATTTCCTCCACCTTTATTTAATAAAAAAAGCAAAATACATGTTCCTTAAGTTTCTGGTAGTTTATGCCCTCTTCAAAGAGTGTTAGCCGATCAGAATTGCTATTATTATTCATTTCATTGACTACTATTAATAAAGTCACATTTATTCACGCAATGATTCAGCAAGTATCCCGCGCATCATATTCTGAAAAAAAGAGATATAGGATCTATAGCTACTGCTCCGAATCAATGATTCATTATGCATATTTGACTGAATACCGAAGAAAAAGCTTGGATGATGGTGCTAGTCACTCAATCCCATGTCACAAAGCCGGGTTGTAAGCGGACACTAAATGGACTTAAATCATAAAGTGCGGTTTTCAATCATTAGTCGATTTTTTTTCATCAATTTCTTCGATGTCATCAATGAGGCTTTTCCCCTCATCACCATTTCTCATGTGCTTGCACATCATTATTGTTCAAATGAAGTCCGTCAAGTTAAACAATATCGATGAAAACAAGGCAGCATAAAGGAAAACGTGTGAGGCAACTATGATTGATTTAATGTGGAAAGCATTATACAAAACTCCAATCATCTTTGACATTCATGCATAATTGCCAACGATCTAAGATAGTCATCTAGGGATACAAAAGAATGTAAATTGTAAACATATTAAGAGAAATTGTCTTTAATAGTGGCGATTCACTCAAGTTGAAACTGTGCATTATTGCGTATACAGAAAGATAACGTACATGATGTCAAAGCATATTTGTCTGACACCATAGCAATGATTTATTTATACAACATAGTGTAATGGGAACTAGAATATAATTTAGGAATAGATATTAATAGGAATAACTTCAACTGCTATAGTACATTTCGAAACATGGACACTGATTAGTCAAGTGCTCGTCAACGCAATTGTAAATTATGCAAATGCGTCACAAGAATCTAGGCACTGAACAGCGATGATTATTATGATTGCTCATTCACCCTTACATACCAGTAAAAGGTTCATTTATTCAAGACTGATTAATAGAACATACATTGAACAGAATGTCATGAACGCATCCAACCATGTGTATCAGACATCATAAACACATGCCGCCAACAGTTCGTCAGTATTCATGCATGCGGATGATATTTGAAAAGATAATTTGGAACCTTCGCTTTAACCCCCCTCCCCCCATTACCTCAAATGTCACCACAACCATAGAACTAATTCAATCACCATCACACTTCGTAGGGAACATTATTATGCATATCATCTTAGATTATGTAAAACTTTAAGTTGAAAGGATGAGGTGTTGCTGAATCACAAGACAATGTCCACAGGCATGATATTTCGAGAATGTTTGAAAACAAGTGTCATAAAAAATCTAAAACTGCAAGCATCATAAAGATTGCTATAACTCAAATACCAGTGTACATTCTCTAATTATGACAGTGTCTCTTTGCATCATTTCGATCATTCAATAACATTGAATGACTGCAAGTTCTGCTAGTCAGCTTCTAAGACGACTAGACACTCTGAAAAATCACACTGGTGCAAATTGTGAGATCATTCAGCAATGACCGATCTGAACGGCGTCAAATTTGGTATTTTTTGATGACCCGAAAGATGATGTCGCTAAGTACGAAAGTGATTGAATAAGTTACATGTTTGTTAAGATAATTGAGTTATGTGGGGCAGGGAAATAAAGCAAAAGTACCGATAACTTAGATACAACTAAGATTACAGTAGATACAATTTTCAGTGGCTTGGATAAAATGCACATTTTCTATTTTCTTTTGTGCGTAAATCAAAATAACGGTTTTTGCGGAATTCTCCCACCTACCATAGCAGAAAGCAAAGATCTCAGGCATTACTCAATGAAAAAATGGTGAATCCATATACTTTAAATGAAATAAAGGAAAGTATCAGATCATATCAGCCTATCAAACTGTCGCAATCAGAAGCCATATCGAATTCTTGCTTAAAGTATCAGCATTAGGTTGGTCAGGGAAAGTGGTCTGGAGACGACAATTCCAAAGCTGTGACTTTTAATCATTTTCAACGACAAGAACATTTTCGAACGACTTACATTACATGTGCACACGAGGCTCACGAGAGCAAGCAACTGCATTGGTTGTCAGATGGACTGCAACTCGTCAACAATACTTTCACCCAAACGATTCTTGCATCATTCAGAAAACGGAAAATCATTTGAAGTTATATAGCACACACTGTCGCTTTCAAAGAGAGTGATATAATGAATTACAGACGATACAAGCTATCAAATTCAGTTAAATCACATATTAATGGTTGAAGTCAGCTGAATACACAAGATTCTCGATACGTTTCTCAACCCGTTCGAGGTAGTCAAAATGTGTTCGTAGCGCATTAGACTCACAGCCGGCAACAGACCCACATTTCTCAATAGCCCCGAGAGCCTCTATTTCGCAGGTAGACAGACATGCAAATCCAGAAGCAAAATTATTAAGAGCAAGTCAAACAAATTGATACAAGCTTTTCAAGCTACTGTTGATGCTTCGCGTAGTTGCGTAGGATCGCGTAGGATGCATCGATGATTTAATCCCATATTACCAGGGCCATTTTAAACTTTGAAACCCGGCACAGCACAACTGGTGCATGCTCGCTTCAAGGGCAGGATCAATTTCTACCAATTCGGTCATCTTGTAACTGAAATGGAAATTCAAAAAATGAATTCCCCTTTTTTCAAAAAATTGGTCTTTTGTGCATTTGTTGGAATTGATGGTAGGTGGCATTGATAAACGACACGTTTTGGTAAGTAATCACATGAAAATGTCTTGCGAGAATATTGAGAGAATGCTTGATTGCATTGTGAGAACCGTGCTGAATGCAGCTGAAATAGAGATTTTTGAAAATATATCATTTATATAACGAGCAGAGGAATTACAGTAACTTTTCATACATTGAGGCAAGATGACCAGGTCCACTTTTCGACTTGGGATCCACTATTTGTAGCATAAAACTGACAGCATTACTTGCAAAAGCTATTATAGTCTGTGTATATGCACGTTGTTACTATTATTCGCATAATAATTACATACACGCATTTCTGAATGAATGAACATGCCAATTCTAGCTTCACATGTACTTTGTCTACAAGTAATTCAAATTGATTAAGATGCTTCATTTTGTAAGAAGTTGACAAAAATTCTCGATTTTCAGAATGGACTCTTATATAAAGGTCAAACTTTTGATGTTCCTGTAGTCCAACTTTGATGCAGTTTGGTATGACTGTCAGAAATATATAGAAACTAAAAGTCACAAATCATTAGAGTCGGAGTTTTTATAGTTTTTGTAGCAATATCATGAAATGTATAGGATCTCCAGAAGCCCGGGCCAAAATAGAGTTAAATGATCATCACGCTGTGAACCATAGGCATATCAGAGATCAAATCGATGTTTCGTCCGTGAATTGAAACTAAAAAAGCACATTTTACTTTTTGAGCAATATTCAAATCTCATACGTATGATGCAAAGTGAACACACGTGAAATAAGGAAATTCCTCTCGGATACGCGCTACGGGGTACTACATCCATTGTTGATGTCACTTTTTTTCAAAAAAGTATTGATTCCAGGGATGCGGAGTCGGAGTCGGAGTCCCGGAGTCATATCATTTTTGCTGGAGTCGGAGTCCTATCAAATGATAGGACTCCGGAATTCGGTTTATATCTACTAGACCCGAAATATAATACAAACAAATTATTTATTCTCGTGCACGTAGCTGTCACTGTCTTGATGTCAACTTTCTCCGTCAAACAACAGTACAGAGACAGCAGTGCATGCAAACCTTGTAATAGTTGAGGGAATGAAGCGTGATAGTGAAAAAGGATTGTCTTTTCACTCGGTGATTTAGTAGAGAAGACAAGCCTTCCTAGTCTCGATCACACTTACACATCAAAGGTCACATCAGAGACAAAAATAAAATATTAGCTTGCTTGAGAACATTACTTCTTATCCTCACGTTAATCGTGTATGTGATGGCTCTTCCAAAGCGCACATCAAAATCGAAAGTGTACTCATATTTTTTGGAGAAAGATTGGGGATTTCCTGCTTGGTAGAGACTGGAGAAAAACCGTGTGAAGCACACATCAACAAGATGGGAGGAGCCGATTCGCATGCATCCAACTTAAAGCGACACTTGATAAACTTTCATCGAAAATGATTGACAATTGATGCAATAATGTTTACTAAAAATAGGTTCAGGAAAGCCTATAGTAATTTATGATGTAAGTTGCCAGTTTATTTTAAAAAAACTAGGCTTTATAAACTTGTCACCCGGAGTCGGAGTCCTATCAAAAGCCGGAGTCCTATCAACCCTCGGAGTCGGAGTCCTATCAAAATGATAGGACTCCGCATCCCTGATGATTCAATGCTGGATACAAATAATAAGTGTTCAAACGATATCCATATCACAGATGGCACAAAATGCCCAGAATGCTTCATTCTCGCAAACGAAAAAGGGTGAATTTGATGGGTCTCGGTTTCCACAACTGCTAGAAACGGCTTGTAAGCAATGATAAGGCGACAATAAGACAACGGAACATTATTGCTACACTCAGAATGCCAAGATTCACAAAGAACGCAATGAACAAGTGTTTAACTTTTTCAAATTATTTGCACAATCCAGTGGTCTACTTAGTGAAAAAATGTACGCACGCATCCAAAACACGATAAATGCAACTTTGCAAAATTGTTAGAAATTCATCTTTTGTCACAAATTATTTGATGTGACACAAGAAGTACATTTTAGAAAAGCTTTCTTGCAGATCTCACTGATGTGATATTCCACTTGAAAGATCTATCACAATTTGCTCCCATTACACGCAAATTGAATCGTCGAACGTTGGTTTCTGCTCAAAACAATTTGCTTGTTATTTTTACATTTTGAATTCATGAGATTGAAGGAGGTTCACCGTTGAACATTACTCCACGATTGAGAGGAGAAATACTATTGTCGTAGACATAAGGTATATGTCATCGGCATATTTGAGCTGCAAAAATCTTCCGTCACACAAAGTTTAATCACATACAAAATATGCGAAGATAATCGGACCAATGGATGAACCCTGAGGAATACCTGTCTACTACTGAATAATCTAGCACCTGAGTTGATTTGTTATGTCCGTCGCAACTGATAATTACTCTTCTTTTTAGATATCAAAGCATTACATGCATACGAAACATACATTGTACACTGAGTCTTACATAAAGATGTACAAGTAGTTACATATAATGTAGGTAGATGGAACGACATGAAACTCATGACCTTGGAATTAGAAATAGACAATACTGTCGGATATTTCTACTAGAAAAAACGTTTGAATATTTACAATTGATGAGTGTAAGAGGAGTAAACTACTTAAAACTTCCTTAAACGAAGGATGAAAATACAAGAATTGTCTGATTCGATTGACAACAATTAAGTGAAATACAGGGTGACTCAAAAGTTTTGACTCACCCTTTTGAGTCACCCTGTACGTTGATGATCCTTCCAACCAGACAGCATGATTGAAGCAAACTTCAAGCATTTTACTCTCCATAACCCTTGCTGTAAACAAGACATTGTGCTATCTGAAATATCTTTGATTCATGAGTGTTATCAACTTAAACATTTCATCGCTTCCTATCGACAAGCTCAAAAATTGCCATTAATGAATTCCACTTGTCTCGAGTTATGCTTTGTCACAGACGCATCCAACCAACATTCTGATTTGATGATTTGAAATTCTTCTTGTCTATATCTGTGTGATTGACGCAAGATGAAAACTTCAAGACATCAAATGATGCCTTGCTATGTGTCGCAGGTAATCGATAGACATGCATGAAAACAAAGAAACATACCAGAAACATCAACAAAATACTCGTAACGACAGAAAAGCTATTTGTAAAAGATAAAACTCGGTTGTTTTTCTCATACTTTGACATATCAGCCCTGTAGGGTATCTTGTTTTTGATGAAAAGACGAAGAATTTTCACTGCAAGTCATGCAACTGGGAGTTCATGTCATCTTTGAATGCAACCAACTTGTCAGAAAAACACGTTTCACAGCCAGTTGGAGTCAAACTAGCACTTTCTAACTCGCTTACCAGTACGTACACCGATAAACGTAACTCGTGCGTTTCATAGCCTTTCATAGAAATGGCGCTAGATTAAGAATGTTTACTAGATATTGTATTGCATAATGTCTAATATTATCGTGATAACAATGATAAAGAGATCTGAATACTGATGCTTTACATTCACAGTCAGATGTATGTCATGTTCCGACGCCGAGGCCAGCAGAAATTTTGGTATAAAGAAGAACGTGGACCCCCACTTCTCAAACATCACAATTGCTACGGATAAGTATCTTTTTGCTCTATCTTACAGCGACACTTGAAATCGAGTATGGGATGAAAATATTCGATATTAATTCCGCTTAATTTACAGCAGAGATGAAGATATTAAGGACACCTGTAGATTTCCTGGGTTTGTTATAACAAACCAAAAGAGTTTCCTCATTTTACAGACAAGGAAACAATTAAAACCATAGATGAGAAGCAAAATCTTTTCGGCAAAATTCATGCCATCTTCGACATCACTGGATGTTGCCAAAATCTAATGACATTGAAAAGGCAATTTTTGTCTTCTAATTCATAGATATGATGTTTCTTTGTCCGTAAATCAGGTAATTTTAAGTTAGCAGTGAAAAACTCATTTATTTTGAATTAGTTGTGCCTGATGGCACGAAATATAAGAAAAATTCATATTTTACAGTCATAATAAAACAGGTGTAAGAGCATTTTGATATCAATAGTCTTATTTTTTATTAAATATTCATTTGTTGTAAACAATGAATATAATCTAAATTTTGAAATTCAGCACACATGTTAATTTAGACATCCATAATAATCTGTTTCCTATACACGACTTCGGAATTCTTATGGGATGAAAAATTGAGAGAAGTAAGGAAGGATACTGAATTAGCTCGGAAAAATTAATCGCGTACATGAAAGAGAAAATTTCGTTATAGATATATGGTAGACTTAGGATTGTATGCTGATCATGCAAATGATAAAGTGTATAACTGAGAGTAATTAAATACATTAAGAAAGAATTGTGTTTCATAGCAATAGTTTCACAAGCGCCTTGCTATGATAGCAGAAACAAGATGCATTTCATGCTCATCAGTTCAAATTTCTAATTTTGGTATTTTGGTTAAATGACTCAACCTTTCGCTTCGGCTAAAATGAAGCTCGAATAAAATATATTTTGAACGATAAAAAGATTTCCGTCAACGAGTCTCCATTAACTTTTGCAACTTGTGAAAATTGTTAAGTGATTTGTTTATGTCTTTGCTCTTCATTCTTGAAATAGGGGCACTTGCTATGATTATTTTAACAATATTGATCTATTTCAGAGCCAGTATCTGTTCACGATGAAATTATTAATTTTCAAAAATGCCTGTTCGTACGACTGAGAGGAGAGCCGTAGATTCGATTGATCACATTCGCGTTAACGTCTACCACTATGACAGTCATAAATTTCATCAGCAGAAGTTGAACTCATGGGTATACAAAACCACAGATCGATCATAACGTGAGCCGAATGAAAATATCAGCAGCAAAAGATCGATGTTACGACCAGAATTGTAATAATTGAGTTTATGGAAGAGAGAATTCAAGATGAATGAATCGTGATGAATTTTTCAGCATCATGTCTTCATTTGACAAAACTATCTAATTAGAGATATCAAAATGCGCTTGGCAAAATCTCAACAAGAAATACGTAAAATCTTACATCTTATCATTCTGAAACAGTTTCTTGTACCGTGAATTAACGTCAAGAAATCGAAATGAGCACTCGTATCAAATAATAGAGATGTCATACACATCAGTAATTTTCTCATCTAGCCAGAAAAATTACCAAAATTATCAAATACAAATCCGTACTTCACTGAGTGTCGTTTCGTCTCTGCTTGTAATTTCATATTGCTATGGAAACTTAACAATATTAGACTATTGGCTTCGTGTGAACATCTGTTGCCAGCCAAGCGTCTTTTCAACTTATTAACTATTGAAACAGAGTTTTAAAATTATTTTCAACGTCGTCGCTGATAACCTAATATTTCAATATACTCAGATATGTGGAGCTTTAGCAGGTCTACAAAACTAGTTTATGCAGTATATCCTCGCTTTGATTTAAGTCAATGATTTGTCTTCGACCGACGCACCCTGAAAATATAAGCTCGGTACAGATAAAGGTCCTCCTATATGGCGTGTAGACTTTATGGAGCGCAAAATCCTGTTTGTGAGCTCAAAGGTTCACTGGTGAGACTAGTGGTCTGCAGTCGTCGAAAATTGCCCTAAAGACAAGGCGAATATTTTCTATTGAAACACAAAGACGACTACTGCACTACTTTATAGCGACACGACACGAACACGAAGTTCAAACCGCCTACGTTTCCAACGAGAAAGTTTTATAAAATGCTACTTGCGAGTGATTTATCTGAAACATAATTTTTTAATACAAGTTTACTGGAAGAGAATACACCAAATTGAAGAAACTACAAAATTGTCGGTCGTCACAGTTGTGACAAAATATTTATTAATTGGTTAGAAAAGTCATGACAACTAATATGTGATGGTAATGACTTGATTTTGCGTGGTCACATGTAACCGGTTGCAGCCATAGAGGTCGCAATTCAATTTGTCAAGGCAAAAGGTCCAGATAACCTTCTTGCTCCTACCAGCCACACATCTTATGTATGACAATATAATTAGCGCTTGTTTAGTTTCATTCATTGCAAAAAAACAAGCAAAACAATAACTTGGATCGCAGATTTAATTTATACTATCACTTTCAAAAAGCTGTAGGCCTGTTTATCAAGCTGCTCTAGAAACAGAGTACATCGACCTTTCCATCCAAGAACAACATAAGGATGCAACTTACAAAAATCCTTCATTATCGTGGAATTAAGTAGATTACAGTGGATAGAACGTCTTTAGCTACAGCAAGTTAGGTCACAAATTTATCACAAACATTGTCAACACGAAAATAAGGTACGATTCGAATTGCATTAACATAGAAAAGAGACACGGTGTGGCTTGGTGAGACCTCCTTTATCAAATGTCTAGGGTTTGATTCCCTTCATGCTGGTAGGACAGCCGCATTGATTTAAGGCTATACTTTAGAAACCTTTGACAAAGCTATCCTATAGAAGATTTCAGAAAGTGCTTGTCAAAGCTCAGAGAGAAATACGTAAAATCTTACATCATGACAATCTGATGCACTTCCTTGTACCATGAATTAATGCAAATAAATCGAGATGAGCATTCGAATCGGATAATCCCAACGAGCAAGCGGACATCGTGTGGATGTCACCCGGTCAAAATCGTAATCCAGTAGGCCAGTCGTTGCACAACAAAATTCAACAAAATTCATTTCACATTCGGGGTGCAACAAGAAGTGCAGCAATGAAGAACTGCAGCACGGCTGAAAATGATGCAACAAGAACTGCAGCACAGCTGGAAGTGCAGCAATGAAGAACTACAGCACGGCTACAGGTACAGCAATGAAAAACTACGGCACGGCTGGAAGTGCACCAAATGAAGAACTACAGCACAGCTGGAAGTGCAGCAATAGAGAATTACGGCACGGCTGGAAGTGCAGCAATGAAGAACTACGAGTACAGCACGGCCTGTAACTAATTATCAGCTTTCGTTGGCGATTAATAAAAGTAGTTGCCGGCAACTGATCATCGATTGAAAGAATTGTGATTGTGGGCGTGAAGGGGTAAAATAAACTTGATGCTCCTGACAAATGAATATAAAGAAAACTGTTTAACTTCTTTATCAAGAAGTGATTTATTGATGTAGAATTAATTGAATTACTTGAATTAGATCTTATTAGATATTTTAAGAAGTTATTGGATTGTGTTCACTTAATCAAGATTGTGAAAGTGCAAAAGTTATCCATGCCAAATGATCTTCAAAAGTTGAACATAAGAAAATTGTCGTCAATACTTTTTTCAAAATTTTAATATTTTTACATAAAAGCGTGTGATTTATAAAAGAAAATTATGTATAAATATTATAAATAAATATATATAAATAATATATATTCAAATAATATATAGATATAAATAATATAAATAAATATATATAATAAATGAATTATGTACAAAAGTTATTGTTGGTTTAATACAGCCAGGACCTCCAATAGAACCCGGTTGCTTGTATTGGAACAAGGTATGTACCTTTCGTTGAGTACGCATTCCATCCACGACCGATATTTTTGTTGAAACTGACACATTATATCTAACTAAACTCAGCAGCCATGAACATTACAAACCGCTAAAATACATTGAAAGCTTGCACGATTGAAACGCATTTGATATTGACTGCGACAAAAGATCAGTCAGAAATAAAGATCTATATGTGTACTACGCACTCTGATATGCATTTCATATCATACGGAAAGCTGATATTTCTGCACCTTAGGAATTCCTTTCATTAAAACCTGCAAGACATCTATCCGTGAAAATATCTTCATGAAGAATAGATGTGCAAAGAAATGCTCATCCTCTCAAAGATAATTACGACGGAAACAGTCATATTCTTTGAAACTGAAGCTTGGAATGAGCGAAGAAAAACTGTCTATCTCAGAAGCCACTCCTATGATGCGAAGAAAAACATCACTTAATGATTTCCGCTTAAAATTGCCATAGCAATCATTGTCTTAAATTACGTTTCTGAGATGTGTAGGAACTGTTGAAGATACACATGGCATGATTGTTCTAGTCAGCCTTTGACGTTCGATGTATATGAGAAGGATGCTTGAAAAAATATTCTTGGTCTAAATTACTTCGTAATATGTTTGGCTTACTTTTTTCCATTTATGAATTACCATTCTGAAATGTGCATAGCTCACTCAAATAGTTAATATCAGCGCGACGAGACATGACTGTCAATCACAGATAAATACAGATCAATGACCAATCGGAATTCATTCGGACAACTTAATTTGAGTGAATATTGCATGCAGGGATTTATTTCGTACATGCATTTCGACGCAAATAGCTCTGAAAAATTGAAATTATTCTCTAACGAGCTGTCCTAAAGTGTCAATGCAATAACAAGTTTTTCGACTTTTCTAAATATTGTAATATCATCTTCATTGCATGATAGTGAAAATCAAAAGCATTTCTATAAAATGTGACTTCAACAGTGTGAAGAAATTGAAGACACATAATGATTTCTCAAGATGGGAGTAGAGAAAATTATGCAGAATGGTTCACTGAATGTCAGGCATGTCTTTTATTGCGATGGTAGATAACATTGCACAATAATTCAGTCGCCTTTCTGAGCGATGAAAAGGGACCATGAAAATGCGACTGCCAATTGGTTGAATAGCATGGTGAAGGGGATAAGTGAAGCTTTATCAATCCACTGACCACAAAGGTCTGTCGCAGTGCTTGGTGTTTTTTGTAACTTTTGTACTTTTTGTACCGTAAGCCAGGCCTAGTGAAAAAGGTGCAAGCTCTTCTTCATCGCGGACTTCGGTTCGATTCCTGGGTTAGGCGAGTGTGGTCAGAGAATCAAGGGTGTTGGTGTATTTTATTGATTTTATAGTTATCATTCTCTTTAGATATTCAATGTACTGAGACAGATCTTTGTTGTCAGAGTTAAATAAATACGACACAGATATCCCAAATAAATAAGAGGACAGTAACGTGAGCTTCGAAAATATCAATCTTCCTCACGCCATTGTTAGCCGATTATATAAGTTCACACTATAAGAAACCAAAATCAAAAAATTAAAATTCTCTCTAGCAAATAAATTACGACAGAAACTAAAATCAATTCTGAATTTTGCCGAAATTTGGGTCAGACCACTTCTCAAGACAGACAAATAATATTTTAAATGCAGAAAGTGTCTGTGCAGTATGCAATGTTTAATTCTGTACCTTCCTTAATAAACCGTCTGGACAAAATTCAGAATTGATTTCATTTTGATTTCTGGCATATATTATTAATTGCTAGAGAATTTTCAATTTTATTTAATTTTGGTTTCTAATTTGAGTATGATCCTCCCACCGACTGTCAATACACACTCTCATATGAACTTCGCAGAGTTATTCAAATATATCAACAAATTGAAAATACGTAGCTGAGGATGCTTTATTTTGCTAACTAACATAACGCTATAGAGGCCACCGATTCCCTTAAAAAGGAAAACAAGTGAAAATAATGATACAAACAGATGGCAACTGAAAGAAAATATCCGGAAAATTGGCATTTACCGCTATCACTCAAGGATTCTGTCAATCGACAGGATAAATTATTCTAAAGAATCTTCACATTTCTGGAATCAGACACGCAAATATAGCAGAATTCCGTCATGCATAGCCTTGGATGCAATGTCATTGTCTGGCCCGTTTTAATCGAATCGAACTAAATTTACTCACATAGTAAAGATCAACTACGTAGAATAGAGAAAGTTGAAACAAAATTGATAACCGGATGGAACGAAGTAGCAATTCATCATATTATCAAAAAACAATAATGCGTCTCTACAAATTGAGTCTATGTAGCAGCAACCGAGAGGAAATTCCTCTTGACTGAAAGTGAAAAAGAGCGAGATGATTTGACGCAAGGCCACAACATCAGCTAATAATTCGACAAGATATTGCAAGTCAATTGGTAATGAATGTCAAACACGAGAGTTGTATGACGTTATTCCAACAATCAATTCAAGTCAAAATTAGACTCGAATACAATCCTGCGGCTTATCCATCCTGATGAGAGTAGAGAAATAACTCGAAACCGGAATCTGTGATCATGTCAAAGAATGTTTGTGGTTGGTAAAGGATCAATACGTATCACTATCAGGATTTTCGCAAGCTGAAACATCAAACTAGGAAGCAACAGAGATGTACTTATCCATGAGGATTAACAGTCCATTTCTCCAAGATAAATCCCTAACTGCGTCACTTATAAACTGCAAGTGACTATCGTTCTACCTCGAATTTCGTCCAAGTCATTTATTCATTCAAATTATTCTCTTCCTTCGTCTGACCTCAAACTAAGTCATCTCGCCTCCTGGAAAAACAATTTCTCATTTAGAATACGTTTCTCTCAATCAGAATTTCACCGCAAAATCAGAGAACTCCTACAAAAACGGCTGCACCTTGCTCCGGGTAAAGCTGACGCACGCAGGCGAAGTAGCGAAGATCTATGGATGCAGCAGTACCTCCTACGTCGAGACAGCAACGGAATATCCGTCTATGTTGAACTACATTGCATTCATTCATTTATTAGTTGTTCATCGGAAGTGTTGAAAAAGGCGAAGTCATCCCGTGATGGCCTTATCCTAAGTTACATTGTATCATCACAACGTAGGTCAATGATGAAGCAAGAAGAGAAACACCAGTAATACGTACATTCAATTCGCAATTGTAATGTAGATCACGGCTGATATACATTTCTTAGTGTATCAAAATGAATCAGTTTCTGATCACAATCATGAAATTTGAAGGATTAAATAACAAGCACAGAAGACTCGACCTTTCCGTTTCCCAATCCCAATCACATCATCCAATTTTTACTTCAGATTTCCTTTAAATAGTTGACTTTTGCATGAAATGAACAACGTGAGATTCATTTCTAACAATCTTACCACTTTAAATTGTAGAATTAAATTGTAGAGATTAAAACCCCTGAACTGATGCATTTTAATAATGAAAAATAAAAGTAAGTACATGAACCTTGTCTGCCACAGAATCTTTCTTGACGGTGAAGTAGCTATTAGCGGGGAGGGGGGAATGAGGTCCCTTATGATCTTTCAGACCAAAACTTCAAATTTCACTACATAATGTACTGCGTGTAACATTTTCGGGCATCATCTCTCTCCGATGATGAAATTTACTCCACATATCAAGTTGTCCTAGTTACTATAAATAACAGTTAAAAAATTCAAGTTCGCACTCTGATGAATTTCATTAGAAAATTGTTAAAATAACAGTGTCATCTTATGAAATCATTCAGGCATGCACTTTATTACTTAGTTTCCATCGTGGGGACATATATTTCAAATCTTGGTTTGATCGTGTAGTCACATACAGCAATTTAAAATTTAACAAAACGTGAATTATAGGCC